>JBBCBC010000007.1:4654298-5258426 GCA_037126765.1 Stenogyne calaminthoides
CAGATATGGCACATTAATGTAGATACTAAATTCAACTCAATTTTATATTAATGCTTTCACATGATCATTCTCGCAACCGCAGTGGCAAAAAGCATTATTACGGGTCTGTCCCTGTTCTTCACTTTCCACCAATTTTTCCATCAAAGACCAAAGCCTTGGCATTTTCCCCTCCACCATAACAATTCATCAAATTCCTACTCAATAATTCACTTCATTCCCATTCCATTCAAATTTCAAACAAATTTCACCATTCCATATGTGTAAAAAACTAGAGTCTCACGGCTCCCCCGGAAATGTTTCTCCGGCGCACTAAGCCGGCTGCTGTGCTCCCTCGAGCAATTAATCGAATCGAGCTCGAGTAATCAACAAGTCTGGTGATCAGAAAGACGGGAATAGTACAAAACAGGCGGCTGTTGTATTATCAACTCCCGGGCCTGGAATCATTTCAGGCGACTCCGAGAGATAGAACTCTGGGGGCTTATTTTAGAAGCAAGTCTGTTAATTCCGTCGATTTTTTGACGTATTTTGATCCGATCAAACAGAGTAACAACATCGGTTTCGTTACGTTATCAGCAACTAAATGATGATTTTACAAGAAAATGGAGAGAAACAGGGAATTTCCAGGTTTCTAACGGGCCTGGGAAAAACAGGGAATTTTTCCAGGTTTCCAAGGAAAAAAAAAACAGGGAAAATTTCCAGGATCCAGGGCCTGGATATTTAGCACTTCAGAAGAAGGAAATTGAGAAGAAGAAAAGTGTAAAGTTAAAGGATAGAAGGCCAATTATCAAAGAACAGAATTCTAATAAAAAAATGGTGGGATCAAAGTGTGAAGAAGAAGAAAAAGATTTTGCATTGCAATAAGAAAATACACCCACAAGGCATTGTTTCAGGTACATAAAATATGCTTCTTGATTTAAATTACTTGTTTATGCCCTCTTACATGTTTTTTTTTGTACAAATTCTGTTTAAGTTAATTTAGTTTTTCTCCAAGCTTTCTAATGTGTGCCTGATTATCAGAAGGATTTGTTTGAGACTTTAACAATTAAAAAAAATAAAAAATTGTTCTCATAATCAAATCGGGCCTGTTTAACTGGTTCAACCGTATTTTAACGGGTCAAATCAGCCTAAAATTGGTTTGGCTCCCTATTTTTTGTTAATGAAAACATATTGAAAAATATCAGATATGGGTGGAGATATTATGAAGATCAACTGTATCATATTTTTGTACATGATTAGATTTTTAGTATTTACGTGTAGTATTTGATTTGATTGTATTATATTTGGAATTTATATCTATTGTTGACTAAGTTAATATCATATTAAAAATAGATAGATTTTATTCTATTATTAGGCAGTTAAATTAATTAATTAATAAAAAACAAGATTTTATCTTAATATCAAACATATTTTGTGTATAACAGCTTTAAATTCGTGTCTCTGTGCCTTGATTCTCCAGTTTCTTCAGTCGCCGCCAACTCTTTTCTTTTTTTTTTTTTCTCATGAAACGAGGGTATTGAGAATTAAGCAAAGGAATGAGGAAAAAGGTAGAGGAACGCATTCGAACCCTAATTGAGAATGGCGTCAAAGGCCGCCATTGCTCCATGTTCGTCATTATTGGTGACAAGTCACGTGACCAGGTGCATTATACAAAGCATAGGGGCGATCAATTTTTTCTATTCATTCTTGTTAATGATTACTGATTAGTGATCTG
Source organism: Stenogyne calaminthoides (assembly GCA_037126765.1). NCBI lineage: Eukaryota > Viridiplantae > Streptophyta > Magnoliopsida > Lamiales > Lamiaceae > Stenogyne > Stenogyne calaminthoides. The sequence continues at coordinate 4,656,010 of JBBCBC010000007.1, forward strand.
CTCAGTTAATTACTCCGGTTTTGTTGAAACAGATAGTGAATTTGCATTACATGTTGAGCAAATCGGTGGCAAAGTCAAGGCCGAGTGTGTTATGGTGTTACAAGGACAAACTCGAGCTTAGCAGGTTTTATTTTTCCACTTAAAGTTATTATATATATACTTTTGTGATTTGAAAATTGAAATGATTCCAGTTATTGTCCTCCTTAGGAGATGTTGTATTCAGTTAATTTTGGGGCGCTTTGGTATCTTGATAACATTATTTATCACACGAACACGTAGCTCACCAGAAGACAGTTGGTTTAATCCGGTCAAGTTCTTTTGTTATGTAGTCATAAAAAAAAAAAAGCGGCCAAGCAAGTGAAGAAGCAAATGCAAAAGGGCTTGTTGGTTCCTGAGAAGGCTGATCCGTTTTCCCTTTTTGTTGAAACTACTGGCATTACTTATTGCTTATACAGAGATTCCGAGAGAATCCTTGGAAATACTTTCGGCATGTGTATATTACAGGTACCAAAACAAAATTCAACAGCCATTTATTAAAAATATCAGCATATATTACATCTCTTCTTTTTGTAATGTTATCGTTATTTCATGCTAGGATTTTGAAGCTTTGACACCAAATCTCTTAGCAAGGACTATTGAAACAGTTGAGGGTGGTGGATTGATAGTATTGCTGCTCCGCTCTCTTTCCTCACTCACCAGTCTTTACACTATGGTTATGGTATTATCGTAAACTCTTCTTCAAATTTTATTTAGTATTCTAATAAGAGAAATGATTCTTAAGGCAAAGAGTCCTTTTCTTGTCTCTCCCCCTGGAATTCTAGTTTTGGGACTTACTAAACTTGATTAATCCCAGGATGTTCATAAGAGATTTCGTACAGAATCTCATTCTCTGGCTACTGGGCGCTTTAATGAGCATTTTTTCAATGTAGGTTGGTTCTTCAAAAGATCGAATTGAGTGAATCAATCAGATATGCTTCTGGTGATCCCATTGAATCCTGGCTTAATGCTTTACTATGTCTGGATGTAACGAATTCCATTCCAAGTATCAGCAGGTTGTAATTTTTTGAGTTTTTGTTTATTTGTTTTTATTTATATTTTATTAGTTGTTTATTGAGCGAACCTGGAAGGTTACACATTCTCCGTTGACCTAATTCTTTGTTTTACAGGCTACCGTCACCTAGCGAATGCGATCTTTACTATGTCAATCGAGATACACTCTTCTCCTTTCACAAGGATAGTGAGTTATTTTTGCAGGTAATTACACACAAAAGCATTAATGCGTTTATCCCATCCTAAGATTTAATTATTTTGGATTTTGTTCATTTCTGATTGCAGAGGATGATGTCTCTCTGTGTTGCTTCTCACTACAAGAATACGCCAGATGATTTGCTATTGACGGCTGATGCTCCAGCCCACCACTTGTTTGTGCTACTTGGTATAACGAATAGTATATGGAATCTGTTGTCTACCTATATGTTATCTGTTATATATTTGGGTAGTAAACTTTATCATTCCACAGGTCCTGTTGATGAGTCCAAGAATCATCTCCCTGATATTTTGTGTGTCATTCAGGTATGCTTTATTTCTTGTGTGTTTTACATTTTGTTTTCCGTCATGATGAATTGATAGCTTAACATTCTACAAATGAACTGTCATTTTCTAATGTACATAATTAAAGTACTTATCTTTTGATCAGCTTATTGTGCTGGTTTAGAAAAACTGGTAGAAGTTTAAAATTTGATGTGTGTTATCTGTTTTACTTGTTGATGTATCCTTTACTCTATTTAACTAAAATTTTCTAATGGAAAGATATTCCAGTTGACTTTTTAAGAAGCAGCCAGGGGGCATACATAGAAATAGAGGCTATAATTGTGATGTTTGTGTACATTATAAGTGGTTCTCACATGTGGTGATTAGGGTGAAGACACTGGACTCTGCCCTTTGTTTTCCAGAATTGAGTTACAGAAAGTGTCACTTTTCAGCATATTTGTTGTTGAGTTTCATTTGTCATAACTTATGTTGCTTATTTTTTATTTTACTTTTGACTTGGTCATTTTCACATATAGTTTAGTTTCTGTTTAAATCTGAATATACCTTAAAACATTTTTTTGTCTTTTACTTTGTTTTTTCCCCCCTTTCCCAACTTAATTGGCCATTGTGTCTTCTCAAAACCAAAGTTAGTTGTATTTTGATACAATCAGTAAATGTAGTCTTTGGTGTGATTATGCCTTTGATTTGTGTCATTTTGAGATATTATATGGTTTTGAACTTCAACTATCAGTTAATACAACTATGCTTAGAAGACCAAGTATAAGGGCATAGTCAACAAAAATAGAAGTGCAAAGGGTAAAAAAGTAGAAAATAAAGTGCACGTGGCAAAAGTCGTTAAAAATTGAAATGCTGGCAGCAAATTTTGCATTATTCCTTATTTAAGTGTAGTAATAACTAATAACTACATAGGATTGCTCGACATGTTCTTTTCTTTAGCTTTTATTTGAATTGTTTTTGACAATTTATCTTTCTCAAACAGAATTATTAGATTTAATATTCGAACAAATTACTTTCTTGATACTGGTGATTAAAATCTTGTGAATTTATATGTAGATCTGCTTTGAGGGACAAATTTGTAGTGAATCTGCAATTAAAAGCTTAAATGATGGACGTCACCCGTCAGGAGATGTAATACCCTGGAAATTCTGTGAACAGTTTCATGACCGAAGTTTTCCCAAGTCTTTCAGGTGCTCGTATTGTACGCATTGCCACACATCCAAGTGCAATGAGGGTAATACTAGTGTTAGTTTTTCTAAACAAATGAATAACATTTTTTTTAAACTTACACAGATGAATAATAATGTTTCAAATGTTGCAGCTTGGCTATGGCTCTGCTGCTATTGAACTTTTGAGTAGGTAAGCTTATGTTGTAACACTTTTGTTTCTTCTCATCTGTTAGTCCTTTACCATGGTTTCTGAAATTTCCAGGGTAATATAAAGATTCTTGTGAGTAATATAAAGCTTGTTGCTTGTAGGTACTTTTGAGGGCCAGCTGACTGCAATCTCTGAAGAATTAGATGTTGACGAAGTACCAGATAATTCTGAAGTTAGAGTAGTTGATGCTGCTGAGAAGGTCCACATCTTAATTCTTTTTCTTTATTTTTTATTTTAAATCCAAATCGTCATCAGTCAAACCAGATTTTGTACAAAATTTCAAATTCTATGTAATTCTACCCTATACTACCTCGTGCAATACATATATTTTACCTTTTTTAAAACACAAATATCAAATAAAACCATCAATCATCTAAATACTTTTTTTGAATTATTATTATTTTCCCAAGTCAACACTCTCTCCTCATTTTCACTTTACACACTCTCCCCCTTCTTTACACACATTATCCAATACCCAATCAATCATGTATCTCCTACTTTTCCAAAATTCTACTTATCAATTCCTACAAATTATATACTCCGCATATATACAAAAATCCTAATTAAACATTTTTACTATTCATCAAATCCACCTGCTGGATTTCAAATCCACTCTAATACATAAGCAAACATCCCCAATATGAAAGGAAGTCGCCTTGTGAATTTCTTTTTCTAATACTAGTAAGATACCTCCGCCCCGATTTTGTTTGGTTTTTCATTTTTGGCTCAGAGTTTTTGTCGATTGTTTATTAGTATATGAAATAATAAAAGAACTTTTAAGGAGGCGAGGATAGATGAGGGGTAGGACTATCATATCCCACCTTAAAAATCTTTTTATCATTTCAAATACTAATAAACAACTCGCTAGCTAAAAACACGTTTCCAAATAGTATTTGGACAATCTAAATCGCGACAGAGAGTAATTATTATGTGATGTCATAGTTATTAAAGGCGCGCCTAAGGCGCTGTGCACTCGGGCGCCATCCATAGGCCCAAAGCGGTTGGGATTTTCTCGGGCGCTGCTGGGCCTTTTTGATTCCTAAAAAAAGCGCTACTTAAGGCGTGCTTTTTAGGTTATCTAGGTTTTGAAATAAAAAAAAAAATTATTTGTCAAATAACATCGTAATAAAAAAAATACTATCTCTTAAGTTCTTAATATTTAAGTGAATCACATCTAGGGTTTCAAGATTCACTTTTTATCAAGTATAATCGTGTGTATCTCTTTGAGGGATATAGATGAAAGCAATGAGTGGGTGGTTGGTCTAATGGAAGATGAAGATGAGTTGGTTCACCAAGGTGAAAATTTGACTTGGGGTATTGCTACAGAAGCCATGGTTAGGTTTACTAAGAAATTATCAAGGTCTTATGTTGTTTTTTCCAGGGATGCAAGGCGAGCGCCTAAGGCGCCAGGCTCGCCTAAGGCGCTAGGGCGCTAATTTCGCCTTGTGGCGCCTTGCGCCATTAATAACTATGTGTGATGTATATATTGCTCTTGCTGAAAAATGTGGATTGCTTGTAGGCGTCTCTACTTGAAGAAAAAATAAAACCAAGAACCGATCTTGCTCCACTGCTTGTACCTCTTCGTGAGCGTAGACCGGAGAAGCTCCATTACCTTGGAGTCTCTTTTGGTCTTACTCTTGACCTTGTCCGCTTCTGGAGGAAGCATAATTTTGCTCCATTCTACATTGCTGATAATGCTGTAAGATTTTTTCTTTTTGGGTTAATTACATAAAAAATCACGATATTTTCTCGTTTTTTCAATTACAACATATGTTTTAAAAATTTGCAATTCGACTTTTCAAATTTTGCGATATATCATTGGCTATTTTCCAGCAAATTATGCTGACTTGGCAGCTGGAAAATCTTTGAAGAAATTGTGAATAAGCTCGCAACCTTTTGCTATTGTTTCAACTTAATCACGACCTTTATTATTATTTTTTTGCAATTTCAAACACTGCCACATCAGCCGGAAAATAGTCATGTGATAGAATCACAACAATTTAATAAGTCGTTTATTGCAAATTTTGAACACATGTTGTAATTGAAAAAGAGGTGAAAAGTCCATGTTTTATTTTTGTAGTTATTATGGTGTTGGTCTTCATTTCGTGTTGGTTTATATGTATCACTTCCGAAATTTGATAATTGATTAGCTTAATGATGGAATATCGTATCCATAATCAGAACTCCGTCACTGGTGAGCACAGTTGCATGGTTGTGAAGCCATTACAAAGTGATGACAGTGAATCTAGTGGATTGGGTCCGTTGGGCTCTATCAGCCCCTTCCCTCAAGGTCTGTCTAAATTCATTTTCATCAGAATACTTTCTTCAAGGTAGGGATGTAAATGAATCGAATCGAAACATATATTGCAATATTCAATTAATTTCTCCTACGTGAATATTCATATTTGTTTAGAACTCAAATTTTAAATATGATTCATGTTCAAAGTGGTTTAAGTACATGAGTAATTTTTTGAGATGTTGGGAGGATATAGTTGTAAAAAAGCAATGTTGCTTTTATTGCCATTTATGGAAGGGAAAAATAAGTATGGGACGACCAAAATGGAAAATGAGAAATCGAGTATGGGACGGAGGGAGTATATAATTATTAATTATATTATTAATCTAAAGTAAATTATATTAATCGAATATCTGTGAATACCAAAATGACTAAAATGATGCTTTTATTTGAATAATTTCATCAAAATTAAATTTGTATTTGAGATGGAAACTCAATATTCGATATGAATACCAAATCAAATTAAAAAATATTTTATTCTTTTTACATCCCTACTTTATTATTTATTTGGATGGAAGCTTCATCCTTTTCAAATTGTTATCATTGTTCAAGGAGAAATTTATTAGTGCTTTGACTCATACATTTCGTCAAATGGAGTATAAGCTTGCTATGAGGTAGATTGCTGTCTTTTGCTTGCCATCTTTTTGGGATCACTCCCCCCATGATCTAATGCTCCCGCCTTTTGCAGTATTTTGGATCCAAAGATCAACTTCTCAGAGGTGGAGAATGCCTTGTACCCGTCCACCGAATCTTTAAATTCAATCAGTGAAAGGCTACCATCCTACGGTTTGGTGCAACTGAAATCGTATACAGACAATCTTGCTCCTCGTCAAATGGTATGCTCATATGCTGATGATGAAACATTTTTAAATGGTATTAGTTATTTTACAAAAAAGTATTAGTTGGTCAGCATTGGTTGGTTACAACTGAACAGTATTAGTTGTGCACCAATTGCACGGTGCAACTGGTGCACTCGAGTGTTAATCTACATTTTAATTTGCTTTCGCTGAAGCTAGAACATATTTCCAAAGTAGGATAAAATTTTTCATGCCTTCTGTTTTAATTTGCAAGTAGTTTTTCTGCAGAAGTTCTGTATGGAAAACAGTGGGATTGAATTTAAAAGTTTAAAGCCCAATCAACGATTATGCAGAGGAACTAGGATTCTTCCGTTCTCATTACTTTATGACATCGCTTTGTTGGTAATGAGTACTAATGTCTCTTAATATTGTAAGCAGATTGACATCAGCTCTTGACTAAATAGTAACAGTGAAAATTAGCTTTCGGTTAGGTAATCATCTTACTAGTAAAGTTGTAACAAACTACAGGTAAATAATTATACTGATGGAATTTTCATATATGTTTCCATTTTGTAAGACTGATAACTGATCACAATTTATATTTGTCTAGATTTGTCTTCATAGTTCATAAACATTAAGCAAGATTGGGATTGAATGAAATCTTGCTTTTGTGTTCTTCTTTGCTACATTTACAAGTTTTTATTAGTCTTGCATTTCAATACGGTGAGTTGTGAATGTGAAGTTTGAGTCATGTCTTATGTTGCAGACTGTAGATTTTGTGGATGAACTAGCCTGCTTGTACTTCTTTTTGAGAAGATTCCAATTTCATTGTCATATGCCCAAGCTTCTATTTTACTCTGCGTTGGCTTGCAGAGAAAAATATGTCCCGCATTGCGGTACTCATCTTTCTCTCAGTTTACTCACACAAGGATTATGGAAACACATGGTGCTTTGATGTATTTTTTTCAAATGTTGCAATGTGATACGCGACTCAAATTGTTGCAATTCTATCACATGTCTATTTTCCCGACAAGTCCTGCTGACGTGATAGTGTGTGTAATTGCAAATAAAATAAAATGTTGTGATTAGAGTGAAACCATAACAAAAGGTAAAGGTGGTGAACTTATTTGCATTAGTCTAAGTTGCCCGAAAAATAGTCCTATGATATAATTGCAAAATATGAAAAATTGTACATCGAATAACAAGGTTTAAAAACATATAACTGTAATAGAAAAATCATAAGGTGTGGTCTGACTGGAGGCTGTGTATTCAATTCAGGAGAATATGAGATCGAAGCTGGATGTAACCCTAAACCCGGAGTTCCTTCAGCAATATGCCATTGTTGATAAAGAAGCTGATTTTGAGAATGCTTTAAAAGGCAGTGGGAAGCTTCTCTCAGGCACAGGCGTGATTAGCATAAAATCCCACCGGAAAAAGGTTGAGAAGAAGGTAGAGGAGACCCAAAAGAGTCACAAGAAGACAAGAAATAAACACGACCATACTTCTAAATCAAACAAGAAGAGGAAGAAGTCCTAACCATTTTTATGTCATCTAATCTTACATTCTTTTTAAGTTTTTAATTTTATCTTTCCAGTATTTATTCAGATAGATTTTTAAATTTATTCAGCAAGAATTTTTTCTTTTTTTTTGAAAAAAGCTTGATCATTTATTACTAGAGTTGGAATCGGTTGGAACTCAAGTTTCATTGAGATTGCATAAACCATCTTTACCTCATCTGCAAGAGGGGTGAGTGCTATTAGAGAAATTAAATAAATGAATTAATTTGGCACCTTTCTACAAGTTCGAATTTTTAGATGAGATATAATTTTTTTCATGGTATTAGGTTCAAGTTTACGTCCATGTCTTGGATTCGATTCCCACTGAAAGCAGCTCCACACATATTAAATTGTTCACTCGATGGACCTTTTTTCTATGAAGTAAGATAATTCAAACTACGAGTGAGGGAAATATTATAAAAATTAAATAAATGAATTAATTTCACACCTCTTTTAAGTTCGAACTTTTAGATTGGACGAATTTTTTTTCAAGTGCAACGATAAAATTTCGACGGATTAATTACGATAGATGATGTGATCAACAACTAACAAGTATATCCTTGTACCATGGTATGGTGAGCTTTCTAGATCTAAATCAATAGGAGATAAATTCAAATAATTTTATCCTTAGTGTTTCTAGTTAGCATAAGATTAAATGTAAAAGCGTGTTTAAGGAAATGTGATTACTCTCCGATTGCGATTGCAAGAATGTTGTTGTGCACGTTTGTCAGGGATACTGTGTTCTCCGGCAATTCTCCCATGTACACAATGTATGTCTGAAATCAATCATACCATCACACCACAAAATCTATCTCAGTTGCATGCGCATTTCAGTTTAATTTATAAACAGCAACATCTTTAAGTCTTGGAATAAAAAAAGCATATTTTTATAATTATTTAGTAATTTGTGATTAACACTCCTGTAAATCAGGTCTATACATGAACTCTATCACCGTTATGTGCAAAAACTATCACTGTTATGCATAAAAAAATTCAATGTTTAAAAATATAAGACATTTTTTAAACAGTATGAGTTTTTGTGCATAACAGTAATAGTTTTTAAAATAACAGTGATATTAAAAAAATCGAGTTAATTGTGAACTCGGGTTCACATTAATTTTTGTCGTAATTTGTATGACAATGGAACTATTGTACTATATATAATTAACATTAATATGATGAGTTAAAGCTTATATAATAGAATGAGATTTGATAATCTTAATACTACTATCATATGTGATGAGGTGAAATTAAACTAAAAAGTTCTCATAAATGTGTACTTTTATTGAAAAAGTCCTATATATATCACTTGTTTCAATTAGTCCCGTATGTATTCAATTTTTACCGATTTAGTCCTGTACTGCCGGAGGTCGACCAATATCATCCAAAACAACGTCGTTTTAGACGCGTGGCCACCACGCGCCCCTAATTTTCGCCGGAAAAGTCCCGATCAAAATTAGGGGCACGTGTATCACACGTCCCAAAAATGACGTCGTTTTTGGCTGGTTTGACTGGTCTCCGGCGATTTGGGACTAAATCGGCGCAAATTGAATGCATACGGGACTAAATTGAAAAAAAATGATATATATATAATATTTTCAATAAAGGTGCAAAGTTATTAGACTTTTTTGTCAAAATCCCGTGTTTGAAGTGATATATATTTGGTAAGCAGCAAGTGAGGATTAATCGCCATATAAAATGGATCCTATTATATATATTGTTAGCTTAGCTAGCTGCATGCACTTGAGATTTAAGAAAAAAGAACGATTTTTTTAACGACCATCCAATATATTTGCTACATTTATTTTAACAAATCTGTCCGAATAACAAGTCACACCTCCAAAAAATCATGCATAACAATTTCACCAAAATCCACAAAAATCATGATCAAGACTAGTTCATAGATCTATTTTTTCCAACTAATTTTGTCTAGTGTTACATGCATGGTTACTGTATAGAGAATTTTAGCTATTAATATGTGTGTGTGTGTGTCAAATCTTAATATAATTATCAGAATTTACTCCGGCTAACCTACATAATGAACTGGAAATAGGTGAAGGTTCAAAATGCCTATCCCAGAAAGCTATTTGGGCCTAAGAAGCCCACATAGATATATGTCTCTAGATTCAGGCCCAATTTTTTTTAATATATGGAGTAGTGTAATAATAAAGAAGAATGAGTATTTGGAGTTTATTATTATGTTTCCCACAAAGCACCACCAAGGGCATAATTGGTAGTAATATCTTTGTTATTTGTTGATTTTATTGTTTAATATTATTATTGTTGATCGTTGAAACTATTATTATCATTGATCGTTGAAATTATTATTAATGATTTTAGACAAAAACTCATATGAGATTAAGATTATACATAAAATGAAGTATACAAATTAGCATTAGTGCACAAATTATACTTAGTCTCACACAAATGTGCTTCGAAATGTTATATGTGTTCATAAGTATTATTGAAATTTATTGATTTTATATTTTATTATCTAAAAAAGTAGGCATATATATCAGCATATGTATGATGTATGTTGTATATATATATTAGTTATTTCATCACATGTCCTAAACTAAAGGCGGCCAATGACAGTTTTGGCCACTCGTGGTTGTAGGATAAAATAAACACACGCTTAGTGGCAAGTGACATCGGGTTCAAATCATTTATCCACTTTCAACCATTTTCACACATCACTCATCCACTTGAAATTGATCAACAATATTCATATTCCTAATTATAATTTCCAAAATTGGCCGCCCTTTAGTTTATTTGTTTGTCAATCATCTATCTTGGACTAAAAACAGTGTACGGATAAGATATTTTATAAGTTTAAATAACTCGGTGTACACAAAAAACAGAAATAAAAAAATGTCTAAGACAGATGCATGTGATTAGTTTATGCTTTCTCATTTATTCTTTTTTGAGATCTTGTGGTGTGATATCGATCGAGCAAGTTTTTTGAACAACTAAATTATGTTGAATATGTTAATTATGATCGAATTAGTAGAGGAAGAATATCTAGCGTAAACAACAATTAGTTTGAGAAGATCTCATGTGAACTCGAATTCACAGTAAACTGTATATATCACTGTTAAAAAAATATTTTACTTTTTAACCGGCCAATAATATGTCCATGCACAATGATATTTGAATAAAGTTCACCGTAAACTTGAATTCACACGCGTTTTTGTTTTTTGGTTTGAGTTTGGATGAAATCTCAATTGGCAGGCGTGTCGAATTATGTCTCATGTCATGTGAGACAAAGTCGAATTATTAGAAAGAGACACCCTCCTACCATTTAGTAGCGGTTGTCTTGTACCATGGAAAATTTTGATTCGAATTTGTAAAAAAATACAATAAGGTTCTTCACCTTCTGGTACAATTATGTTCGATCAATAAAATTGGTTTTAATTTGTTACCAATAGTGACTAAAAAAATCCTCTCCGAATATTAGCAAGAAATTATTAAATAAAATTAACTGATTTTTTAAAATATATGTAGCTAATTATTTTCATGAATAAAGTCTGTGCGATTAATAATCGAACCACGTTGATTAGTTTGATCACGGGTCGAAAAGAAACATCAACGTACCCAATATGGCAATATGTATCTCAACATTCTTACCCACTCATATATATGTATCAGCATATATGTATATTTGATGTATGTATATATATATATATATATATATATATATATATATATAATTATGAACAAAAAAATAGCTATCCTCCAACAGTTCCACGTATACTTTGAGGGTATGTCATGAATTGTGAGCCAATATATTTGTCCCATTACGAAAAAACGATGTTGAGAATGATATGTATCTAACTCAATCATGTGCGCCTACCATGTTATTAAATAGTTAGAAGGCGATTAATTTGTATATAAGATTAAATTAATCACCTTTCATTTTTATGAGATTGCTATAGTAAGTATGGGGTGCCTGAATGAATGGACCTTTATGAGGAACTTCTTTTAGGTCCGAAATTTAGGACGTAACATTTTAAGGACAATATATATGTTTTTATAGTGACAAATATGTGTAGCTCAATAGTGCAAATATAGAATTTATTGTGACAAATGTAGACAATTTTTTCGAGCCTAAATTTATAGAAATTAAATATTAACATGCATAAATTTGTGAAAAATTAAGTATTCACTATTGTACATTTAAGATCGAAAAAATTAATAATCTACATTAATAAAAACTAGAACATATTATTCCTGACCAATATATATATCACCTCAAGAATCTGAATAGTATTCTTTCATAAGTCATACGTACCTTTGAAAAAGAAGAAGTTAAAAATAAACACTCCGTTTTACAAACTTAAAGATATTCCCTCACCTTTTTTAAAGTACAATACAACATTGCAAACAAACTTAAACAATTGCATTTAGTCCAGGCCTTTTCTTCCTTTTATTGGAAGTACAGATTGCAACCATGTACCGAACATTATCAACCAAAAATTCTTGAAATAATTACACAATATGTACGAACTAAATAAACCCACATGCCAATCAGAAATTCTGGATTCAATAACCATTTAATTACTTTTCGTGGATCATTATCAATAAAAATATTCAAATTGACGTGTTCATCAATCTAGCTATATATATGCATGTACACAGTACACCCATAAAAAAATAGGAAAATAAACTATATATTTCACATATGTACATATAGACGGTTTTGCAATGAAACCAGGTGGTGGATTTTTTTATATAGAATCTAATACATGCATAAACTACCTGTACCATATTATAGTGTACAAATATTTTATGTAAGTATTGGGCTCCATAAAAGCCCACCATCTGATTCCATATCATTTTTATGTTTGATCACGCGGGAATCGGTCTCGTACAAAAACCCGCAAACCATCGCGGTAAGTTGCCGTGAGCCCCGTGAGAACCGGGAGTCGTGGATATCAGACTGAACGAGCTCGACTCGATACAACCGCAAATAACGAAACCGCCACGTATTTGAGCTCAATCAACGCCATTTCTTTCCCCAAACACACCCTAAATCCAGCATTAAAAACCGGATACTTAAAACTATTTTCACCACAAAACACACCATCTCTCAACCACCTTTCCGGCTTAAATTCCAAGCAATCAAACCCCCAAATCTCCTCCATTCTCCCCATCGCATAAGGGTGGTAAGTAACCCTAGTCCCCCCTTTCACAAACCTCCCATCCGGCAAAACGTCGTCGTTTAGACAAAACTTCGAATCGAATTGAACCGGTGGAAACAACCTCATGCTCTCATAAACCGCCCCATGCAAGTAATGAAGCTCATTCAATTGATCATAGCTTCCCACCCCCTCACCATTTCCCATCACCCTATCCGCCTCGTTTATTATTGCGGCCGCTACTGGCTGGTGGCGCGCCACCAGCCAGAAGAAGCCTGTCAGGGCGGACGCCACAGTGTCCCGCCCTGCCAACAAAAAATTCACCACTATATCCCTTAAATACGTCTCATCACCCGTGCTACGCATGAAATTCGACAAAAGGTCGCCCTCCTCAGCAAACCCTAATCTCCGCCGTTGCCTTATAACTTCACGAGCCAAATCATTGACTTTTCTAATCGAATTTCGCAACTTTCTCTCACTTCCAACATTCAAAAACCTCTTCACCTTCCAAATCACCGGCGACGCCGCCATGGCCCTCTCGGCGGACAGCCTCGACGCTAAATCGAACGAAAGCGCGAATTCCGATAAAGGCACTAACCCTAGCTCCAAACACTTGGGATCCAACCCAAAAGAAAATCTACAAATGCAATCAAAAGAAAACCTCTTAAACACATCTTGCAAGTCAATAACACCTCCCTCCCCTTTACTAACAACTTCCATAACCGGAATCAATCGCCGCTCCGTCACGCGCCTCACGACGTCATACGCGAAGGCCCGGGTAGGTATCCGGGCCAGTTCTTGGCCCGCCATCTTTCTCTGAAAGCTCCACGTGTCGCCATCCACGTTGAATATGCCCCGGCCCAAGAAATCGCCCAAGATGGCCGAAAACGGTTTTCCTTTCGGGTAATTGTCGAACCGGGTTTTGAGCACGTGCTCGACGGTTTTAGGGTTGGCGGTGATGACGTTGTTGAGCACGTGGATGTGGATCGTGCGAGACGGGGATTGTTTCAGGAGGTGACTGTACCAATCGCAGAGGTTCGGGAACTGTAGAGACCAGCGGGACTCGATGTACCCTTTTGGCAGACTTCGCACGCACCAAACCCTAACACGCACCAATTTGAGGATGATATAAAAGATGGTTGAAATAATTATGATTGGAGAAAAGAGGAAGGAGAAGAAGAGTGTGTCGTGATAAAATGGAGAGGCCATGGAAAGTTATTGTAAGAAAATTAGGAATTATTGATGGGAGAATATTAAGGAAATTAAGAAGACTACTAGGGGGTGGGGGGATAGTGTTTAATTATAGTTTCTTTTAGGTGATTGAAAAGAGTCTATATTCACATGAATATATACATACATGCATGATACATGTGATTGTACCTATATAGTGGGTAATTCCATTAAATAATTTAATATTTAAATAAATTTGAGACATATACTTTTCACAAATATTCAAATAAAAAAAGGACGGAGGAGGGAGTATATATTATAATTTTTTCTTTATGTATAGTATTTTGAAAAGGTATCACTTTTATGTCCCGTCTTAACCGATAATGGTAGCACCTGCCAGCAATAATTTATTCTGCAATTTCCGGATTCTAACTGTAATTAAAAAAAGGTGACATAATTCAATGAACATGATATCTTAACAAAAATAGATTGTATACCTATAAACAATGAAAATGATGTGGTGTCCATTGCATATTGGACTTCGTGTGTGCCTCTCGACAATTGTGGCTTGTAAGCTTCTCATTCGACTCGTCTTGAAATACAAATTTAAAAATCTAACATGTGTGCGATAACGTGCAAGCTTGGTGCAAGGAAGTTGCCGGGCCGGGTTAACTGTTTGATAACTTTTTGTATGTATATTTTCAAGTATCCGACAAAGAACAATGTATTAAGGACATAAACCAACAAGATAACATCTTTCTTTAACCCATTACTTTACACATATATTTCACATCAAGATTATAACTGAGAATATATAAAATCTATGTATATATTTATTTATTGTGGTTGCTCTTCAATCAAACAGTGTCTCCTAACGAAATGCTTGCTTTCTAGAATTAATTACTGAAGCATTGCCACATCGATAGATTAATTAAATAACATAAAGTCACTATCCATTACATATTCTCATGTATAATATAGTAGCACTTAGCGTTTGACTGAATGCTACGTGATTATGAGTTTTGTTGACTCTAATATGATCCAAATAATCCGATTTCCCATTATGCTTTATACTTTTGTAGTTGATGTCAAATCAACGCGTTATAGATATACTCATCCACATAAGGCAATTATGATTGATATTTATGTAACTCATTTATTCTCGAAAAAAAAATCATGAATCAATTAAACATTATAAGGTACAACTCGATTCGATAACTAGTCTATGAGGGCCGTGCCGTGCTTGAGGTCAACGAGTTACGAGTCAATCGACTCAGACACGAAATTTTTGTGATATTTTAGTGATCTATAATTATATGTATATATACATTTATATTAATTAAAAATAATTTTACAAGCATTAAACACATAAGTTGTTTTGTTCAAGTGGATAAAGCCCATTATTTGTACCCGGGAGATCTATGAATCCTAGAGAATTATTATGGGTATATTAATACCATTTATTCATTCTTGTTATTATTCAAGTCAAGAAATAATTAATATTTTGTAAGAATTAATTTATCCAAGAAATATCATAATTTTATAATGGTATTACTATTTAGTGTAAAATTATTATAGTTTGTTATAATGTTATATTTTAATCCAAGATTTGCATTTAAGCCATGAGCAATTGAAAACTTATGCTTTGATTGAGATTATTAAGCTATTATAGTTGAACAAGCACCTTGAGTAGATTTTTCTCTATGTCTTTTCCAGATCAAGAATTAGTTTCTATTTGACGTAATAAGAACATGCAAGAAGAATTTTGTTATGGTCGTGAAAATTTGATGAATGAGCATGAAATGTTGTGTTCACGTCGTATAGTCTTATCATTTTGAATCTATAAACAGATATATAAAAGAGATGCCTAAATTTTAAAAATTCTGCTTATATACCGTCATTTGGATAATGTAATTTATAACATTATTACGAGTTATTGGTCTCAAAAATGAAGAGCAAAGAAGTATGAAAAATAATGTCGAAAGAAAAATCATACAATAACACAACAAATTGTTCAAATAAATATTTAGAAATTTATAATTTTAAATATTAATTAATTTAAGAATTAAACTTAATGTTTGGATTTATTAATGTTCTTTCGATTAATCTCAATTTAAATATAATTTAAAATAATTTTATTTTTACATTACACATAAAAAATTAAAAAATACATTTTTATTCATAATTGAACTAGATAAATACTTAAAGTATTCAATCAAAAAGTAATACTAATATTTATTTTAAGCCCGCGAAATCTGTGGGAATTCATACTAGTGTCACAAACGAATAGTGCTAATATTTTATTTGAGTAAGTCTCTTGTGAAACTTGTTCATAATGAACTTGGTTCCAGATTTCTGACTTTGACCTTCCAAATTATCACGAGTTCACGACTAATACATTTTTATAATGTAGGTTATATATTTTAGTTATCACTACTAATACCTCTGTCATAATATAACATATCATTCAATATCACGAGTAATACATTTTAAATAAGCCATACCCTTAAATTATCAAAACTAATACATTTTAGTAATATAAATCATACCTCCTTAACGAGTTTCACAGATTCCTGATGTGAAACTTGTTCACCCTATACTTTGTCATTTTATTTCTCATAGATTGTGATTTATCCTTTTATTTCTTCTACTTGTATTTTATGATTGGAAAAATCTATTGGACAAAGAAAAATGTAATAAAGAAGAAGAATTGGAAGGGGATAATGAACTTGATTTTGATGAAGTGATTGAAACTTTTTTTTTAAGTATTATACAATATTTTATATTATATGTTATTTATAATTTTTATATTATAAAATGCTCAATTTTAAACTCGACTCAGAATCAAACTATCACATCCCGATTTTTTCGTAGGCTAAATATGCCCAAATATGCATAAATTTTCTAAGAATTTGCAGCGGAAAACGAAAAAATAAATAAATAAGAATTTAAAGATTCAAAATTTTTCATAGAGATGTGACTAAAATTTAAAATACAATTTAAATTTAAATGCTAATACTAATTGAAGGTCTAGAAGTTGAAATAAAATTAAAAGATTAAGAAAAAGAAATTGATACCTCTTGGCTGAAGAAAATTAGAGAAGACTCACGGTACTTTTGATCCAGAAAACTCATCTCTAGTTTTACGGTAAAAAAATATTCTGTGATTTGTGAAAATTGACCGGGTATTATATAAGAGTTGAGAGAAATAGATTTTTATGGTTGAGAAATATATGGGATTAAGAATTATATAAAACTCCCTCAATTTGGACGTGAGTTTTCTTTAAATGTTTCAAAAACAAATTAATCTTGAGATATTTGGAGATAAAGACTTGAGATAAAAAAAATATGTAACTATGATATTCAAATTTATCTACAAATTTTTTATTTAAAAACACATGAAATATCTTGTAGATAAATATATAAATATATATATATATATATATATATTTATATTAATATTTAAAATAATTAGAAATTTTGGGGTGTTACACAAACTCTATAATTCCTAGGATCCACTGTCTATCTTAATTTGTTTCTCCAATCTTGTTAGCCCTTATTTTCTTCTGAAATAATTAACCACGTGCATTGCACGTTCACTACTACACATTTGAGCTTGACAACAAGACTTGGACAAATTTTTTTTTAAACAAATTTCTCAAGAATAAATTGGGAGCGGTTATATTAAAAAAAAGACAAACAGCGTTTTCAAACCGCTGTCTAAGATCACTGCACAAATGGTTATCAACACTGTCTAAATAATATTTCTGGACAGCGGTTAATAACCGCTGTCTTTTTTTTTTATTTTATATATATCTAATATATATCAATCCGTAACCCAGACCTAGCTCTCGATTTCTTTTCATTTCTTTCTCTCCACAATTTTCTCTCTCCCCCAAATCGCGGGCCGTCCGATTTCCTTCAACCAAATCGCCGCCATCAACTGCTAGTAGCCGCCGTCGGGCCTTCTCCTCCCCAAATCGTCGCGCGCCTCCTCCCTCCCTCTCCTACTCACCGCTGCCTCACGGCCCCCTCCCCTGCCCCGTCGTCGCCATCCTCCCCTACCGCCGTCGCCTCCATAACACTTAGTATTATCAGTTCGTATTCATGTGTTCATTTTTTCTTATTTAATTGTCCGTTATTTTTATGTGTTCATGTATTCATGTGTTCATTTTTGCTTCAATATGAGTAATATCGAGAATATCAAGATTCATGTGTTCATTTTTTTCTTATTTGTCCGTTATTTTTAAATTTGAAATTATATATTTTGCTTCAATCTTAGTTTTGTTTATATTATATATGTTGCTCTTGTTGTTATTTTGTTTATATTATGTTGCTCTTGTTGTTTTTTACAGTGGATTGATATCATTTCTGAATTGTGTCTTTCATGGTATAAGAATTAATTTACTGGTCGATCTACTTCGTAAACAAATGTCATGTCATTCAAGCCTAATACACATGTGTTCATAGTATAAGAGTCTCGCTATCAACCGAAATTTTAATTTACCATCTACGTGTACCTCCCCACCTATATGATGATGCAGATGTAACTTATAAATAGATGTATCATGTATGCATGCATAGATAGTTCTTATCGGAAAGTGTTAATGTTCTTTAGGTCTATGGCCTAGAATGTTTTTTGCTATGAAGTAATTCACGGTTCTTTTTTCGTTTCCATGTGATGCATGATTATTGTGCTGGTAGAAACAAAGGGGGGATATTCATGTAATGTCTGCAGCAGATTTAGGTTCTTATCCCACCATGTTATGGTTTCTATACAAGGTCTTTCTCCTAGAACGCCTAGTGGTTGTAAAATCACACACCATTCTCGGCCTCCCCGCCACGCTATTTATGATTGTACCTTGAGAAACAGAGTTCGATATTTTGGTCCAAAGAATCGGTCAGAAGAGATGAAACATCCGGTTGACCAATCTGCTATGCCACATAGAAATATTGTTAATACATGAAACATCCGGTTGTGAATATTGTTTGTTTTTTGTTTATTAAATGTTGTTTCTTCCCGCTTTTACAGATCATGTCTCGCTTTGCCATATCCCCTAGATGATGGAGATTCTAATGGAGATCATGGCGATATGATCATGGTGCATATGATGACTTGAGAGAGTGTGACACCGATGCTCCCACCACCACTTAGCAGACTCCTAGAGAAGCGCACTCGGGGGTATAGTCACAATGTCATCTATTAAGAGAGCTCAGAGTAAGGGAAAACACTTCGTAATTTTATTACAATTGAACAGTTTGAAATCGATAAATATATTGATTGATCGTTGAACCTAATTAAATACTATGTTATTGCGTTATCGCTTCAATGAGTTTGGATGCATAATAGGAAAAGAGAGTGAGTCGTTGTCCTTCTACATTGAGCCGCAATCGAGCGTGATCCCTATCGTCTTTTGCCACCAAGGATCGGGAGTAGCCCAAACCCGACTCCTTTGAAGGAAAAGATTATGGGACGAGCTTACGGTATGTTAATTATATATTTATTGAAAGTTGTAGTATGACCCTTAAATTTACTAAATTGTTATGTTATATCGATATAGACTACCTTCAGAGGTCTTGACCTCACAAAGAAGAAGCAAATATTGTCGCAAGTCGAGTAATGGCCAAGAATTTCCTGGACTTGGTTGAGAAGTAACACACGAGATCCGAAACCGTTTTTTACTCGGCTAGTCCGCCTCCTAGCGTGATCGAATAATAGCCCTATGGTGGCTCCATACTTTGGGAGGAGTTTGTGAGCAGAGCTATGGAGGATGATTTCGGTGCAAAATTGATCAATGTCATTTTCTCAATTTCTAATGCACTAAGTTTTTTCAAAGTTTATCATATTTCTATTATAATTTGTAGAATCGGTAATAAAAATCGCGATCAAGCCAAGTCGATGGAGGCGCGATATCGTGGATCGAACAAAGGTTATGCACCTAATAAGAAAAAAAATATGGTGAGATCAAAATCCTAACTTTTAATTTTTTTTTATATATTCACTTTTAATATATCTAATAAAGGGACACGTTCATCACTATCGTAGAAAGAGGAAAGAAGAAAAAAAAGGAGAGAGTGAGTTTATTGTTACCCGTTTACTTATTTCGGACTACCGTAAAAGGGTCGAGACGGGAATATTCACGATCCCAGTGCACAACGCATCATCGAAGAAGTGGTAATCTATTCATTAATTTATCTTTCAATTACAAACTATTATTTATAAACAAATAATTAAATAATAATCTTTTGTTTTTGTGATTCAGGAGCATCTATCTCGCACCACCACGCCTGCATTTACATTCGCATGATCGGCCCTCGATGATCTGTTTGGATTTGCTATGGGTCGCCAGAGCATCCCGACCGCCACGGAGTGTCGGATATGGCGTTTAAGACATCTTTAGCTATGGCACCTGGTCTTCAAGCCATGAATATGGTGGGTATACTAATGGAACAGGTTGCCAAGTTGGCTAAAGATGTGGAACGTTTGAGGTCTGAGAAAAGATCGAGCCACGGAATGTCATCGAGTGGAGCAAGCTTTGAACATAGTGTCGCTAATGCTATGTTTTCAGCTAACCCTAGGGACGACTTTATTGAGGCACTTCAAAACGTCTCCCAGGTATCAGATATGCATGTCTCACATTTGTTTTAATTAAAGACTAGTGTATTAAAATTTTCTAACTAAATATCTTATTCGAACAGCAACGACCTTTTGCTACCTGTATCTGGAGGATCCGGATCGGTTGGTGGCCACAGGCTCGTTGCACAGCTCCCATGGAATGATTCATGGTCATCCCATCACTCCTAGTTTCGTGAGGGTCACGCTCGATGTACCCGTAATCGGAAAGGAGGATTCAAATGATGCAAAACCAATCGATGAAGCCGCCACGCCGGAATAATGGGTCGGCATTTCATCGAATGTCCGAGCAACTTGGTCTCTAAACCATGAGGGTAAAATATTTATTATTAAAGTTCATTATCTTATTTGTGGTTCTAAATAATATTGCAAATTAATTGTAGAATCATTCAATTCCCCATGAGGCTAAATCGAGGACTCCACCGCACTAAGACTTGGTTATCCCATGACCGAGACTTAGATCACGATGATCATTTACGCCTATGGTGCACCGGATGGTATCGCCTAATGCTTTCGATACATCACGCAGGTTCCCATGCTTGCTCACTTTCATCGAATATACTTTCAAGAATTCGTCGCTGAGGAACATGTGTGCGAAAGTTGAATGACGGGTGGTTGAGTGCAACCACCATAGCCCCTTTTTACCTCGGTATGTGTTTACTAATTCTCAATATTCGTTTTAGATAGTTTAATTTTCTTTTTAAATATTAATTAAGCGTATATATGTTGGTTAAAGATATTTGGGTGAGCTATATCTCTCGAGATAACCGAGCAAGTGGAATGTACTCCTTCGTCTCCCCCAAGTGTCTTGCATAAATGGGTGATAGGGCATGACCATGGATGGGTTCGTTAATCACATGTTTGAATCTAATCGGAGCGATCATCTCATTTTTTGGCCAACAAATGTGGGGTGAGTGATAAACATTTTGTTAAAATTTGTATTCATGTTTATAATATTTGCACATATATATGCTAAATTTGTAGTTAATTTTAATACTCTCAATATAATATAGGAACCATTGGGTGCTGGTCGCCAAACACATGAATACATTAAGTGTGTATTTTATGGACCCAGCTCATGATGGAGTTTATTCAAATCGTCCTGATCTCGTTTCATATATGGAAGCGTAAGTTCATTTTTAATATTTTATACAATGATTTGTTTTACTTTTAAAATTATGCATATTTAATCTATTTTTATTTTTTAATTATAATAATAATAGTGTGATGACGATGTATCGGAGTCGCCTTCAGAGTCAGGGCTCAAGATCCAGGTTAAATAAAGTGAACTGGATTAACATTAAGGTAAATTTAATTTAATAAATTATCAAACTAATTAATATAAAGAAATCATAATTGTAATACGTGATTATATTGTTAATCAACAGGTTCCGAGGCAACGAGATAATGACCATTGTGGACATTTTGTGTGTTGCTTTATAGAAGATATAATCCGCGCTTCTATAACGAACATTCCTCCCAATGTAAGTCAATTATTGATTTATTTAAATTATTATTGATTGAATAAAAATTCATATTATATTGATTGAATAAAAATTCATATTATATTGATTGATTCGTTGTTTGCAGTTTTTCTATGAACGTGAGCTCAAGACTTACTCTAAGAAAAGACTGGAGAAATGGAAAAACGATTGGACGGGGTACCTTTACAATCGTTTCTTATATTCATACGATCAATATTGAGAGAATGTTGTTTGAAATATTGGTAGCATGTAATTAAACTATATATTTGTGATGATATATATTTCATGTTTTTGGTGTATTGGACGTATGTTTATGATTGTATGTTTATATATTTCGATGTTTTGATATATATATGTGGTTTATGGTTTTATTATAGGATTTTTGGTTTATGTTATATGGTATTGGACGTATATATAAGTTTTGGTTTATAGTTTTATTATAGGATTTTTAAAATGTAAATTAATAATTAAAAATATATATATTGGACAAATGTTTTCAAATCATTGCCTATGTAAAATAATTAATTAATTAAAAAAAAATCAGCTTGGATAAAGAGCTTATCAACCATTTCAATCTTAAACTTGTAAAAGTTAAAAAAAACCGCCGTCCCAAGTGCTTTTTCTTGACAATGATTTTTTATCCGTTGTCAAGCTTAGACGGTGATGCTTGGAGAGCGGTTATAACCGCTCTCCAATGTCATTTTTCACAGTTGTCCAAGCTCAAATGTGTATTAGTGGTTGGTAGTAGAGTTTTTTTGTGTCCCTCAGTTTATGTCATTAAATTCGTTACAAATTTTAATTTACATTCTTTATTGTTACATAAAAATGGCTCTTTGTCCTACACAATTTTTTTTTTATATCATCATGATTTTTAATCTTAAAATATTTAAGATTTAAATTTTTTAATATATAATTGTTAAATTTATTTATAAATCTATCTAAAAATAGGTATTCACAAATATTCATTAATTCGTATTAATACAGTTAGCTTTTTTATAATTGTTTTCATCGTGCTCAGAAGGTAGTGCCCATGGATCTAGGTGAAGCATGGTACGCAAGGCATATTCAATGGCTAAGCTACAACAATCTAACAGCCAGAAAAAATAGTTCTTTTAACTCCTGCATATGAGTGAACCCCTGCCATTTGATGTAGTTTAAAAAAATAAAGCCCATCACCATCTACCATTATCAAGAAACAAAATTCAAGAAAAATATAATAATGATGAACAACACAACATGAGAAAAAAAAGATGGAAGAAAAGCTTGCTTGTTTTGATATTTAAGAAAAAATAGTAGATAATAAGAAGATTATAAAGGTATCTTAAAGCATGGGTAAATATAGTTTTCATTTATTCGGAGCTTCAAATGATAGAAGAAAACAACGAGCTCTCCCAATGGAAACATTTTACAGGAAAGTCACATGCTAAAAGTCCAATCTTAACTTGCAAGACTTTTAAGAACAAGCTTAGAAATTATACATCTTAAACAAAGAAACATCAACACTACAAATTTTTATGCTGCCAAATAATCTCAATAATTGCGGTAATGTCTACCCAAAATATCCTTCAATCCAAGCCTCCTCAATCAACTAATGATTATCGTGGAAAATGTCCAGACATATCTTGTATATTTGTTATACAATTCATCGATAGATTTATTAAAAGATTAATCTCAGTTTCATCTTTGTTCTAATGATTTTAGAGCTACAAGTTATTGGATAGACATAAAGAGGATTTGACAAGGACGACGCAAGAAAAATTACCGTCTCTGCACTCTGAGATTCCTTGAAAGTGATGCATTTTGAGATCGCTTTTCACTAAAATCAAAATGTAGAGAAATTGAGGCATTTGCATCAGAGAACGAAAAGAGCTTTTCGATGTCTTATTCAGTTCCACTTAGTGACTCATTGGTCACTTTCACAGTTCTAACCTGCAGTGATCATGTAGAAGAAACTTAAAAATGAAAGACAGGAGAGGGCAGTGAGAGAGTGCGAGGACAACTACGCAAGTATGATGACCATAAAGTTTCAACTCGAAGTTACAAAGAAGATATATATCCTGAACAATTGACATCAGTTCAATGCAATCCAACGACATAACAAAAAATCATACTTTCGCCCACACTCTTTCAGTTATACCAATATACTATTTTGTATATGGTTTGTACTACAGAAGATTAGAGAACATACTATCTGTGGGTTTTGTAAAACTCATACGCGTCTTAACAATTCCGGCCCTATCCTCGTTAAGGTGATTTTTTTTTTTTTCACATATTGTAACAATTTTAATGATCTCTTTTTTGGGGAAAAAAAAACAATTAGATCTTAAATCACCAAAGTCCATATTTCAAATAGTAAACTCAAACTTTTCAATTTATCTAGCTCATTTATAGTATTATGTTTGTGCCTTTACATATACAAAAATAATTTATTAATCACACGCAATAATTCAACATAGTAGGCTCCCTTAAGGTCTTGACTAATCAAATCATCTAGATCAAGCAAGACACATGTGTCTATTGAATCGTGAATTCAATAATATTGTAATAGATTCACAGCAACCAATATGCAAGAATAAAAGAAATTTCATTTTTCTGCCATAGCTAACTTATAAAAAAGTTTCCCACAAACAAACATTCGACATTAAAAACCCGCAAAAACATCTACCTTCAAACTACATAACCAACTAAGAGAGCGACATTGACATTGTCGTAATAAATGTTTCCATAGCATAGTAAGAGAAAATATGGAATGAGTTCAAAATACCTCAGAACGTATTGTTCCATTGCATCATTGCCCACCCAATAGAAGCCCCAATAGTTGAAACATTCACGTAGAACGTCATTTTATGCCCTGAAATCCACCTCAAGTTTAAATTATTCC
The DNA here is from genome assembly GCA_037126765.1 of Stenogyne calaminthoides. Taxonomy (NCBI): domain Eukaryota; kingdom Viridiplantae; phylum Streptophyta; class Magnoliopsida; order Lamiales; family Lamiaceae; genus Stenogyne; species Stenogyne calaminthoides. The sequence continues at coordinate 4,680,890 of JBBCBC010000007.1, forward strand.
TCTCTCATTTATACTATGTTTCTCTTGAAGTCTTTATTGGTATATACATAAAACTATTTTATATTATAATGATTTGCATTCTTAACTAAGTTATGTGTGATATGTAATACTTATTAATAGTGAAATTTAAAACAAATCACTTGAATAGAATTATAGTATTAGATTGCTCTTCTTCCATGTTCATCTCATAGACATTTTCAAAGAAGAATATATCTTTGTCAAGCTACTTGGACATGTCGTCTATTTTCGAGTTTAAAAGAATTTTTTTATGAAGTACTAAAAATCATAGCCGACTTTGATAGCAAATTAATTTTGTTATTTCATATTAAGAACTAATATGGGTTTGCATTTTCTTCTCATATAATGCCAATGCCTCATAAGGTATAAAGAGGGGATATAATAAAGGATCTTATGGAATGCAATTGAGTATAATATAGCCTAGAAACAGTAGTTCCTATTGAAATTTTACTTTCAATACACTTTCGAAGTTAAAAGTAAATATTGGGCCTTACAAGAAACTGAAATAGTCCAAGATAAATTTCTCTTATTCCAATCACAAATAAATTCATTACATTTTCCTTCACTTATCTCAAAACCTATCAACCAAACACATGATAATGGCAATTTGTCAATTCTACGCTGCATCATATATCTCTGAAGTTCACAGAGGCAAGGTCGATTAGTGGTTCAAGCTCTTCCAGGTAAGTCTATAAGAGAGGGTGAACCACAGCAGTCTAAGCATACTGTGATACCAAATAAGATTTAAAACGCTCACACAGAACTTGTGCTCTGGATTTTTGAGATGCTAATAATTAACAATATAAAGTATTGTAAATTTTGCCACTTATTATTTAGATTAAAATTACAACTTATTCCAAGCTTAAAATTAGTGTATCAAGTTTTTCCCCAGTTGGATTGAAATGTTATTAACTACAATGAAGGCTGCCTCAATTAATTTGTCATGTGAAGGAGGATTGAAGCATATATTAATATGTCATACTGATGACAACAAAAAGTGGACATTCTCAACGAAGAGATGTTAAAAATTTGACAATAGATACCGTGTAAAACTCAGGCGTGGATGCAAGCACTGAGCCACCAAACCAAAATGCATTTCTCTGGATGGGATGGCTAACAACATTAACTTCCAAGGGCTGAGCCTGGAGAAATATATTTAGCAGTTAAACTCGTAATTAATGGAAAGCCATGATCAAGTGCCATTAAGTGTACGAAATAAAGAGTTAAGTTAATGCGAAAAATCGTCTTGTAACTTAGGACTTGCCCAATTTTAATACTGTATTATATTACTTTTTAAATTTTGGTCCTATACAATTTTACTTTTTTCAATATTGGTTCTTTTGGTGTCAATTTCGGTCATTTTCTGTGTCTAACTTTAGTCCTATATGTTTTTACTTTTTCCAATTGACACCAAAAAGACGAAAATTGAAAAAGTAAAAATGTACAGCACTTGAACAGGGCACAGTCTAAGTTACAAGACGGTTCTTAATTTTAATTCACGAAATCTAACAACTTTGTCTTTTCCTTTCTCCACCAAGGCGACAATCGACACAAGGACTCGAAAGCATCAACAATCTTTTTGAGGTCTCGTTGCAATCTTCTGTGGAAGTCCTTGAACATGGTTGATCCTGCAGATAATACAACATTATGCCATTTATCACATGTGTATTACTCCGATTGTTTCCATATGACATTAAAATCATTAAGGGAGGAAAGAATTAACAAAAACAAAAGAATTGTATAGTTCATGTAACCTTGTACATGGTTGATCCTGCAGATAATACAACATTATGCCATTTATCACATGTGTATTACTCTGATTGTTTCCATATGACATTAAAATCATTAAGGGAGGAAAGAATTAACAAAAACAAAAGAATTGTATAGTTCATGTAACCTTGTACAAGGCTCTTCTGGTATCTATTGGTGCAGACTGAATACATTTATCAATCACATTGGGTAAAGGGGTTGTAAAATTACTGCTACAAATTTCAGGGTTGAAGAACACCTGCACAAGAAAACAAAAAGAACACATTCAATCCATGATTGCCTGCCCCCTGTTTGTTGTAGAAACAAGTCAATGTTCTCAGTTTCTTGAAAGAGTGTCAAATTCATTTATGAACATGTTTTGCAGGAAAAAGGTGTCAACCATTCAATCAGAGTTCACAGTCGCTTTCATTTACACTTATAAAGTTATATTACATGAAGTATGCTGCTAGGTTTGTTAAGTTTAGAAACAGAGCAAAGGACCTCGTAGGCCAAGGAACCATTCATAGTCTATATCACAAGAATAAGGTGCCCTATCTTTGGCTTGATACCTCTCCACTGCTTAACGTACTTTGCAGGTTCTTTGTCATGCTTATTTAACTCCTGGACTTGTAAAACAACGTACACTAATTAACAAAATCAGTCTCATCTTTAAGAATGTAACTTACAACGCGCCTTTAAGCCAAAACTTTGCATTTTATATGACTTTTAATTCTCATATATATATATATATTATATATATATTATTTGTTAGGAGAAAAGAACCAGGACAAAGATTTTCATTGAATAAGATAAACTGGAAGACAAAGACATGAAGGAAAAGCTTAAACGACATGATATATAAACCTGTCCCAAGGATTAACATTGAGGATAATTCCTTTCGTCATTCCCCATCCTACTAAGTCTCTTTTTGTAAAGATCATATAAGGTATTAAGGTTTAAATAACATTTGCTAAGTACATCGTAACTTCCTAGGAAGGCCTAAATAGGCAATACAATTCAAAACCCTTTTCACAAATAAGCAATAGTTTGACCTTTTACACAATAGCACTTATAGCAAATGAATGGAGGGATCAATGTTACACTAAACAGAAATAGGTGCCTATCGATTGCTTATATAAAGAGGGAAAGAGTACTCGAAAAAGTACTACCTATCATTCATAATAATGAAGATCTATATAGTATTATCAAGTCTTTCTTATAATGAGGTTACGAGATGAAAAAAGCGAAATGAATACATACATATAGAAGTAATTCCACCTATAGTAGGTATATCCGACGCTTTTTTCAATATCTTTTTGGACGATATCGATAAGGAAATTGAAGATCAAATGCCTAATATGACAAATTGAATGGAGGGATCAATGTTACACTAAACAGAACTTTGAATGGGTTGTCATAAATTGCAGTACCTGTGAATCAGAGCTGTGGCTTGAAATTGAATTCGTGAAGCAGCAATTGAAAGATTGTCTCATTATACTCCGCGATTACAACCCCAATCGAATCGGTAGTCGACACAACCATGAATTTAGTTTCTCCAATCTAATGACGCGAAATCTCCTGGTCTCCATAGTATCTTGAGAAGTGAGATTCAGATTCCATAACATTTACATGTCGTTGGCCGCCCCTCCCTCCCTCGAATCGTTGCGCCCATTCTATCAGCTCGACCCCTTCCCTCCTCAAGCCTATCGTCGCCGCGCCATCCTCTCCCTCGAGATGAATCTGAGAAACTGGTTGAAAGCTTCTCCCCAGTAATCTCTCCATATTTCTCCTTTCACCCTGAAATCAGTAAAGAAAAACCATGAAACAAAAATAATATAAATCACTCCAATTCCACATTCCCATATTCAAATACAAAAACCCTTCTTTTTTTTTTTTTTTTTTTGCAAGAGATTATCTCACTGACCTCCAGCCGCAACCCCTCCCTCAAGCGCTTTCACCGTCTCACAGAGATTATCTCACCGACCTCCAAACAAGAAATTTCATAGTCTCAAAATTCTGCACCCGTCGCCGCGCCTCTGCTGCCCATTGCAGCGTCAATCCCCATCCTTCAATTAGAATTTTTTAATGCTTCTCCCTCTCATCAAATGAAAGAATTCCGGTTTCTTCGATCCCTTTTCCCAAATTAAGATTGGAATTTGGATCTCTCCATTTTTTTTTGTAAATTTCTTGTAAATTTTCGGATAGAAAAAGACACAATATCCCACATTTTATATTGTTCTTATATTAATTTATTTTATATTTTTCTCTCTCCGAAATTTACAAGAAATTTACGGAAATGAAATATAGAGCGTTTGTTTTGGAATTTAAGTGTGTGGAGCAAGTCAAGGTTTTAGAATTCAGGGATTTAGAATCCTTGATGAATAGTAAATGTATGTGTTTGTTTTGAGATTTGAGTAGGGTGAGATTTAACTTTATGTCAAATCAATGTTTAATAATGATTGATATTGTATTATTATATTATATTGAAAAGAATAATAAAGTGTATAAAGTGTGATGTATTGAGAAGACTAATAATAGATTTTATAAGTATTTGTAGGTGTGGATGGAATGTGGAATTTGAAAACCAGACTCTAAATCTCAAACTCCTATAAAACGAGGAGCGCAAAGTCCTAAGTCCATCCGTGTGAATCTCAAAACAAACCCAACCTAAGATTGTCTTTAATGTTTCCCATCCACATCAAATGAAAGAATACGCGTGTGCTGTGTTTAGAGAGTTAGAAGGACTTAATGTGCACAATTTAGAAAATTAGAAGGGTAAAATTGTCCAAAAATATTTCTTGGCAAGCTACTTTTTAATATAATAATATGGATATGGATATGGATAAACTGTGATTTAAATGAATCTATTAAAAAAATTATAAGCGTACCTATCTAATTCTAATGTATTTATCGAATTCATGCTCAAACTGGCAGCTTCCACCTTGTTGGTGTGCTCTGCTCTGAGAAATTAAAAGTGGGCCCAAAAACTAGCAAGTCATACTTCACACTTCTTGATCAAAATTGGGTCCGAAATCGGGCCTGAGCCATTTTTATACGTCAAATAATTTTTTACACTTCTTGATCAAGATTGGGCCCAAAATGGGTTGGAAATTGGGTCCGAAATCGAACCTAACCCATTTTTAATTCGTTAAACTTCAAAATTGTTTAATCTAACACAGATCGGAATTGGGCTAAATCGTAGTACAACTAATTGGTCTGGATCATAAGGCCCACCGAGTTCAAGTTGCTGCAAGGTCTAGAGTCTGGACCATAATCAAAAAAAAATTGTCTGCTTTGTAGAATACAAAATTGTGTTTTAATGTAATTCAAGTGTATCTTTTAAATATTTAACTTATTTATATAAAAATACGCAATTTATTTTAATGAAAATAAGTTTCTTGTTTTTCAAAAATGCATTTTGAGGACGGTGCACCTCTCACACACGATATCTATAACTAATGTGCACTGATCACAAGAATTTATTCGATATATATATGCCACTGCATATTACCAATAATAATAATAAATTCCTATGTGCCACATTTAAGCAAAAATACATTAAGACCTAATTTGATTGGTAATTAACTTATCAACACTTTGAAGGTTTGGTGGTAGAATTCTTTTAATTTAAAGACACCAAAATTGTGTTTTAGTTGGTGGTACAATTCTGTGAAGGACGGTCCACAGATACATAATTTGTCCAAGTGCGATAATAATTTTAAGGCATGATAATGCTCATGGAAAGTTAGACATTCCAAACAAAAAGTCGATTATCTTTTGTGATCTAATCACCATTTTAGATATCATTCATTGCCATCTAACTTCCATCATTTATAAGGGACGTGTTTTCAAATATCATATCCCAAAATTCGGGTTCAAATCATGTATCCACTTTCAACCATTTTCACACATCACTCATCCACTTGAAATAGATCAACAATATTCATATTCCTAATTATAATTATGTTGAATATGTTAATTATGATCAAATTGAAAACGTAAAAAGTTACATGACTAAAAATAGAATTGTTACATGATTAAAAATGGAATTGTCCAAGTTACATGACTAAAAATGATATTATCTCTTTTAGTCTTGGAATAAAAAAACATATTTTTAATAATTATTTAGTAATTTGTATGGCAATGGAATTATTGTACTATAATTAACATTATGATGAGTCAAAACTTGAAATTTCATATATGACAGAATGAGATTTGATAATCTTAATACTGTCATATATATGTGATGAGGTGAAATTACCGGAATCTTTTATTTTAGCCTATTGACAATACTAATATGAAATTAAATCAATGACTAACTACTCTTAATTTTTTTGGAGTATAATTTCTGATCCTGTCATAGGTTTACATGGGAGTATATTTTTGTGGTTGACTATAAGAAAATTGACCTGCAAATGCAAATACACAAATTATGTCGTTATAGTTTTTCCAGCTAAAAGTTTCTAAATTCTAATAACAACAAACGAGTTTCAATGTCAAAGACTTTTAATTAGAGAACTATTGTGACAAAATTTCTATCATTACAAGTCAATTTTCTTGTAGTGGTTCTAATATAACATGCTAATATATGCTCCCTCCGTCCCGGGATAATATTTATGCGCAATTTCCTTTTTGGACCGTCCCGAAATAATGTGCATATTTCCTAAAATGACAAAAACACTCAAAACTTACGCACTTACAATATCATTATAATTGATTTAAAATATGTCAATAAAGTAAATTTTCTTAGGTTATGTGCTCAGATATGGGTGCACATTATCCCGGGACGGAGAGAGTATGAGACAAAAACTCATATGAGACGGTCTCATGTATGAGATGGGGTAGAACTTAACACAAATTACACCTACCTCTCCCAAAGTGTTAAAGCGTCAATACTCAACTTATACCCCATCTCACTGTGAGACGGTCTTCCAAGTGTGCTTCTATATATAATTTACCCACACAATTTTCTGTGATGATATTCACACACACATATATATACCTGTCTCTTGCTGTCATTGGAAGTAGTGCTAAGACTGGCAGTTTGATCAAGGCAAATGAGAGTAATTAAGAGTAGTGTAAAGAGTGGGAGCTTCTTGGACAACTTCATGGGACTTAGTTGTTGTGTGTGTTATTTTGGGGTGAGTGTGTGTGTTATTTTGGGGTGATATATATTTGGTAATCAGCAAGTGAGGATTAATCGCCATATAAAATGGATCCTATTATATATATTGTTAGCTTAGCTAGCTGCATGCACTTGAGATTTGACAAACAAGATCCATTTTTGTAACGACTATCCATTATATCTGCTACATTTATTATTTTACCAAATCTGTCCGAACAACAAGTCACACCTCCAAAAAATCATGCATAACAGCATCACCAAAATCCACAACCAACTGCAAAATCAGACTAGTTCATAGATCTATTTTTTCCAACAAATTTTGTCTAGTGTTACATGGTTACTGTATACAGAATTTTAGCTATTATATATACATATATATTAAAAAAAAGGGCGACGTCATTAATATATATATATATATATATATATAGTAATGATATAGAACCAACTATCTGGTTTTTTATGGAACCAGATTAATGACGTGTCATGCCAACTATTCCTTAAACCATGAACCATAAACCCTAAATCATGAACCATTCGGGTCGGGTGAACCATGAACCACTCGGGCCGGGTTCAGTTCTGGCCGAGTTGGGTCCGGCCGGGTAAAAAAAATGTAATTTTTTTTTCTGTTCAATTTTATTTTTTCAGTTCAATTCAATTTTTCTTTTACCCGGCCCGGACCCAAACCCGGCCCGTGTAGTTCATGGTTCACCCGATCCGAATAGTTCATGATTTAGGGTTTATGGTTCATGGTTTAGGGAATAGTTGGCATGACACGTCATTAATCCTGCCCATAAAAACCAAATAGTTGGTTCTATATCATTACTATATATATATATTGGTAAAAGATACAGGTTTCAGCAAAATTTTGTCCATAAAAATAAACCGGAGAGTGAACTGAACATATATGGGATTGAATCCAAAAATTATCCACAACTTTTCACCTTTTTTCAAATAGTCTTAAAAAAATTTAGTGTATGAAATTGGTCCCAATTCTTTGCAAAGTGTACCACTTTCGTCCCAAATTTGCCGAAATTGATGAAACGGCACCGTTTTTTTTAATCATGCATTTCAGTCGCAAATCTCAAAATTGAATACTCACATGTTATAAGGCGCATGACAAAAAAACGTTGTTTGGTCAATTTCAGCGAATTGGGGAAGAAAATGGTACAATTCACATAAAATTGAGACCGGTTTTATACATCAAAATTTTTTTGGGACCATTAATTTTTTTTTTTTGAAAAGTTATAAGACTATTTTAAATTATATCCGAATAATGATGATCAAGACAGAACATTAATGTTGATGCTAATTGGTAAGGGTGAATAAATTTAATCAATAGCTCCGAATATTTCTAATACATCGACCGAGCATCTATCTTGTTTTCTTCTTCAAGTAAATATGTAGAAAATCCGAAAAACTTGTTTGAAATTTTTTGTACTATTAATACGATGATCCATATATAGATTATCTTTTTTGGGTTAAATATCCTGAGATGCTATCTACTTGTTTATAATTATCAGAATTTAAGCCGGGTAACCTACATAATGGACTGGAAATATGTGAAACTTCAAAATGCCTAGCCCAGAAAGCCATTTGGGCCCAAGAGGCCCACATAGATATATGTCTCTAGATTCAGGCCCATTTTTTTTTTAAAAAATATATGGAGTATTGTAATACTCCCTCCGTCCCGATCTTGTTTACACTATTTCCGTTTTGGACGTCTCAATTTTGTTTACACATTTCCTTAAATAGAAACACTCACTTTAACTTACACCCTTCAAACACCCACTTATTTATCATATGTCACTCTCTCATACCCTCAACACTTTATCACATTTAATAAAGGCAAGGTCTCATATACAACTGGTGCACGGATGTAAGATCCGTGCACTCGCCCCAACCCTACCCAATTTATTGAATCTGGTTCATATAATATAGTTTCATTTTCTTCTTTCGTCTTCCACAGGAAACCAATCCTCACTCACGCCTCTCATTTCTTCTTTCTTCCTCCTTTTCATCAGTACAACACCCTTTCATTTGCAATTTTTTATGACAACAATCCTACCCAATTTTTCTCATATGGCAGCAGAGATTACAATTGTGAAACTAACCTTCCAAAAAAATGAATCCATTCAAGAGGAAACGTCTGCTGGGCGGCGCCGGGAACGTCTGCCCAATTTTTCTCATATGGCAGAAGAGAATACAAAATGTGTTCCGTCGATGTTCACCGCGATCGATTGGCGGTTTGCGTCGGTGAGCTCGCATTTTTCGATTGACGGAAATCGCGCAAGAGAGAGATGGTAATAATCGAAGATGTACTCTATGAATTCTGGAAGATTTTTGGGTATTATAAGTTGTTGCACGCTTCTGTTATAAGTAGTTGCACGCTTCTGTTATAAATAGTTGCATGCTTCTGTTATAAGTTGTTGCACGCTTCTGTAATAAGTAGTTGAACGCTTCTATTATAAGTAGTTGCACGCTTTTGTTATAAATAGTTGCATGCTTCTATTATAAGTTGTTGCACGCTTCGACGATTTCTAATAATAATAATTATGCACAATATTCATCATCATTTAATTTATACAAAATTATGACAAAATAATCAAACATATTACACACACAAACAATGGGGTTGAGATGGAGTGGAAAAACCTTAAAATGGGAACTTACGTCGAAGAAGAATGCAGGATGTTTCAAAATGTTTGTAAACGTCTTTCTAATCTTTTATAAACAGGGTATAAACAAATGCAATGAAAAGGAAAAAAAAAACAGAAAAATGAATTGTCCTCTATAATAGAGAGGTGTTGTTGACCCAATTTTTCCCAATTCCTAACATAATTTTGTTGCCCAATTTTGATCCACTTAAAAAAAAAAATAGGTGGGAATCGAATACTAAATCCCTTGCTCAAAGAACGAATTCTGAACCACTGGGTCACTTAGTAAGATTCTACTATTTTCGTTACAACAGACTCTAGAGTGCTTAGTTCGACCCGTTTTTTTTAAATGGGTCTTTTTTTTGAAATGGGCGACGCGACAGACTTTACAAGACAAGAGAGATCAACTTTTAATAAATATTATTCTATTTTTCAATAAAGTTGAATTTCCCTTTCTTTCCCAACACTTGTTCACATGAAATATTAATAAATAATTTTTTTTTAAAATTTTGAGCACACAGTAACTAAATAAACAAGATCGGGACGGAGGAAGTAATAAAGAATAATGAGAATTTGGAGTTCATTACTCCATGTTTTCCACAAAGCACCACTAATGGTACGATTGTATGGAATAACTTCATAATTGGAGTACAAATGAGAAATGAATGACATAAAGATGATATATATTCATGGCCATGAATGAAATGAAAGTATTGTATAAATTTATTTTAATTAATAATATATTTTTGTTTGTTGATTTTATTGTTTAATATTATTATTGTTGATCGTTGAAATTATTATTATTAATTTTAGATAAAAATTCATATGAGACGATTTCATATATGAAACGGAGTAAAAACTAGAACAAATCAATACCCTCCCCATCCAAAGTGTTAAAGCGTCAATGTGCAAATTAAACTTCGTCTCTGTTGAGGGAAGTTAAGTAAATAGATTATTCCCGACCCTCTCTACAAGTTCGAGCTTTTTAGATGAGATGCAATTCTCTCATGGTATCGTGAGCCCAAAGTTGTGGGTTCGATTCCCGTGGAAGCACTCCACCCATTTAAATTGTCCACTCTGTTGGGCTTCCTCTCCAGAGAGCAGAGGCAATGATTCGACCCACAAGTGAGGGGGAGTGTTGAGGGAAGTTAAGTAAATAGATTATTCCCGACCCTCTCTACAAGCTCGAGCTTTTAGATGAGACAGAATTCTCTCAGTCTCACCATGAAACCGTCCCACGCAAGTGTGCCTCGAAATATTATATATATTCATAAGTTCTTTTTTTTTTTTATAAATCGTATTCGGTAAGGACCGACTAATTCGGAGGGATCATAATCCATCGTCCGCTAACGGGGGCCCTACTCCAAGTCAAAACTAAGCTCTATATAGACTGACCCATCTAAAAAATTGATCGCATTTTAGAGGGTTCGAACTTAAAATCTAGTGAGGAGCACACTTCTAAATCTCAAGCCTACACTACTAAATATTATTGAAATATATTGATTTTATATTTTATTATCTAATAAACTAGGCATATATATGTATGATGTGTCTTGTGAATATATTCGTTATGAATCACATGTCCTAAACTAAAGGCCGACAATGACAATTTTGGCCACTCGTGGTTGTAGGACAAAAATAGTGGCAAGTGGTAACCCACTTGTGCACATCGGGTTCAAATCATGCATCTATCCACTTTCAACCATTTCCATACAATCATAATCCACTTGAAAAGTTGAAATACATCAACAATATTCATATTCCTAATTAAAATTTGCAAAATTGGCGCTTTAGTTTATTTGTTTCTCAATCATCGATCTTGGACTAAAAACAGTGTACGGATAAGATATTTTAAAAGTTTAAATAATTCTAAGTGATCAAGTGAGGTGTATACAAAATATAGTGACATATGCATGTGTGAGTTTATGAGATTTACTTCATTTCTCATTTATTCTTTTTTGAGACCTTGTGGTGTGATATATGTTGTAAAATATAGAATAAACGTAAAAGAAAAGAAAAAAAGAATAATTGTTTACTCCAGGTTATTCTGTATGACTACATTTGGGGCGATCAAGTCGGGAGGGTTTTCATTATAATCTCAAGATTCTCTATCACTTCTGAAACGGGAAGGTATTTATAATAACAACGAAATGCCCCTAAAAAGCCCTAAAACCCATGTGACAATAAACCCACTAATAATACTAACACAAAGTAATGTCCACAATAATAGATTATTTACAACACTCCCCCTTGGACATTACGACGTGATGTTCAAGCCTAACTAAAATTTCGCTAGAATAATTCAAAGAGAGAAACTTAGTAAAATAAGAAAAGATACAACTAATGATCTTCTAAATTCAATCTTCAAAATGCTCCCCCTGAAGACAACAGTCTTCCAAACCTTTTGTATTATGCTTTCACACTCTTCTGGAGTTCATGCAGGTAAAAGAATTTTAGGAGATATATATTTTGTCAAGTTCCCTTTAGCATTCCTGTTATTCATATGGGCAATAAAAGTTGCATTTTCCTCATAATGGATGATAGGAGATATACCATTATCACATGAATCATAAATGTGTTTAAATCAAAATATTGCAAACGTCGAAAATACTTAATATATGCTTTAAATTTTTACAATGACTCCTTATAGGAGAAGCACTAACTTAATCTTGCAAGCAAATTCAATATAAATTCAATATCGGATTTGGTACAGTTCTTAAAACATAGCAATGCACTAAGGACACTCTAATAAGGAACTTCTGGTCCTAAAATGTCATATGTATCTTCTTTAAGTCCAAATTTGTCTTTATCCACTTCAAGGGATCGAACAATTACTAGTGTGCTAAGTAGATGAAACTTAATATAAAATCTCTCCAATACCTTCTCCAAGTAAGCTGATTGGTATATAAAGATTCATTTTGCTTTAGGAAAATGCTCGATCTGTTGGTCGAGACAATACTTGATTTCACCAACGTTTTATTCCAAAATTCAATCTCTAAGATCAAATTAACTTTCTTTGATTTCCTTACTTGTTCCAATAATATTTAAATTATCACCAGAAATCGAGATAATACAAACACCACCAAAGTAATTTCTTTGTAAACACGTAAGGAAATATTTCAATGTTTATTTATTCCTCCTTCGGGAAGAATGAATTGAGTCGATCGTGGAATATTCTACCCAAATATTTTAGGTCATATAATGACCTTTTGTAATTCTAATATCGTACTTAATACGATTTTCACCATTCCTCATATGAGGATTTATATCCATCAGGGATTTTCATATAAATATTAAAATATTAATTAATCAATATAAACATGTGGTTACAATGTCTATCAACTGCATTTCTAATTTTACTAACTGCCAGAGATATTAAGTAGCGGAATTTTATTTCATATATAACAGGAGTATATATTTAAAACACATATCGGGTCTCTGCAAAAATCCATAAGCTTCTAATCTCGCTTTGTACCTCAATACATCATTATTCTCATTTTCTTTTTCGTACAAATACACATTTATATCCAACAGGGATAACGTTTCGGGGTGTATGTACGATAAAATCAAGAATATGAGCGAGTCAAGCTCTGCCTTAATTGTTTCTTCCTATTTTACCCAGTCAAAGCTCTTCCGGCTCAACTATTGACTTTTGGGTACTGGATCCAAATTTTTAATAGTGAGAACAATTATGGCAACGAATAAGTTGTCGACAACATTGATAAATTTCTCCTGTATTTATAATTTCTATATTTATATCAACCAGATCTTCATCATTTCTCATAATATTTTGATCTGGTTGTTCCACAATTCTAGTATTTTTTTTATTTTGTGCACGTGCTTCATTACTAGAACTTTCGTCTTCGGGCCGAATCTCTTCAAGTGTGACTGAATATATTTGCTAGCTTTAGTAATTACCGCGGATTTATGTCTTACATAATAAGGGGTCCTTTACGCTTCTGACGTGTAGGGGCATTAACATATATAATTGTCCAAAATTAGCACATTTACTCTTTTTAGTGCATTTACAACAAGTATATGTGCTTTAGTCACTTCTTTATCATCAGTAAATTAATTTGGCAGATTACTTGCTGAATATTGCAAGTTAATTTATCATTTGAACTTCCAGTTCATTTTGACTAGTGCGTGAATTTTCATATTGAAGATCTTTTATATTCCACGAAATTTCTCGGCATTCATTGAATTTTAAATTCTTCATCAAATGTCGAGAAATGATCTTCATCAAATGTGCAATTAGCCAACTGGGCCGTGAAGTGAGGTACACTGTGGTGGTGATATTGAAAACAAATATTGCACATTCTAATATTTGCAGATGGGAAATGTTTAGTTCTTAAGTACTAGTTATAAAAGGGGAATAATCAAGATATGCAGTGGGTCGAATTTGAACTAGATTAGCACCATGTAAAATTTAATGCCCCCAACATGAAATAAGTAAGTTGGAATGTTGCAATAATGCTCTAATAATTAATTTGATGAAGTCTTTAGTGATTCAGTTGAACCATTCTAGATGTGGACATAAGAGACTGAATGCTCAAGTTTATTTCTCAATGTCATATAATAATCATCGATGTGAATTTTGTCGACATTAATCATTCAAATGGATTTATTGGATAGTCCAAAAATATAAGCTAATAATATTGACAATAAATTTGCTTTAGGTAAATAATATCAGTCCACAAGTATTTTCCTGACTCTATTCAAGAAATATAAAGGATACGATTCCAACTTTAGTACGAGAATGTCGTACTATAAAACTTCTTATTTGCACAAGCCCCACAAATAAATTAATTTGCATAAGGGATTATATTATTTATCATACTATGTAAGAGAGAATTTGTCCAAATCCGACTTATCATATTTTGAACCGCTCATGTCATAATTTGAGTAAATTTGCTTCAGGCAAATTAGTACATTTTTCAAGAATTATTATTTTCAATGTTCATATTTGCTTAGGACAAACTAGTACAATGATATTCTATTATGCTCATAATTATATAAGGATTCAATTCTAGTTTAAAAGTTTCCGGTACAACTTATATTGTTTCCACTCAAAACAGATATAACAAAATGAATCTCAATGTGGAAAGTTCAAGTCAAGAAGTAATTAAATTTAAGAGCAAACTTGATAGATTTCCAAGATAATTTTTACTACTATTGTCCATAAGGAAAGCTTGATATAAACTTTCATATGTAGTTCTGATTCAATAAATTTTCATGAAACAGTAAACTGCAAAAATCAGTAATAATAGGCAAATAAGGATTTTTCACAGAATTCCTAATTTCTTCAGCAAATAATTCTCAAACCTATTCCGCGGCAAGCGGTTCTAATTGCTGAAATTTAAAAGGGATTAAACTTCTTTACCAGAGCGGAACCCTATGGTAAGGGTTCCTAACCGTCAAAAGACTTGGCTCATGTCGAGTGCGTGCTCCATGAGGAATTAAGGAGACGAACAATCTGCTCCCTCACCTCGTTGATGGGGATAATTTCTTTGATTTTAGGCATGTCTCCATCAACCAAATTGTATGATGACCAATATTGAGTTCAAGAGATAATTCAAGATAAAAACCGATTAGCCAAATATAAAGAAACAGTGAAAATTTAACAGGTCACTTATCCAAAATTATAAGTGCTTTAGCCAAATCACAGCATCAAAAGAAAATATGTCACGCAATTATATTTCCAATATCAATAATTAGCCAAACAAGCAGAAACACAACATAAGTACAAAATTGTTATTGAATAAATTTGTTTCTGTCTAACACTTTGGCTGACCATCGTAAATAAGAGAGAAGCTCAACACTTTTATCTAAGTTGCAAACTTTAAGCTAAAATCAGATTTAGACATACTTGCATACTATTATCAAATACACATACTTTTGCACAAATTGATGCTACGGGAAAAAACATAAATCAAATTTAGGCATAATGATAATACTCCAAACCAATTGTATGAATGAGGTCATTGATAAAATATCAAAGCAATTCAACGTAAATTCTCTCCACCAATTCCATTAAGTGGTATTAATCAAATTTGTCATTAACAACAAAAAAATATCAGTCAAAATTAATTCCATATAAAAGTACCGACAATTAGTATATTTCTCTATATGTACCAAGGCATCAATATATAGCTGCTTTGTTGCACATTCGATCCCAATAATCACATATAATATCCAAACCAAAAGCATTACAAAAGAGGTGATTATCAAATAATTGTCAATTCAATAACCCACGATTTAATTTGTATTTTTAAATTCATTCTCCCAATCACAAGATCTACATGAAACCTTAGGATTTGTTATTAATTATCCTACCGTATAGATAAATTATTATAATTCCTGGCTCCATCTTTATACATGCTTACGAACACGGGTAACACCGTAATCAAATAATAATAATAATAAATCAAAAGGAGTTAAATGAAAAATTGTACCGATCTTATGTGTGATTCGAATGGGGCTTTGAAATTCTGAATCCAAATTTTGAAACTGTCACGCTTATCTTGACGGTATATGATCCAGCGAAACAATCAATCGGTAGAACACTCGTGCTGATAACGTGTTGTAAAATATAGAATAAACGTAAAGAAATGAGTAAGAACACCGATTTATTTATCCAGATCGTCCAGAAGGACTACATCCGGGGCGGCCAAAAGCATGAGAGTTTTCACTATAATCTCAGTATTCTCTATATCACGGCGTTACAATGAGGAAGATATTTATAATAACAATTGGGTTGAAGCCCTAAAAGCTCTAAAATTCATGTGGCATAAAGTCCACTAATAATACTAACGCAAAGTAATGTCCACAATAATAGATTATTTACAACAATATCGATCGAGCAAGTTTTTGAAACAACTAAATTATGTTGAATATGTTAAATATGATCGAATTAGTAGAGAGGGAGAATATCTAGCTTGTAAACAACAATTAGTTTGAGTATATCTTCTTTGAACCAAATGTATAGTAAACTCCATCACTGTTTAAAAAATATTTTATGTGTTGGGAATTTTATTCCCACTTTTTTTGGCACGTGATTTAAGAAAAAAAATAGATAAAATAGATAAAGTAATGATATTATGGGGTATTGCGGGGTCCACTTATAAATAAAGTGATTGTTTGTGAGTAAAGTATAATGACGATTGAAGTAATTAAGTGATAATCATAGGTTAAGGATAAAGATAAAGTGTTTGTTTCCATAAAATGTATGAGAATAAATTTGATGGACAACAAATATGGAAAGTGAAAATAAATTTGGTGGACTAAGAATTTTTTATTTTTAAACAGTGATAATATCCATGCATAACAGTTATATGTGAAGAAATAAAGTTCACAGTAAACTCCGTTTCACCCAATTTTTTGTTTTAATTTGAGTTTGGATGAAATCTCAATTGGCAGGCGTGTTGAATTATGTCACATCTGAGTACAAAGTCGAATTATTAGAAGAAGAATATATTCACCTACTACCAGGGTTTTCTTATACCATGGGAAATTTTGATTCCAATTTGCAAAAAAAATACAATAAGGTTCTTGACCTTCTGGTACAATTGTGTTTAATCAATAAAATTGGTTTTAATTTGTTACCCATAGTGACCAAAAAAATCCTCCCCCAATGTCGAAAATTATTTTTATAAATAAAATTAACTGATTTTTTTAAAAATAAATATGCAGCTAATTTTCATTAATAAAGTCTGTGGGATTAATAATCGAACCACGTTTTTTTTTTCTTTTGAAAGATAATGGAACCACGTTTTAGTTGGACCACTAAATGATGCAAGATGAGTTTAATCACGGGTCGAAAAGATACATCAACTTACCCAATATGGCAATATGTATATCAATTCGGGAAAAATATTTTTTGAGGATAATAATTTTAGGGGTTGTGTTTTAAAGACAATAATTTTACTGATTTGAAAATGTAGGACAATATGTTTTAAAATATGTAAAAATATGATAATATGTTTTAAAATTTGTAAATGTAGGTCAATTGTGCCCCCTAATAAGTCAAAATTGGGGCTGAGAGATTCGGGCTCAATTGTCTATATATTTACATATTTTTAAAATATATTATCCTATATTTATAAATTTTAAAATATATTGTACTATATTTCCAAGTTCTTAAAAGAATAACTATCTTCCAACAGTTCCACGTATACTTTATGAGCCAATATATTTGTCCCATTACGAAAATCGATGTTGAGAATGATGTGTATCTAACTCAATCATGTTATTAAATAATTATTATAAGGCGATTTGTATATAATTAAATATCAAATTAATCACCTTTCATTTTTATGAGATTGGCATAGTAATTATGGGGCCTGAATGAATTAATGGACCTTTATGAGGAACTTCTTCTAAGTACGTAATTTAGGACGTAGCACTTTAAGGGCAATATGTTTTTATCGTGTCAAATGTATGTAGCTCAATAGTGCGAATGTTTTTTTTTTTTTCAAATGTAGATCATTTTTTTGAGCCTAAATTTATAGAAATTAAATATTTACATGCGTAAATTTGTGAAAATTAAATTAAGTATTTACTGTTATACATTTACGACAAAAAAAAATTAATAATTTACATTAATCAAAGTTAAAACATATTATTCTTAATTTACCTAGTGCTGTTTTTTTTTTCTCGAAAAAATGGGAAAAATATTTTTCTAGGACAATAACTTTAAGGGTTGTGTTTTAAGGACAATAATTTTACTGATTTGAAAATGTAGGACAATATGTTTTAAAATATATAAAAATAGGACAATATGTTTTAAAATCTGTAAATGTAGGATAATTGAGCCCGAATAAGCCAAAATTGGGCTGAGAGATTCGGGCTCAATTGTCCTACATTTACATATTTTTAAACATATTGTCCTATATTTACACATTTTAAAACATATTATCCTATATTTACAAATTTTAAAATATACTGTCCTACATTAATTTTCAAGCCTTTAAAATTATTGTCCTTAAAACATAACTCCCAAATTATTGTCCTTAAAAAATGATTATTCACCAAAAAAATCAATACGCCTTTGATCGGCTGGCTTGTCTCGAGCTGTGGGCACTAAAAAATATAATTCCTTACCATTATATCACCTCAAGAATGTGAATAGTATTCTCTCATTAGTCATACGTACCTTTGAAAATAAAAAATAAAAATTTAACACTCCGTTTTACAAACTTAAAGATATTCCCTCACCTTTTTTAAAGTACAATACAACATTGCCAACAAATGCCTTTCTTTAGCCCACGCCTTTTCTTACTTTTATTGGAAGTACAGATTTCAACCATCACCGAACATTATCAACCAGAAATTCTTGATATAATTACACATATGTATGTGTGAACTAATTAAATAAACCCTCATGCCAATCAGAAATTCTGGATTCAATAACCATTTAACTAATTTCGTGGATCATTGTCAATCAATCTATATATATATGTGCACCCATATAAAAAAAATAGGAAATAAAACTATATATATTTCACATATATATACACATGTAGACGGTTTTGATAGGAAATCAAATAGTGGATTTTTTTATAGAGTCCACCCTGCATAAACTACTTGTACCATGCATGAGTTTATGAAAATATTTTACATATTTTTTTCCAAAATTTTCCTCAATTCGTTATAATCTATACATATTTTATTCGGACTATAATTTTGCAGATATGGCACATTAATGTAGATACTAAATTCAACTCAATTTTATATTAATGCTTTCACATGATCATTCTCGCAACCGCAGTGGCAAAAAGCATTATTACGGGTCTGTCCCCGTTCTTCACTTTCCACCAATTTTCCATCAAAGACCAAAGCCTTGGCATTTTCCCTCCACCATAACAATTCATCAAATTCCTACTCAATAATTCACTTCATTCCCATTCCATTCAAATTTCAAACAAATTTCACCATTCCATATGTGTAAAAACTAGAGTCTCACGGCTCCCCGGAAATGTTTCTCCGGCGCACTAAGCCGGCTGCTGTGCTCCCCTCGGAGCAATTAATCGAATCGAGCTCGATAATCAACAAGTCTGGTGATCAGAAAGACGGGAATAGTACAAAACAGGCGGCTGTTGTATTATCAACTCCCGGCGACTCCGAGAGATAGAACTCTGGGGGCTTATTTTAGAAGCAAGTCTGTTAATTCCGTCGATTTTTTGACGTATTTTGATCCGATCAAACAGAGTAACAACATCGGTTTCGTTACGTTATCAGCAACTAAATGATGATTTTACAAGAAAATGGAGAGAAACAGGGAATTTCCAGGTTTCTAACGGGCCTGGGAAAAACAGGGAATTTTTCCAGGTTTCCAAGGAAAAAAAAAACAGGGAAAATTTCCAGGATCCAGGGCCTGGATATTTAGCACTTCAGAAGAAGGAAATTGAGAAGAAGAAAAGTGTAAAGTTAAAGGATAGAAGGCCAATTATCAAAGAACAGAATTCTAATAAAAAAATGGTGGGATCAAAGTGTGTGAAGAAGAAGAAAAAGATTTTGCATTGCAATAAGAAAATACACCCACAAGGCATTGTTTCAGGTACATAAAATATGCTTCTTGATTTAAATTACTTGTTTATGCCCTCTTACATGTTTTTTTTTGTACAAATTCTGTTTAAGTTAATTTAGTTTTTCTCCAAGCTTTCTAATGTGTGCCTGATTATCAGAAGGATTTGTTTGAGACTTTAACAATTAAAAAAAATAAAAAATTGTTCTCATAATCAAATCGGGCCTGTTTAACTGGTTCAACCGTATTTTAACGGGTCAAATCAGCCTAAAATTGGTTTGGCTCCCTATTTTTTGTTAATGAAAACATATTGAAAAATATCAGATATGGGTGGAGATATTATGAAGATCAACTGTATCATATTTTTTGTACATGATTAGATTTTTAGTATTTACGTGTAGTATTTGATTTGATTGTATTATATTTGGAATTTATATCTATTGTTGACTAAGTTAATATCATATTAAAAATAGATAGATTTTATTCTATTATTAGGCAGTTAAATTAATTAATTAATAAAAAACAAGATTTTATCTTAATATCAAACATATTTTGTGTATAACAGCTTTAAATTCGTGTCTCTGTGCCTTGATTCTCCAGTTTCTTCAGTCGCCGCCAACTCTTTCTTCATTTTTTTTCTCGCGAAACGAGGGTATTGAGAATTAAGCAAAGGAATGAGGAAAAAGGTAGAGGAACGCATTCGAACCCTAATTGAGAATGGCGTCAAAGGCCGCCATTGCTCCATGTTCGTCATTATTGGTGACAAGTCACGTGACCAGGTGCATTATACAAAGCATAGGGGCGATCAATTTTTCTATTCATTCTTGTTAATGATTACTGATTAGTGATCTGCTCAGTTAATTACTCCGGTTTTTGTTGAAACAGATAGTGAATTTGCATTACATGTTGAGCAAATCGGTGGCAAAGTCAAGGCCGAGTGTGTTATGGTGTTACAAGGACAAACTCGAGCTTAGCAGGTTTTATTTTTCCACTTAAAGTTATTATATATACTTTTTGTGATTTGAAAATTGAAATGATTCCAGTTATTGTCCTCCTTAGGAGATGTTGTATTCAGTTAATTTTGGGCGCTTTGGTATCTTGATAACATTATTTATCACACGAACACGTAGCTCACCAGAAGACAGTTGGTTTAATCCGGTCAAGTTCTTTTGTTATGTAGTCATAAAAAAAAAGCGGGCCAAGCAAGTGAAGAAGCAAATGCAAAAGGGCTTGTTGGTTCCTGAGAAGGCTGATCCGTTTTCCCTTTTTGTTGAAACTACTGGCATTACTTATTGCTTATACAGAGATTCCGAGAGAATCCTTGGAAATACTTTCGGCATGTGTATATTACAGGTACCAAAACAAAATTCAACAGCCATTTATTAAAAATATCAGCATATATTACATCTCTTCTTTTTGTAATGTTATCGTTATTTCATGCTAGGATTTTGAAGCTTTGACACCAAATCTCTTAGCAAGGACTATTGAAACAGTTGAGGGTGGTGGATTGATAGTATTGCTGCTCCGCTCTCTTTCCTCACTCACCAGTCTTTACACTATGGTTATGGTATTATCGTAAACTCTTCTTCAAATTTTATTTAGTATTCTAATAAGAGAAATGATTCTTAAGGCAAAGAGTCCTTTTCTTGTCTCTCCCCCTGGAATTCTAGTTTTGGGACTTACTAAACTTGATTAATCCCAGGATGTTCATAAGAGATTTCGTACAGAATCTCATTCTCTGGCTACTGGGCGCTTTAATGAGCATTTTTTCAATGTAGGTTGGTTCTTCAAAAAGATCGAATTGAGTGAATCAATCAGATATGCTTCTGGTGATCCCATTGAATCCTGGCTTAATGCTTTACTATGTCTGGATGTAACGAATTCCATTCCAAGTATCAGCAGGTTGTAATTTTTGAGTTTTTGTTTATTTGTTTCTTTATTTATATTTTATTAGTTGTTTATTGAGCGAACCTGGAAGGTTACACATTCTCCGTTGACCTAATTCTTTGTTTTACAGGCTACCGTCACCTAGCGAATGCGATCTTTACTATGTCAATCGAGATACACTCTTCTCCTTTCACAAGGATAGTGAGTTATTTTTGCAGGTAATTACACACAAAAGCATTAATGCGTTTATCCCATCCTAAGATTTAATTATTTTGGATTTTGTTCATTTCTGATTGCAGAGGATGATGTCTCTCTGTGTTGCTTCTCACTACAAGAATACGCCAGATGATTTGCTATTGACGGCTGATGCTCCAGCCCACCACTTGTTTGTGCTACTTGGTATAACGAATAGTATATGGAATCTGTTGTCTACCTATATGTTATCTGTTATATATTTGGGTAGTAAACTTTATCATTCCACAGGTCCTGTTGATGAGTCCAAGAATCATCTCCCTGATATTTTGTGTGTCATTCAGGTATGCTTTATTTCTTGTGTGTTTTACATTTTGTTTTCCGTCATGCGGATGAATTGATAGCTTAACATTCTACAAATGAACTGTCATTTTCTAATGTACATAATTAAAGTACTTATCTTTTGATCAGCTTATTGTGCTGGTTTAGAAAAACTGGTAGAAGTTTAAAATTTGATGTGTGTTATCTGTTTTACTTGTTGATGTATCCTTTACTCTATTTAACTAAAATTTTCTAATGGAAAGATATTCCAGTTGACTTTTTAAGAAGCAGCCAGGGGGCATACATAGAAATAGAGGCTATAATTGTGATGTTTGTGTACATTATAAGTGGTTCTCACATGTGGTGATTAGGGTGAAGACACTGGACTCTGCCCTTTTTGTTTTCCAGAATTGAGTTACAGAAAGTGTCACTTTTCAGCATATATGTTGTTGAGTTTCATTTGTCATAACTTATGTTGCTTATTTTTTATTTTACTTTTGACTTGGTCATTTTCACATATAGTTTAGTTTCTGTTTAAATCTGAATATACCTTAAAACATTTTTTTGTCTTTTACTTTGTTTTTTCCCCCCTTTCCCAACTTAATTGGCCATTGTGTCTTCTCAAAACCAAAGTTAGTTGTATTTTGATACAATCAGTAAATGTAGTCTTTGGTGTGATTATGCCTTTGATTTGTGTCATTTTGAGATATTATATGGTTTTGAACTTCAACTATCAGTTAATACAACTATGCTTAGAAGACCAAGTATAAGGGGCATAGTCAACAAAAATAGAAGTGCAAAGGGTAAAAAAGTAGAAAATAAAGTGCACGTGGCAAAAGTCGTTAAAAAATTGAAATGCTGGCAGCAAATTTTGCATTATTCCTTATTTAAGTGTAGTAATAACTAATAACTACATAGGATTGCTCGACATGTTCTTCTTTAGCTTTTATTTGAATTGTTTTTGACAATTTATCTTTCTCAAACAGAATTATTAGATTTAATATTCGAACAAATTACTTTCTTGATACTGGTGATTAAAATCTTGTGAATTTATATGTAGATCTGCTTTGAGGGACAAATTTGTAGTGAATCTGCAATTAAAAGCTTAAATGATGGACGTCACCCGTCAGGAGATGTAATACCCTGGAAATTCTGTGAACAGTTTCATGACGAAGTTTTCCCAAGTCTTTCAGGTGCTCGTATTGTACGCATTGCCACACATCCAAGTGCAATGAGGGTAATACTAGTGTTAGTTTTTCTAAACAAATGAATAACATTTTTTTAAAACTTACACAGATGAATAATAATGTTTCAAATGTTGCAGCTTGGCTATGGCTCTGCTGCTATTGAACTTTTGAGTAGGTAAGCTTATGTTGTAACACTTTTGTTTCTTCTCATCTGTTAGTCCTTTACCATGGTTTCTGAAATTTCCAGGGTAATATAAAGATTCTTGTGAGTAATATAAAGCTTGTTGCTTGTAGGTACTTTGAGGGCCAGCTGACTGCAATCTCTGAAGAATTAGATGTTGACGAAGTACCAGATAATTCTGAAGTTAGAGTAGTTGATGCTGCTGAGAAGGTCCACATCTTAATTCTTTCTTTATTTTTATTTTAAATCCAAATCGTCATCAGTCAAACCAGATTTTGGTACAAAATTTCAAATTCTATGTAATTCTACCCTATACTACCTGCAATACATATATTTTACCTTTTTTAAAACACAAATATCAAATAAACCATCAATCATTTAGCGCCTGCTTTTTTGAATTATTATTATTTTCCCAAGTCAACACTCTCTCTCCTCCTTTTCACTTTACACACTCTCTCCCCTTCTTTACACACAATTATCCAATAC
Source organism: Stenogyne calaminthoides (assembly GCA_037126765.1). Taxonomy (NCBI): domain Eukaryota; kingdom Viridiplantae; phylum Streptophyta; class Magnoliopsida; order Lamiales; family Lamiaceae; genus Stenogyne; species Stenogyne calaminthoides. Next base: position 4,705,215 of record JBBCBC010000007.1, read on the forward strand.
CCAATCAATCATGTATCTCCTACTTTTCCAAAAATCCTACTTATCAATTCCTATCAAATCCTATATATAAAAAATTAATTAAACATTTTTACTATTCATCAAATCCACATATAAAAAATACATAAACAAACATCCCCAATAAAAGGAAGTCGCAATTTTTTTTTCTATTCATCAAATTTTGTTTGGCCATTTCACTTTTGGCTCGGATTTTTTAAATCCAATTGTTTATACATAAAATAAAAATCCCTTTTAAATATGAATAGATGAGGGGTAGGACTATCATATCCCACCTTAAAAATTCTTTTTATTTTCAAATATTAATAAACAACTCGCTAGCTAAAAAACACGAGCCAAATAGATTTTGTCTAAATCGGCCATTAATTATTATGTGATGTCATAGTTATTAAAGGCGCGCTTCGCCAGCACCATCGCTACCATAGGGCCCAAAGGGTTGGGATTTTCTTATTAGTATATAAATAATAAAAAACCTTGATTTTAAGGACATCTAGGTTTTGAAATAAAAAAAAAATTATTTGTCAAATAACATCGAATAATAAAAAATACTATCTCTTAAAATCTTAATATTTATCAATCACATCTAGGGTTTCAAGATTCACTTTTTATCAACAACTAGATGAAAGCAATGAGTGGGTGGTTGGTCTAAAAAGATGAAGATGAGTTGGTTCACCAAATGAAAATTTGACTTTTATTGGACAAGGTTTAAAGGTCTTATGTTGTTTTTTTTCCAGGGATGCAAGGCGGCGCCTAAGCGCGCCTAAGGCGCTAGGCTTAAGATCCCTAGGCAGCTGCTTTGCGCCTTGGCGCCCATTAATAACTATGTGATGTATATATTGCTCTTGCTGAAAAATGTGGATTGCTTGTAGGCGTCTCTACTTGAAGAAAAAATAAAACCAAGAACCGATCTTGCTCCACTGCTTGTACCTCTTCGTGAGCGTAGACCGGAGAAGCTCCATTACCTTGGAGTCTCTTTTGGTCTTACTCTTGACCTTTTCCGCTTCTGGAGGAAGCATAATTTTGCTCCATTCTACATTGCTGATAATGCTGTAAGATTTTTTCTTTTTGGGTTAATTACATAAAAAATCACGATATTTTCTCGTTTTTTCAATTACAACATATGTTTTAAAAATTTGCAATTCGAAAATTTTATGATATATCATTGGCTATTTTCCAGCAAATTATGCTGACTTGGCAGCTGGAAAATCTTTGAAGAAATTGTGAATAAGCTCGCAACCTTTTGCTATTGTTTCAACTTAATCACGACCTTTATTATTATTTTTTTGCAATTTCAAACACTGCCACATCAGCCGGAAAATAGTCATGTGATAGAATCACAACAATTTGATAAGTCTTTTATTGCAAATTTTGAACACATATGTTGTAATTGATAAAAAGAGGTGAAAAGTCCATGTTTTATTTTTGTAGTTATTATGGTGTTGGTCTTCATTTCGTGTTGGTTTATATGTATCACTTCCGAAATTTGATAATTGATTAGCTTAATGATGGAATATCGTATCCATAATCAGAACTCCGTCACTGGTGAGCACAGTTGCATGGTTGTGAAGCCATTACAAAGTGATGATGAATCTAGTGGATTGGGTCCGTTGGGCTCTATCAGCCCCTTCCGTCAAGGTCTGTCTAAATTCATTTTCATCAGAATACTTTCTTCAAGGTAGGGATGTAAATGAATCGAATCGAAACATATATTGCAATATTCAATTAATTTCTCCTACGTGAATATTCATATTTGTTTAGAACTCAAATTTTAAATATGATTCATGTTCAAAGTGGTTTAAGTACATGAGTAATTTTTGAGATGTTGGGAGGATATAGTTGTAAAAAGCAATGTTGCTTTATTGCCATTTATGGAAGGGGAAAATAAGTATGGGACGGACCAAAATGGAAAATGAGAAATCGAGTATGGGACGGAGGGAGTATATAATTATTAACTATATTATTAATCTAAAGTAAATTATATTAATCGAATATCTGTGAATACTTGACTAAAATGATGCTTTTATTTGAATAATTTCATCAAAATTAAATTTGTATTTAAGATGGAAACTCAATATTCGATATGAATACCAAATCAAATTAAAAATATTTTATTCTTTTACATCCCTACTTTATTATTTATTTGGATGGAAGCTTCATCCTTTTCAAATTGTTATCATTGTTCAAGGAGAAATTTATTAGTGCTTTGACTCATACATTTCGTCAAATGGGGTATAAGCTTGCTATGAGGTATGATTGCTGTCTTTTGCTTGCCATCTTTTTGGGATCACTCCCCCCATGATCTAATGCTCCCGCCTTTTGCAGTATTTTGGATCCAAAGATCAACTTCTCAGAGGTGGAGAATGCCTTGTACCCGTCCACCGAATCTTTAAATTCAATCAGTGAAAGGCTACCATCCTACGGTTTGGTGCAACTGAAATCGTATACAGACAATCTTGCTCCTCGTCAAATGGTATGCTCATATGCTGATGATGAAACATTTTTAAATGGTATTAGTTATTTTACAAAAAGGTATTAGTTGGTCAGCATTGGTTGGTTACAACTGAACAGTATTAGTTGTGCACCAATTGCACGGTGCAACTGGTGCACTCGAGTGTTAATCTACATTTTAATTTGCTTTCGCTGAAGCTAGAACATATTTCCAAAGTAGGACAAAATTTTCCATGCCTTCTGTTTTAATTTACAGTGGGATCGAATTTAAAAGTTTGTCCAAACAGTTAAATTAAAGCCCAATCAACGATTATCCAGAGGAACTAGGATTCTTCCGTGCTCATTACTTTATGACATTGCTTCGTTGGTAATGAGTACTAATGTCTCTTAATATTGTAAGCAGATTGATTTCAGTTCTTGACTAAATAGTAACAGTGAAAATTAGCTTTCTGTTAGGTAATCATCTTACTAGTAAAGTTGTAACAAACTACAGGTAAATAATTATACTGATGGAATTTTCATATATGTTTCTATTTTGCAAGACTGATAGCTGATCACAATTTATATATATTTGTCTAGATTTGTCTTCATAAACATTAAGCAAGATTGGGATTGAATGGAAACTTGATTTTGTGTTCTTCTTTGCTACAATTTACAAGTTTTTATTAATCTTGCATTTCAATACGGTGAATTGTGAAGGTGAAGTTTGAGTCATGTCTTATGTTGCAGACTAAAGAGTTTGTGGATGAACTAGCCCGCTTGTACTTCTTTGAGAAGATTCCAATTTCATTGTCATATGCCCAAGCTTCTATTTTACTCTGCGTTGGCTTGCAGAGAAAAAAAATATGGATTATGATTATGGTCCACACAAGGATTATGCATTGCGATGTATTTTTTTTCTCATCTTTTCTTATCTCAGTTTATCGATACAAATCATTAATAAACTGAAGATTTTATTTCTCCAAAATGAATTACTCTGGTCTTGAAAATCACATGGTGCTTTGAAAGTGTTTTATTTTTTGGTATTGCAAATGTTGCAAAAGAAGTGTGAACTAAAGATGCTACTTATCAAAAAAGATTTTTTCTCCTCTTTTCCTACTGATGATGTTATTTTCAATTTCTATCACATCCAGTCTATTTTTTGAACGACGGTGCAAAAAAAAGTCCTTTGTTACTAGTCTTGTATTTCGAGTGATTGCAAAATAAATCAAGACACTTTTCACGTTTTTCAAATGTTGCAATGTGAATTGCAAATTGTTGCAAAATAAAAAGTTGTGATTAGAGTGAAACCATAACAAAAGGTAAAGGTGGTGAACTTATTTGCATTAGTCTAAGTTGCCCGAAAATAGTCATATGATATAATTGCAAAATTTGAAAAAGTGTGCATCGAATAACAAGGTTTAAAAACATATAACTGTAATAGAAAAATCATAAGGTGTGGTCTGACTGGAGGCTGTGTATTCAATTCAGGAGAATATGAGATCGAAGCTGGATGTAACCCTAAACCCGGAGTTCCTTCAACAATATGCCATTGTTGATAAAGAAGCTGATTTTGAGAATGCTTTAAAAGGCAGTGGGAAGCTTCTCTCAGGCACAGGCGTGATTAGCATAAAATCCCACCGGAAAAAGGTTGAGAAGAAGGTAGAGGAGACCCAAAAGAGTCACAAGAAGACAAGAAATAAACACGACCATACTTCTAAATCAAACAAGAAGAGGAAGAAGTCCTAACCATTTTTATGTCATCTAATCTTACATTCTTTTAAGTTTTTAATTTTATCTTTCCAGTATTTATTCAGATAGATTTTTAAATTTATTCAGCAAAAATTTTTTCTTTTTTTTGAAAAAAGCTTGATCATTTATTACGAGAGTTGGAATCGGTTGGAACTCAAGTTTCATTAAAATTGCATAAACCATCTTTACCTCATCTGCAAGAGGGGTGAGTGCTATTAGAGAAATTAAATAAATGAATTAATTTGGCACCTTTCTACAAGTTCAATTTTTAGATGAGATATAATTTTTTTCATGGTATTAGGTTCAAGTTTACGTCCATGTCTTGGATTCGATTCCCAATCGAAAAAGCAAATTCCACACATATTAAATTGTTCACTTTCGATGGACCTTTTTTTCTATGAAGTAAGATAATTCAAACTACGAGTGAGGGAAATATTATAAAAATTAAATAAATGAATTAATTTCACACCTCTCTTTAAGTTCGAACTTTTAGATTGGGCCTAATTTTTTTTTTTTCAAGTGCAACGATAAAAATTTCGACGGATTAATTACGATAGATGATGTGATCAACAACTAACAAGTATATCCTTGTACCATGGTATGGTGAGCTTTCTAGATCTAAATCAATAGGAGATAAATTCAAATAATTTTATCCTTTGTGTTTCTAGTTAGCATAAGATTAAATGTAAAAAGCGTGTTTAAGGAAATGTGATTACTCTCCGATTGCGATTGCAAGAATGTTGTTGTGCACGTTTATCAGGGATACTGTGTTCTCCGGCAATTCTCCCATGTACACAATGTATGTCTGAAATCAATCATACCATCACACCACAAAATCTATCTCAGTTGCATGCGCATTTCAGTTTAATTTATAAACAACATCTTTTAAGTCTTGGAATAAAAAAAACATATTTTTTATAATTATTTAGTAATTTGTTATTAACACTCTCAGAAATCGTGTCTATATCGTGAACTCTATCATCATTATATGTGCAAAAACTATCACCGTTATGCATAAAAAAATTCAATGTTTAAAAATATAAGACATTTTTTAAACAAAGTGAGTTTTTTTGTGCATAATGAAGATAGTTTTTAAAATAACAGTGATACTAAAAAAATCGAGTTAATTGTGAGCTCGGGTTCACACTAATTTTTGTCGTAATTTGTATGACAATGGAATTATTGTACTATATATAATTAACATTAATATGATGAGTTAAAGCTTATAATATGATAGAATGAGATTTGATAATCTTAATACTACTATCATATGTGATGAGGTGAAATTAAACTAAAAAGGTCTCATAAATTTATACTTTTATTGATGAGGTGAAATTAAACTAAAAAGTCTCATAAATATATTTTATTGAAAAGGTCTCATATATATCACTTATTTCATTTAGTCCCAGATATTCAATTTTTTACCGATTTAGTCCCAGTCTTTACGGAGGTCGACCAATATCATCCAAAACAACGTCGTTTTAGACGCGTGGCCATCACACGCCCCTAATTTTCGCCGGAAAAGTCCCGATCAAAATTAGGGTCGCGTGTATCACACGTCCCAAAAATAACGTCGTTTTTGGCTGGTTTGACTGGTCTCCGGCGATTTGGGACTAAATCGACACAAATTGAATGCATACGGGACTAAATTGAAAAAAGTGATATATATATATAATATTTTCAATAAAGGTGCAAAGTTATAAGATTTTTTTGTCTAAATCATGTGTTTGAAGTGATATATATTTGGTAAGCAGCAAGTGAGGATTAATCGCCATATAAAATGGATCCTATTATATATATTGTTAAAAGCTGCATGCACTTGAGATTTAAGAAAAAAGAACGATTTTTTAACGACCATCCAATATATTTGCTACATTTATTTTAACAAATCTGTCCGAATAACAAGTCACACCTCCAAAAAATCATGCATAACAATTTCACCAAAATTCACAAAAATCATGATCAAGACTAGTTCATAGATCTATTTTTTCCAACTATTTTGTCTAGTGTTACATGCATGGTTACTGTATAGAGAATTTTAGCTATTAATATATGTGTGTGTGTGTGTCAAATCTTAATATAATTATCAGAATTTACTCCGGCTAACCTACATAATGGACTGGAAATAGGTGAAGGTTCAAAATGCCTAGCCCAGAAAGCTATTTGGGTCTAAGAAGCCCACATAGATATATGTCTCTAGATTCAGGCCCAATTTTTTTTTTAATATATGGAGTAGTGTAATAATAAACAAGAATGAGTATTTGGAGTTTATTATTATGTTTCCCACAAAGCACCACCAAGGGCATAATTGGTAGTAATATCTTTGTTATTTGTTGATTTTATTGTTTAATATTATTATTGTTGATCGTTGAAACTATTATTACTGTTGATCGTTGAAATTATTATTACCGATTTTAGAAAAAAAACTCATATGAGACAAGATTATACATAAAATGAAGATACAAATTAGCATTAGTGCACAAATTATACTTAGTCTCACACAAATGTGCTTCGAAATGTTATATGTGTTCATAAGTATTATTGAAATTTATTGATTTTATATTTTATTATCTAAAAAAGTAGGCATATATATCAGCATATGTATGATGTATGTTGTATATATATTAGTTATTTCATCACATGTCCTAAACTAAAGGCGGCCAATGACAGTTTTGGCCACTCGTGGTTGTAGGATAAAATAAACACACGCTTAGTGGCAAGTGACATCGGGTTCAAATCATGTATCCACTTTCAACCATTTTCACACATCACTCATCCACTTGAAATTGATCAACAATATTCATATTCCTAATTATAATTTCCAAAATTGGCCGCCCTTTAGTTTATTTGTTTGTCAATCATCTATCTTGGACTAAAAACAGTGTACGGATAAGATATTTTATAAGTTTAAATAACTCGGTGTACACAAAAAAACAGAAATAAAAAATGTCTAAGACAGATGCATGTGATTAGTTTATGCTTTCTCATTTATTCTTTTTTGAGATCTTGTGGTGTGATATCGATCGAGCAAGTTTTTTGAACAACTAAATTATGTTGAATATGTTAATTATGATCGAATTAGTAGAGGAAGAATATCTAGCGTAAACAACAATTAGTTTGAGAAGATCTCATGTGAACTCGAATTCACAGTAAACTGTATATATCACTATTAAAAAAATATTTTACTTTTTAACCGGCCAATAATATGTCCATGCACAATGATATTTGAATAAAGTTCACCGTAAACTTGAATTCACACGCGTTTTTGTTTTTTGGTTTGAGTTTGGATGAAATCTCAATTGGCAGGCGTGTCGAATTATGTCTCATGTCATGTGAGACAAAGTCGAATTATTAGAAAGAGACACCCTCCTACCATTTAGTAGCGGTTGTCTTGTACCATGGAAAATTTTGATTCGAATTTGTAAAAAAATACAATAAGGTTCTTCACCTTCTGGTACAATTATGTTCGATCAATAAAATTGGTTTTAATTTGTTACCAATAGTGACTAAAAAAATCCTCTCCAAATATTAGCAAGAAATTATTAAATAAAATTAACTGATTTTTTAAAAAATATGTAGCTAATTATTTTCATGAATAAAGTCTGTGCGATTAATAATCGAACCACGTTGATTAGTTTGATCACGGGTCGAAAAGATACATCAACGTACCCAATATGGCAATATGTATCTCAACATTCTTACCCACTCATATATATGTATCAGCATATATGTATGTATATATATATCTAATTATGAACAAAAAAATAGCTATCCTCCAACAGTTCCACGTATACTTTGAGGGTATGTCATGAATTGTGAGCCAATATATTTGTCCCATTACGGACGTAACATTTTAAGGACAATATATATGTTTTTATAGTGACAAATATGTGTAGCTCAATAGTGCAAATATAGAATTTATTTTGTGACTAATGTAGACAATTTTGTCGAGCCTAAATTTATAGAAATTAAATATTAACATGCATAAATTTGTGAAAAAATAAGTATTTACTATTGTACATTTAAGATCGAAAAAATTAATAATCTACATTAATAAAAACTAGAACATATTATTCCTGACCATTATATATCACCTCAAGAATCTGAATAGTATTCTTTCATAAGTCATACGTACCTTTGAAAAAGAAGAAGTTAAAAATAAACACTCCGTTTTACAAACTTAAAGATATTCCCTCACCTTTTTTAAAGTACAATACAACATTGCAAACAAACTTAAACAATTGCATTTAGTCCAGGCCTTTTCTTCCTTTTATTGGAAGTACAGATTGCAACCATGTACCGAACATTATCAACCATAAATTCTTGAAATAATTAAACAATATGTACGAACTAAATAAACCCACATGCCAATCAGAAATTCTGGATTCAATAACCATTTAATTGCTTTTCGTGGATCATTATCAATAAAAATATTCAAATTGACGTGTTCATCAATCTAGCTATATATATGCATGTACACAGTACACCCATATAAAAATAGGAAAATAAACTATATATTTCACATATGTACATATAGACGGTTTTGCAATGAAACCAGGTGGTGGATTTTTTTATATAGAGTCTAATACATGCATAAACTACCTGTACCATATTACAGTGTACAAATATTTTATATAAGTATTGGGCTCCATAAAAGCCCACCATCTGATTCCATATCATTTTTATGTTTGATCACGTGGGAATCGGTCTCGTACAAAAACCCGCAAACCATCGCGGTAAGTTGCCGTGAGCCCCGGTGAGAACCGGGGAGTCGTGATATCAGACTGAACGAGCTCGACTCGATACAACCGCAACAACGAAACCGCCACGTATTTGAGCTCAATCAACGCCATTTCTTTCCCCAAACACACCCTAAATCCAGCATTAAAAACCGGATACTTAAAACTATTTTCACCACAAAACACACCATCTCTCAACCACCTTTCCGGCTTAAATTCCAAGCAATCAAACCCCCAAATCTCCTCCATTCTCCCCATCGCATAAGGGTGGTAAGTAACCCTAGTCCCCCCTTTCACAAACCTCCCATCTGGCAAAACGTCGTCGTTTAGACAAAACTTCGAATCGAATTGAACCGGTGGAAACAACCTCATGCTCTCATAAACCGCCCCATGCAAGTAATGAAGCTCATTCAATTGCTCATAGCTTCCCACCCCCTCACCTTTTCCCATCACCCTATCCGCCTCATTTATTATTATTAGCCGCATCTTGGTGGTGGCGCGCCACCACCAAAAGAAGTTCGTCAGTATGACGCCACAGTGTCCCGCCCTGCCAGCAAAAAATTCACCACTATATCCCTTAAATACGTCTCATCAACCGTGCTACGCATGAAATTCGACAAAAGGTCGCCCTCCTCCGCAAACCCTAATCTCCGCCGTTGCCTTATAACTTCACGAGCCAAATCATTGACTTTTCTAATCGAATTTCGCAACTTTCTCTCACTTCCAACATTCAAAAACCTCTTCACCTTCCAAATCACCGGCGATGCCGCCATGGCCCTCTCGGCGGACAGCCTCGACGCTAAATCGAACGAAAGCGCGAATTCCGATAAAGGTACTAACCCTAGCTCCAAACACTTGGGATCCAACCCAAAAGAAAATCTACAAATGCAATCAAAAGAAAACCTCTTAAACACATCTTGCAAGTCAATAACACCTCCCTCCCCTTTACTAACAACTTCCATAACCGGAATCAATCGCCGCTCCGTCACGCGCCTCACGACGTCATACGCGAAGGCCCGGGTAGGTATCCGGGCCAGTTCTTGGCCCGCCATCTTTCTCTGAAAGCGCCACGTGTCGCCATCCACGTTGAATATGCCCCGGCCCAAGAAATCGCCCAAGATGGCCGAAAACGGTTTTCCTTTCGGGTAATTGTCGAACCGGGTTTTGAGCACGTGCTCGACGGTTTTAGGGTTGGCGGTGATGACGTTGTTGAGCACGTGGATGTGGATCGTGCGAGACGGGGATTGTCTCAGGAGGTGACTGTACCAATCGCAGAGGTTCGGGAACTGTAGAGACCAGCGGGACTCGTTGTACCCTTGGCAGACTTCGCACGTGCACCAAACCCTAACACGCACCAATTTGAGGATGATATAAAAGATGGTTGAAATAATTATGATTGGAGAAAAGAGGAAGAAGAAGAAGAGTGTGTCGTGATAAAATGGAGAGGCCATGGAAAGTTATTGTAAGAAAATTAGGAATTATTGATGGGAGAATATTAAGGATATTAAGAAGACTACTAGGGGGGTGGGGGATAGTGTTTAATTATAGTTTTTTTAGGTGATTGAAAAGAGTCTATATTCACATGAATATATACATACATGCATGATACATGTGATTGTACCTATATAGTGGGTAATTCCATTAAATAATTGAATATTTAAATAAATCACAAATATTCAAATAAAAAAAGTACGGAGGAGGGAGTATATATTATAATTTTTTCTTTATGTATAGTATTTTGAAAAGGTATCACTTTTATGTCCCGTCTTAACCGATAATGGTAACACCTGCCAGCAATAATTTATTCTGCAATTTCCGGATTCTAACTGTAATTAAAAAAAGGTGACATAATTCAATGAACATGATATCTTAACAAAAATAGATTGTATACCTATAAACAATGAAAATGATGTGGTGTCCATTGCATATTGGACTTCGTGTGTGCCTCTCGACAATTGTGGCTTGTAAGCTTCTCATTCGACTCGTCTTGAAATACAAATTTAAAAATCTAACATGTGTGCGATAACGTGCAAGCTTGGTGCAAGGAAGTTGCCGGGGTTAACTGTTTGATAACTTTTTTGTATGTATATTTTCAAGTATCCGACAAAGAACAATGTATAAGGACATAAACCAACAAGATAACATCTTTCTTTAACCCATTACTTTACACATATATTTCACATCAAGATTATAACTGAGAATATATAAAATCTATGTATATATTTATTTATTGTGGTTGCTCTTCAATCAAACAGTGTCTCCTAACGAAATGCTTGCTTTCTAGAATTAATTACTGAAGCATTGCCACATCGGTAGATTAATTAAATAACATAAAGTCACTATCCATTACATATTCTCATGTATAATATAGTAGCACTTAGCGTTTGACTGAATGCTACGTGATTATGAGTTTTGTTGGCTCTAATATGATCCAAATAATCCGATTTCCCATTATGCTTTATACTTTTGTAGTTGATGTCAAATCAACGCGTTATAGATATACTCATCCACATAAGGCAATTATGATTGATATTTATGTAACTCATTTATTCTCGAAAAAAAATCATGAATCAACTAAACATTATAAGGTACAACTCGATTCGATAACTAGTCTATGAGGGCCGTGCCGTGCTTGAGGTCAACGAGTTACGAGTCAATCGACTCAGACACGAAATTTTTGTGATATTTTAGTGATCTATAATTATATGTATATATACATTTATATTAATTAAAATAATTTTACAAGCATTAAACACATAAGTTGTTTTGTTCAAGTGGATAAAGCCCATTATTTGTACCCGGGAGATCTATGAATCCTAGAGAATTATTATGGGTATATTAATACCATTTATTCATTCTTGTTATTATTCAAGTCAAGAAATAATTAATATTTTGTAAGAATTAATTTATCCAAGAAATATCATAATTTTATAATGGTATTACTATTTAGTGTAAAATTATTATAGTTTGTTATAATGTTATATTTTAATCCAAGATTTGCATTTAAGCCATGAGCAATTGAAAAATTATGCTTTGATTGAGATTATTAAGCTATTATAGTTGAACAAGAGCACCTTGAGTAGATTTTTCTCTATGTCTTTTCCAGATCAAGAATTAGTTTCTATTTGACGTAATAAGAACATGCAAGAAGAATTTTGTTATGGCCGTGAAAATTTGATGAATGAGCGTGAAATGTTGTGTTCACGTCGTATAGTCTTATCATTTTGAATCTATAAACAGATATATAAAAGAGATGCCTAAATTTTAAAATTCTGCTTATATACCGTCATTAGGATAATGTAATTTATAACATTGTTACGAGTTATTGGTCTCAAAAATGAAGAGCAAAGAAGTATGAAAATAATGTCGAATGAAAAATCATACAATAACACAACAAATTGTTCAAATAAATATTTAGAAATTTATAATTTTAAATATTAATTAATTTAAGAATTAAACTTAATGTTTGGATTTATTAATGTTCTTTCGATTAATCTCAATTTAAATATAATTTAAAATAATTTTATTTTTACATTACACATAAAAAATTAAAAATACATTTTTATTCATAATTGAATTAGATAAATATTTGAAGTATTCAATCAAAAAGTAATGCTAATATTTATTTTAAATCCACGAAATTTGTGGGAATTCATACTAGTGTCACATAAACGAATAGTGCTAATATTTTATTTGAGTAAGTCTCTTGTGAAACTTGTTCATAATGAACTTGGTTCCGTATTTACAGACTTGGCCTTTCAGTTATCACGAGTTCACGACTAATACATTTTTATAATGTAGGTTATATATTTTAGTTATCACTACTAATACCTCTGTCATAATATAACATATCATTCAATATCACGAGTAATACATTTTAAAAAAGTCATACCCTTAAATTATCATAACTAATACATTTTAGTAATATAAATCATACATCCTTAACGAGTTTCACAGATTCCTGATGTGAAACTTGTTCACCCTATACTTTGTCATTTTATTTCTCATAGATTGTGATTTATCCTTTTATTTCTTCTACTTGTATTTTATGATTGGAAAAATCTATTGGACAAAGAAAAATGTAATAAATGGGAAGAAGAAGAATTGGAAGGGGATAATGAACTTGATTTTGATGAAGTGATTGAAACTTTTTTTTTAAGTATTATACAATATTTTATATTATATGTTATTTATAATTTTTATATTATAAAAGGCTCAATTTTAAACTCGACTCAGAATCAAACTATCACATCCCGATTTTTTCGTAGGCTAAATATGCCCAAATATGCATAAATTTTCTAAGAATTTGCAGGGGAAAACGAAAAAATAAATAAATAAGAATTTAAAGATTCAAAATTTTTCATAGAGATGTAACTAAAATTTAAAATACAATTTAAATTTAAATGCTAATACTAATAAATCAACATGAAAATAATTTTTCTGAAGGTACATCCACCGTCCCTCCACATGAGCAAAATCACTAGCTCAGTGCGGTCACTTTAACAGAACTAAATATAAGGTATAAACAAAATGAATAACCACAAACAATTCATGACAATCACAAATAATATGCATAAATTTTTCATCATGCTCTTTAATTTAGGTTACGCGGTTTTCCCAAGGATCTCTTGTCAACCCCACTGGGTCCCCCTCAAAGACCTCTTGTAAGTCCCGAGTTCGTGTCTTGTGCATGCCTTTTATAAATTTTCTTATAATACTTATTATTTTTTCATGTCATGTCATGTGCATATAAACAAATTATTCATACAAAATATTCAGTAAGGACAAAGTAAACCACACCTTAAATCTTGATGTCGTTGATGCAAATAATGCAAACAAATATCTTTAATCCTCAAATGCCTAAAATATTTTAATAATAAATATTGCAACCATTAATATTAATAATAAAAAATCATGGAGTGAAGCATATGACGACGGAAAGTTTGTAACTAGAATAAATTAGGGGATAATCCTCTTCCAAAATTGATTTTGAAAGCTTTTCTTTTAAAACATTAGGAAACGTTTAAATCTTCAAATCAATTTACGAATTGAAAAATAATTATAATCCATGAAATTATTATGTTTTGATAAAATAGAACTGATCGTCTGTGTTTTAAATTCACGTGAAAATAAATTTTGAGAACCTATGAGGAAACAAAACCTAATTGAAGGTTTAGAAGTTGAAATAAAATTAAAAGATTAAGAAAAAGAAATTGATACCTCTTGGCTGAAGAAAATTAGAGAAGACTCACGGTACTCTTGATCCAAAAAACTCATCTCTAGTTTTACGATAAAAAAATATTCTGTGAAAAATTGACCGGGTATTATATAAGAGTTGAGAGAAATAGATTTTTATGGTTGAGAAATATATGGGATTAAGAATTATCTAAAACTCCCTCAATTTGGACGTGAGTTTTCTTTAAATGTTTCAAAAACAAATTAATCTTGAGATATTTGGAGATAAAGACTTGAGATAAAAAAATATGTAACTATGATATTCAAATTTATCTACAAATTTTTTATTTAAAAACACATGAAATATCTTGTAGATAAATAAATATATATATATATATATATATATATATATATATATATATATATTAATATTTAAAATAATTAGAAATTTTGGGGTGTTACACAAACTCTATAATTCCTAGGATCCACTGTCTATCTTAATTTGTTTCTCCAATCTTGTTAGCCCTTATTTTCTTCTGAAATAATTTACCACGTGCATTGCACGTTCACTACTACACATTTGAGCTTGCACAGCTGCACTTGGACAGACCTTTTTTCAAACAGCTCTCCAAGTAATAGCTTGGAGAGCGGTTTTATTAAAAAAAAAAAAAAACAAAGACAGCGGTTTCAAAGCTGCTGTCTAAGATCACTTTTATTGGGTTTATCAACCGCTGTCTAAATAAACACTTGGACAAATGTTAATAACCGTTCTTTTTTTTTATATATCTAATATATATCAATCCGGAACCAAGAGACAGCTCTTATATTTCTTTCATTTCTTTCTCTCCACAATTTACTCTCCCCAAATCGCCTTGTCCGGGTTTCCTTCAACCAAATCGGCTGTCGCCGTTGACTGACTGTGGCCCGCCGCCGTCGTCGGCTTCTCCCTCTCCCCCAAATCGTCGCGCGCCCTCCTCCCTCCCTCTCCTACCGCCGTCGCTGCCCTCACGGCCCTACCGCCCCCGTCATCGCCATCCCTCCCCTGCCCTTGTCCATATACCCATAACACTTAGTATTATCAGTTCGTATTCATGTGTTCATTCTTTCTTATTTAATTGTCCGTTATTTTTATGTGTTCATGTATTCATGTGTTCATTTTGCTTCAATATGAGTAATATCGATGAATATCGATATTCATGTGTTCATTTTTTTCTTATTTGTCCTTTATTTTTAAATTTAAATTATATATTTTGCTTCAATCTTAGTTTTGTTTATATTATATATGTTGCTCTTGTTGTTATTTTGTTTATATTATGTTGCTCTTTTGGTTTATATTATGTTGCTCTTGTTGTTTTTTTTACACAGTGGATTGATATCATTTCTGAATTGTGTCTTTCATGGTATAAAAATTAATTTATTGGGTCGATCTACTTGTAAGACAATGTCATTCAAGCTTAATACACATGTGTTCATAGTATAAGAGTCTGCTATCAACCTCAAATTTTAATTTACCATCTACATGTACCTCCCACAAACCTATGATGATGATGGATGTAACTTATAAGTAGATGTATCATGTATGCATGCATAGATAGTTCTTATCGGAAAGTGTTAATGTTCTTTAGGTCTATGGCCTAGAATGTTTTCTACTATGAAGTAATTCACGGTTCTTTTTTTCGTTTCCATGTGATGCATGATTATTGTGCCCGGTAGAAACAAAGGGGGATATTCTTGTAATGTCTCATGCAAGATTTAGGTTCTTATCCCACCATGTTATGGTTTCTATACAAGGTATTTCTCCTAGAACGCCTAGTGTTGTAAAAAATCACACACCATTTTGTCCTCCCCGCCACGCTATGTATGATTGTACCTTGTAGAAAACAGAGTTCGATATTTTGGTCCAAAGAATCGGTTGTAGAGATGAAACATCCGGTTGACCAATCTGCTATGCCACATAGAAATGTTGTTAATACATGAAACATCCAGGTTGAATATTGTTTGTTTTTTGTTTATTAAATGTTGTTTCTTCCGCTTTTACAGATCATGTCTCGTTTGCCATATCCCTAGATGATGGAGATTATGATGGAGATCATGACGATATGATCATGGTGCATATGATGACTTGAGAGAGTGTGACACCGATGCTCCCACCACCACTACCGACTCCGGGAGAAGCGCGCTCGAGGGTATAGTCACAATGTCATCTATTAAGAGAGCTCAGAGCAAGGGGAAAAACACTTCGTAATTTTATTACAATTGAACAGTTTGAAATCGATAAATATATTGATTGATTGTTGAACCTAATTAAATACTATGTTATTGCGCTTATCGCTCAATGAGTTTGGACAGCAATAGGAAAAGAGAGAGTCGTTGTCCTTCTACATTGAGCCGCAATTAGGAGCGTGATCCCTATCGTCTTTGCCGCCAAATTAAGGATCGCGTAATTTCAAACCCGACTCCTTTTGAAGGAAAGATTATGGGACGAGCTTACGGTATGTTAATTATATATTTATTGAAAGTTGTAGTATGACCCTTAAATTTACTAAATTGTTATGTTATATATCAGATATAGACTACCTTCGAGGTCTTGACCTCACAAAAAAAAGCAAATATTGTCGCAAGTCGGAGTAATGGCCAAGAATTTCCGGACTTGGTTGAGAAGTAACACACGAGATCCGAAACGGTTTTACTTTCTATTTAGTCCGCCTCCTGCGTGTCGAAATAGCCCTATGGTGGCTCCATCTTTGGGAGGAGTTTGTGAGCGAGCTATGGAGGATGATTTCGAGTAAAATTGATCAATGTCATTTCCTCAATTTCTAATGCCCTAAGTTTTTTCGGTGTTTATCATATTTCTATTATCTTTGTAGAATCGAAGTAATAAAAATCGCGATCAAGCCAAGTCGATGGAGGCGCGATATCGTGGATCGAACAAAGGTTATGCAATTTAATAAGAGAAAATATGGTGAGATCAAAATCCTAACTTTTAATTTTTTTTATATATTCACTTTTAATATATCTAATAAAGGGACACGCTCATCATTATCATAGAAAGAGTAAAGAAGGAAAACCGGAGAGAGTGAGTTTATTGTTACCCGTTTCGACTTATTTCGCACTACCGTAAAGGGTCGAGACGGAATATTCACGATCCCAAAGTGCACAACGCATCATCGGGAAGTGGTAATCTATCCATTAATTTATCTTTCAATTACAAACTATTATTTATAAACAAATAATTAAATAATAATCTTTTGTTTTTGTGATTCAGAGCGTCTATCTCGCACCATGACGCCAGATGACATTCGCATGATCGCCCCGATGATCTGCTTTGGATTTGCCTATGGGTCGCCAGAGCATCCCTACCGCCACGGAGTGTCGGATATGGCGTGATTTAAGACATCTTTAGCAATGGCACCGGTCTTCAAGCCATGAATATGGTGGGTATACTAACGAACAAAGTTGCCAAGTTGGCTAAAGATGTGGAACGCTTTGAGGTCTCGAGAAAAGATCGAGCCACGGAATGTGTCGCCGAAAGTGGAGCAAGCCGTGAACATAGTGTCGCTAATGCTATGTTTTCACCAACCCTAGGGACGACTTTTATTGAGGCACTTCAAAAACGCTTCCCCTGCATCGATATGCATGTCTCACATTTGTTTTAATTAAAGACTAGTGTATTAAAATTTTCTAACTAAATATCTTATTCGAATGAAAGAACGACCTTTTGCTACCAGATCCGGAGGATCCCGACGGTTGGTGGCCACAGCTCGCTGTTACCTGACTCCCATGGAATGATTCATGGTCATCTCATCACTCCCGGTTTTTAAATGAGGATCACACTCGATGTACCCGTAATTGGAGAGGAGGATTCACGGCAAGCCAAAATCAATCGATGAAACCGTCACGGTCGAACAAATGGGTCGGGCATTTCATCGAATGGCCGAGCAACTTGGTCTCTAGCACCATGAGGGTAAAATATTTGTTATTAAAGTTCATTATCTTATTTGTGGTTCTAAATAATATTGCAAATTAATTGTAGAATCTGCCGAATTCCCACATGAGGCTAAATCGAGGACTCCATCGCGCTAAGACTTGGTTATCCCATGATCGAGACTTAGATCACGATGATCATTTACGATCTAGGGTGCACCGGATGGTATCGCCTAATGCTTTCGATATCGCCACAGTTCCCATGCTTGCTCACTTTCATCAGAATACTTTCCAAGAATTCGTCAGTGAGGAACATGTGCGCGAAGTCTTGAATGACGAGTGGTTGAGTGCAACCACCATAGCCCTTTACCTCAGGTATGTGTTTACTAATTCTCAATATTCACTTTCTGTATAGTTTAATTTTCTTTTTAAATATTAATTAACAGATATATGTTGGTTAAAGATATTTGGGTGAGCTATATCTCTCCGAGATAACCGAGCAAGTGGAATGTACTCCTTCATCTCCCCCAAGTGTCTTGCATAATGGGTGATAGGGTACATACCATGGATAGGTTCGTTAATCACATCTTTGAATCTAAATCATCTCATTTTTTTTTCGTAAATGATAAACATTTCGTTAAAATTTGTATTCATGTTTATAATATTTGCACATATATATGCTAAATTTGCGCTTAATTTTAATACTCTCAATATAATACAGAATCATTGGGTCTTTGGTCGCCATACACATGAATACATTAAGTGTGTATTTTATGGACCCAAATTTCATGATGGAGTTTATTCAAATCGCCTGATCTCGTTTCATATATGGAAAGTAAAGTTCATTTTTAATATTCTATACAATGATTTGTTTTACTTTTAAAATTATGCATATTTAATCTATTTTTATTTTTTAATTATAATAATAATAGTGTGATGATGATGTATCGAGTCGCCTTCAGAGTCGTGGGCTCAAGATCCGTGTTAAATAAAGTGAACTGGATTAACATTAAGGTAAATATAATTTAGTAAATTATCAAACTAATTAATAGAAAGAAATCATAATTGTAATACGTGATTATATTGTTAATCAACAGGTTCCGAGGCAACGAGATAATGACCATTGTGGACATTTTGTGTGTTGTTTTATAGAAGATATAATTCGCGCTTCTATAACGAACATTCCTCCCAATGTAAGTCAATTATTTATTTATTTAAATTATTATTGATTGAATAAAAATTCATACTATATTGATTGATTCGTTGTTTGCAGTTTGTCTATGAACGTGAGCTCAAGTCTTACTCTAAGAAAAGATCGAGAAATGGAAAAAACTATTGATTGAGGGTACCTTTTACAATCGTTTCTTATATTCATAATGATCAATATTGAGAGAATGTTGTTTGAAATATTGGTAGCATGTAATTAAATTATATATTTGTGATGATATATATTTCATGTTTTTGGTGTATTGGACGTATGTTTATGATTGTATGTTTATATATTTCGATGTTTTGGTATATATATGTGGTTTATGGTTTTATTATAAGATTTTTGGTTTATGTTATATGGTATTGGACGTATATATAAGTTTTGGTTTATAGTTTTATTATAGAATTTTTAAAATGTAAATTAATAATTAAAAAAAATTGATTGGACAATGTTTTCAACATTTGCCTATGTAAAATAATTAACGAATTAAAAAAAAATATCAGCTAGGACAGCAGTTATTAACTGATTTTTTAAAATATATGTAGCTAATTATTTTCATGAATAAAGTCTGCGATTAATAATCGAACCACGTTGATTAGTTTGATCACGGGTCGAAAAGAAACATCAACGTACCCAATATGGCAATATGTATCTCAACATTCTTACCCACTCATATATATGTATCAGCATATATGTATATTTGATATATATATATATATATATATATATATATATATATAAAAATTATGAACAAAAAAAATAGCTATCCTCCAACAGTTCCAATACAGGGTATCATGAATTGTGAGCCAATATATTTGTCCCATTACGAAAAAAACGATGTTGAGAATGATATGTATCTAACTCAATCATTGCCTACCATGTTATTAAATAGTTAGAAGGCGATTAATTTGTATATTTGTTAATCACCTTTCATTTTACGAGATTGGTATAGTTATGGGGACCTGAATGAATGGACCTTTATGTTTTTTAGGTCCGAAATTTAGACAAATATTTTAAGGACAATATATATGTTTTTATAGTGACAAATATAGAATAGTGCAAATATAGAATTTATTGTGACAAATGTAGACAATTTTTTCGAGCCTAAATTTATAGAAATTAAATATTAACATGCATAAATTTGTGAAAAAATAAGTATTTACTATTGTACATTTAAGATCGAAAAAATTAATAATCTACATTAATAAAAACTAGAACATATTATTCCTGACCAATATATATATCACTTCAAGAATCTGAATAGTATTCTTTCATAAGTCATACGTACCTTTGAAAAAGAAGAAGTTAAAAATAAACACTCCGTTTTACAAACTTAAAGATATTCCCTCACCTTTTTTAAAGTACAATACAACATTGCAAACAAACTTAAACAATTGCATTTAGTCCAGGCCTTTTCTTCCTTTTATTGGAAGTACAGATTGCAACCATGTACCGAACATTATCAACCAAAAATTCTTGAAATAATTACACAATATGTACGAACTAAATAAACCCACATGCCAATCAGAAATTCTGGATTCAATAACCATTTAATTACTTTTCGTGGATCATTATCAATAAAAATATTCAAATTGACGTGTTCATCAATCTAGCTATATATATGCATGTACACAGTACACCCATAAAAAAATAGGAAAATAAACTATATATTTCACATATGTACATATAGACGGTTTTGCAATGAAACCAGGTGGTGGATTTTTTTATATAGAATCTAATACATGCATAAACTACCTGTACCATATTATAGTGTACAAATATTTTATGTAAGTATTGGGCTCCATAAAAGCCCACCATCTGATTCCATATCATTTTTATGTTTGATCACGTGGGAATCGGTCTCGTACAAAAACCCGCAAACCATCGCGGTAAGTTGCCGTGAGCCCCGGTGAGAACCGGGGAGTCGTGATATCAGACTGAACGAGCTCGACTCGATACAACCGCAACAACGAAACCGCCACGTATTTGAGCTCAATCAACGCCATTTCTTTCCCCAAACACACCCTAAATCCAGCATTAAAAACCGGATACTTAAAACTATTTTCACCACAAAACACACCATCTCTCAACCACCTTTCCGGCTTAAATTCCAAGCAATCAAACCCCCAAATCTCCTCCATTCTCCCCATCGCATAAGGGTGGTAAGTAACCCTAGTCCCCCCTTTCACAAACCTCCCATCCGGCAAAACGTCGTCGTTTAGACAAAACTTCGAATCGAATTGAACCGGTGGAAACAACCTCATGCTCTCATAAACCGTTCCATGCAAGTAATGAAGCTCATTCAATTGCTCATAGCTTCCCACCCCCTCACCTTTTCCCATCACCCTATCCGCCTCGTTTATTATTGCGGCCGCTACTGGCTGGTGGCGCGCCACCAGCCAGAAGAAGCCTGTCAAGGCGGACGCCACAGTGTCCCGCCCTGCCAACAAAAAATTCACCACTATATCCCTTAAATACGTCTCATCACCCGTGTTACGCATGAAATTCGACAAAAGGTCGCCCTCCTCCGCAAACCCTAATCTCCGCCGTTGCCTTATAACTTCACGAGCCAAATTATTGACTTTTCTAATCGAATTTCGCAACTTTCTCTCACTTCCGACATTCAAAAACCTCTTCACCTTCCAAATCACCGGCGACGCCGCCATGGCCCTCTCGGCGGACAGCCTCGACGCTAAATCGAACGAAAGCGCGAATTCCGATAAAGGCACTAACCCTAGCTCCAAACACTTGGGATCCAACCCAAAAGAAAATCTACAAATGCAATCAAAAGAAAACCTCTTAAACACATCTTGCAAGTCAATAACACCTCCCTCCCCTTTACTAACAACTTCCATAACCGGAATCAATCGCCGCTCCGTCACGCGCCTCACACGACGTCATACGCCGAAGGCCGGTAGGTATCCGGGCCAGTTCTTGGCCCGCCATCTTTCTCTGAAAGCGCCACGTGTCGCCATCCACGTTGAATATGCCCCGGCCCAAGAAATCGCCCAAGATGGCCGAAAACGGTTTTCCTTTCGGGTAATTGTCGAACCGGGTTTTGAGCACGTGCTCGACGGTTTTAGGGTTGGCGGTGATGACGTTGTTGAGCACGTGGATGTGGATCGTGCGAGACGGGGATTGTCTCAGGAGGTGACTGTACCAATCGCAGAGGTTCGGGAACTGTAGAGACCAGCGGGACTCGTTGTACCCTTGGCAGACTTCGCACGTGCACCAAACCCTAACACGCACCAATTTGAGGATGATATAAAAGATGGTTGAAATAATTATGATTGGAGAAAAGAGGAAGAAGAAGAAGAGTGTGTCGTGATAAAATGGAGAGGCCATGGAAAGTTATTGTAAGAAAATTAGGAATTATTGATGGGAGAATATTAAGGAAATTAAGAAGACTACTAGGGGGGTGGGGGGATAGTGTTTAATTATAGTTTTTTTAGGTGATTGAAAAGAGTCTATATTCACATGAAAATATACATACATGCATGATACATTTGATTGTACCTATATAGTGGGTAATTCCATTAAATAATTGAATATTTAAATAAATTTGAGACATATACTTTTCACAAATATTCAAATAAAAAAAGGACGGAGGAGGGAGTATATATTATAACTTTTTCTTTATGTATAGTATTTTGAAAAGGTATCACTTTTATGTCCCGTCTTAACCGATAATGGTAACACCTGCCAGCAATAATTTATTCTGCAATTTCCGGATTCTAACTGTAATTAAAAAAAGGTGACATAATTCAATGAACATGATATCTTAACAAAAATAGTTGTATACCTATAAACAATGAAAATGATGTGGTGTCCATTGCATATTGGACAGTCGATATGACCGTTGAACAACGTTGTTTCGATACAAGCTGATGTGTACTTCGTGTGTGCCTCTCGACAATTGTGGCTTGTAATTAAACACATAAGTTGTTTTGTTCAAGTGGATAAAGCCCATTATTTGTACCCGGGAGATCTATGAATCCTAGAGAATTATTATGGGTATATTAATACCATTTATTCATTCTTGGTATTATTCAAGTCAAGAAATAATTAATATTTTGTAAGAATTAATTTATCCAAGAAATATCATAATTTTATAATGGTATTACTATTTAGTGTAAAATTATTATAGTTTGTTATAATGTTATATTTTAATCCAAGATTTGCATTTAAGCCATGAGCAATTGAAAACTTATGCTTTGATTGAGATTATTAAGCTATTATAGTTGAACAAGCACCTTGAGTAGATTTTTCTCTATGTCTTTTCCAGATCAAGAATTAGTTTCTATTTGACGTAATAAGAACATGCAAGAAGAATTTTGTTATGGTCGTGAAAATTTGATGAATGAGCGTGAAATGTTGTGTTCACGTCGTATAGTCTTATCATTTTGAATCTATAAACAGATATATAAAAGAGATGCCTAAATTTTAAAATTCTGCTTATATACCGTCATTAGGATAATGTAATTTATAACATTATTACGAGTTATTGGTCTCAAAAATGAAGAGCAAAGAAGTATGAAAATAATGTCGAATGAAAAATCATACAATAACACAACAAATTGTTCAAATAAATATTTAGAAATTTATAATTTTAAATATTAATTAATTTAAGAATTAAACTTAATGTTTGGATTTATTAATGTTCTTTCGATTAATCTCAATTTAAATATAATTTAAAATAATTTTATTTTTACATTACACATAAAAAATTAAAAATACATTTTTATTCATAATTGAACTAGATAAATACTTGAAGTATTCAATCAAAAAGTAATACTAATATTTATTTTAAGCCCGCGAAATTTGCGGGAATACATACTAGTGTCACATAAACGAATAGTGCTAATATTTTATTTGAGTAAGTCTCTTGTGAAACTTGTTCATAATGAACTTGGTTCCATATTTACAGACTTGACCTTTCAGTTATCACGAGTTCACGATTAATACATTTTTATAATGTAGGTTATATATTTTAGTTATCACTACTAATACCTCTGTCATAATATAACATATCATTCAATATCACGAGTAATACATTTTAAATAAGTCATACCCTTAAATTATCACAACTAATACATTTTAGTAATATAAATCATACATCCTTAACGAGTTTCGCAGATTCCTGATGTGAAACTTGTTCACCCTATACTTTGTCATTTTATTTCTCATAGATTGTGATTATCCTTTTATTTCTTCTACTTGTATTTTATGATTGGAAAAATCTATTGGACAAAGAAAAATGTAATAAATGGGAAGAAGAAGAATTGGAACGGGATAATGAACTTGATTTTGATGAAGTGATTGAAACTTTTTTTTTTAAGTATTATACAATATTTTATATTATATGTTATTTATAATTTTTATATTATAAAAGGCTCAATTTTAAACTCGACTCAGAATCAAACTATCACATCCCGATTTTTTTGTAGGCTAAATATGCCCAAATATGCATAAATTTTCTAAGAATTTGCAGCGAAAAACGGAAAAATAAATAAATAAGAATTTAAAGATTCAAAACTTTTCATAGAGATGTGACTAAAATTTAAAATACAATTTAAATTTAAATGCTAATACTAATAAATCAACATGAAAATAATTTTTCTGAAGGTACATTCACCGTCCCTCCACCGCACTCCCTCTTAATCTGAAAAATGTTAAATGTATGGTATGAGCAAAACCACTAGCTTAGTGTGGTCACTTTAACAGAACTAAATATAAGGTATAAACAAAATAAATAGCCACAAACAATTCATGACAATCACAAATAATATGCATAAATTTTTCATCATGCTCTTTAATATTGCAACCATTAATATTAATAATAAAAAATCATGGAGTGAAGCATATGACGACGGAAAGTTTGTAACTAGAATAAATTAGGGGATAATCCTCTTCCAAAATTGATTTTGAAAGCCTTTCTTTTAAAACATTAGGAAACGTTTAAATCTTCAAATCAATTTACGAATTGAAAAATAATTATAATCCATGAAATTATTATGTTTTGATAAAATAGAACTGATCGTCTGTGTTTTAAATTCACGTGAAAATAAATTTTGAGAACCTATGAGGAAACAAAACCTAATTGAAGGTTTAGAAGTTGAAATAAAATTAAAAGATTAAGAAAAAGAAATTGATACCTCTTGGCTGAAGAAAATTAGAGAAGACTCACGGTACTTTTGATCCAGAAAACTCATCTCTAGTTTTACGATAAAAAAATATTCTGTGATTTGTGAAAATTGACCGGGTATTATATAAGAGTTGAGAGAAATAGATTTTTATGGTTGAGAAATATATGGGATTAAGAATTATCTAAAACTCCCTCAATTTGGACGTGAGTTTTCTTTAAATTTTTCAAAAACAAATTAATCTTGAGATATATATTTGGAGATAAAGACTTGAGATAAAAAAATATGTAACTATGATATTCAAATTTATCTACAAATTTTTTATTTAAAAACACATGAAATATCTTGTAGATAAATATATATATATATATATATTAATATTTAAAATAATTAGAAATTTTGGGGTGTTACACAAACTCTATAATTCCTAGGATCCACTGTCTATCTTAATTTGTTTCTCCAATCTTGTTAGCCCTTATTTTCTTCTGAAATAATTTACCACGTGCATTGCACGTTGGTAGTAGAGTTTTTTTGTGTCCCTCAGTTTATGTCCTTAAATTCGTTACAAATTTTAATTTCCATTCTTTATTGTTACATAAAAATGGCTCTTTGTCCTACACAATTATTTTTTTATATCATCATGATTTTTAATCTTAAAATATTTAAGATTTAAATTTTTTAATATATAATTGTTAAATTTATTTATAAAATCTATCTAAAAATAGGTATTCACAAATATTCATTAATTCGTATTAATACAGTTAGCTTTTTTATAATTGTTTTCATCGTGCTCAGAAGGCAGTGCCCATGGATCTAGGTGAAGCATGGTACGCAAGGCATATTCAATGGCTAAGCTACAACAATCTAAATGAAAAAAAAAATAGTTCTTTTAACTCCACTGATATGAGTGAACCCCTGCCATTTGATGTAGTTTAAAAAAATAAAGCCCATCACCATCTACCATTATCAAGAAACAAAATTCAAGAAAAATATAATAATGATGAACACAACATGAGAAAAAAAAGATGGAAGAAAAGCTTGCTTGTTTTGATATTTAAGAAAAAATAGTAGATAATAAGAAGATTATAAAGGTATCTTAAAGCATGGGTAAATATAGTTTCCATTTATTCGGAGCTTCAAATGATAGAAGAAAACAACGAGCTCTCCCAATGGAAACATTTTACAGGAAAGTCACATGCTAAAAGTCCAATCTTAACTTGCAAGACTTTTAAAAACATGCTTAGAAATTATACATCTTAAACAAAGAAACATCAACACTACAAATTTTTATGCTGCCAAATAATCTCAATAATTGCGGTAATGTCTTCCCAAAATATCCTTCAATCCAAGCCTCCTCAATCAGCTAATGATTATCGTGGAAAATGTCCAGACATATCTTGTATATTTGTTATACAATTCATCGATAGATTTATTAAAAGACTAATCTCAATTTCATCTTTGTTCTAATGATTTTAGAGCTACAAGTTATTGGATAGACGTAAAGAGGATTTGAGAAGGACGACGCAAGAGAAATTACCGTCTCTGCACTCTGAGATTCCTTGAAAATGATGCATTTTGAGATCGCTTTTCACTAAAATCAAAATGTAGAGAAATTGAGGCATTTACATCAGAGAACGAAAAGAGCTTTTCGATGTCTTATTCAGTTCCACTTAGTGACTCATTGGTCACTTTCACAGTTCTAACCTGCAGTGATCATGTAGAAGAAACTTAAAAATGAAAGACAGGAGAGGGCAGTGAGAGAGTGCGAGGACAACTACGCAAGTATGATGACCATAAAGTTTCAACTCGACGTTACAAAGAAGATATATATCCTGAACAATTGACATCAGTTCAATGCAATCCAACAACATAACAAAAATCATACTCGGCCCACACTCTTTCAGTTATACCAATATACTATTTTGTATATGGTTTGTACTACAGAAGATTAGAGAACAAACTATCTGTGGGTTTTGTAAAACTCATGCGTCTTAACAATTCCGTCCTATCCTCGTTAAGGTGATTTTTTTTTTCACATATTGTAACAATTTTAATGATCTCTTTTTGGGGAAAAAAAGAACAATTAGATCTTAAATCACCAGTGTCCATATTTCAGCCTAGTAAACTCAAACTTTTCAATTTATCTAGCTCATTTATAGTATTATGTTGTGTCTTTACATATACAAAAATAATTTATTAATCACACGCAATAATTCAACATAGTAGGCTCCCTTAAGGTCTTGACTAATCAAATCATCTAGATCAAGCAAGACACATGTATCTATTGAATCGTGAATTCAATAATATTGTAATAGATTCACAGCAACCAATATGCAAGAATAAAAGAAATTTCATTTTTCTTCCATAGCTAACTTATAAAAGTTTCCCACAAACCCAACATTCGACATTAAAAACCTGCAAAAACATCTACCTTCAAACTACATAACCAACTAAGAGAGCGACATTGACATTGTCGTAATAAATGTTTCCATAGCATAGTAAGAGAAAATATGGAATGAGTTCAATTTACCTCGAGAACGTATTGTTCCATTGCATCATTGCACACCCAATAGAAGCCCCAATAGTTGAAACATTCACGTAGAACGTCATTTTATGCCCTGAAATCCACCTCAAGTTTAAATTATTCCTCTCTCATTTATACTATGTTTCTCGTGAAGTCTTTATTGGTATTTACATAAAACTATTTTATATTATAATGATTTGCATTCTTAACTAAGTTATGTGTGATATGTAATACTTATTAATAGTGAAATTTAAAACAAATCACTTGAATAGAATTATAGTATTAGATTGCTCTTCTACCATGTTCATCTGCAGTACATTTTCAGCAAGAATATATGCTCTCAAGCAACTTGGACATGTCGTCTATTTTCGAGTTTAAAAGAATTTTTTTTATGAATTACTAAAAATCATAGCCGACTTTGATAGCAAATTGCAAATTAATTTTGTTATTTCATATTAAGAACTAATATGGGTTTGCATTTTCTTCTCATATAATGCCAATGCCCCATAAGGTATAAAGAGGGGATATAATAAAGGATCTCATGGAATGCAATTGAGCATAATATAGCCTAGAAACAGTAGTTCCTATTGAAATTTTACTTTCAATACACTTTCGAAGTTAAAAGTAAATATTGGGCCTTACACAAAACTGAAATAGTCCAAGATAAATTTCTCTTATTCCAATCACAAATAAATTCATTACATTTTCCTTCACTTATCTCAAAACCTATCAACCAAACACATGATAATGGCAATTTGTCAATTCTACGCTGCATCATATATCTCTGAAGTTCACAGAGGCAAGGTCGATTAGTGGTTCAAGCTCTTCCAGGTAAGTCTATAAGAGAAGGTGAACCACAGCAGTCTAAGCATACTGTGATACCAAATAAGATTTAAAACGCTCACACAGAACTTGTGCTGTGGATTTTTTGAGATGCTAATAATTAACAATATAAAGTATTGTAAATTTTGCCACTTATTCTTTAGATTAAAATTACAACTTATTCCAAGCTTAAAATTAGTGTACCAAGTTTTTCCCCAGTTGGATTGAAATGTTATTAACTACAATGAAGGCTGCCTCAATTAATTTGTCACGTGAAGGAGGATTGAAGCATATATTAATATGTCATACTGATGACAACAAAAAGTGGACATTCTCAACGAAGAGATGTTAAAAATTTGACAATAGATACCGTGTAAAACTCAGGCGTGGATGCAAGCACTGAGCCACCAAACCAAACTGCATTTCTCTGGATGGGATGGCTAACAACATTAACTTCCAAGGGCTGAGCCTGGAGAATTATATTTAGCAGTTAAACTCGTAATTAATGGAAAGTCATGATTAATTGCCATTAAGTGTATGAAATAAAGAGTTAAGTTAATGCGAAGAATCGTCTTGTAACTTAGGACTTGCCCAATTTTAATACTGTATTATATTACTTTTTAAATTTTGGTCCTATACAATTTTACTTTTTTCAATATTGGTTCTTTTGGTGTCAATTTCGGTCATTTTCGTCGGTCAACTTTAGTCTATATGTTTTTTACTTTTTCCAATTGACACCAAAAAGACGAAAATTGAAAAAGTAAAAATGTACAGCACTTGAATAGGGCACAGTCTAAGTTACAAGACGGTTCTTAATATTAATTCACGAAATCTAACAGCTTGTCTTTCCTTCTCCACCAAGGCGACAATCTGACACAAGGACTCGAGCATCAACAATCTTTTTGAGGTCTCGTTGCAATCTTTTGTGGAAGTCCTTGAACATGGTTGATCCTGCAGATAATACAACATTATGCCATTTATCACATGTGTATTACTCCGATTGTTTCCATATGACATTAAAATCATTAAGGGAGGAAAGAATTAACAAAAACAAAAGAATTGTATAGTTCATGTAACCTTGTACATGGTTGATCCTGCAGATAATACAACGTTATGCCATTTATCACATGTGTATTACTCTGATTGTTTCCATATGACATTAAAATCATTAAGGAGGAAAGAATTAACAAAAACAAAAGAATTGTATAGTTCATGTAACCTTGTACAAGGCTCTTCTGGTATCTATTGGTGCAGACTGAATACATTTATCAATCACATTGGGTAAAGGGGTTGTAAAATTACTGCTACAAATTTCAGGGTTGAAGAACACCTGCACAAGAAAACAAAAAGAACACATTCAATCCATGATTGCCTGCCCCCTGTTTGTTGTAGAAACAAGTCAATGTTCTCAGTTTCTTGAAAGAGTGTCAAATTCATTTATGAACATGTTTTGCAGGAAAAAAGTGTCAACCATTCAATCAGAGTTCACAGTCGCTTTCATTTACACTTATAAAGTTATATTACATGAAGTATGCTGCTAGGTTTGTTAAGTTTAGAAACAGGGAGCAAAGCAGACCTCAGGGCCAAGGAACCATTCATAGTCTATATCACAAGAATAAGGTGCCCTATCTTTGGCTTGATACCTCTCCACTGCTTAACGTACTTTGCAGGTTCTTTGTCATGCTTATTTAACTCCTGGACTTGTAAAACAACGTACACTAATTAACAAAATCAGTCTCATCTTTAAGAATGTAACTTACAACGCGCCATTAAGCCAAAACTTTGCATTTTATATGACTTTTAATTCTATATATATATATATATATATATATATATATATATATATATATATATATATATATTATCTGTTAGGAGAAAAGAACCAGGACAAAGATTTTCATTGAATAAGATAAACTGGAAGACAAAGTACATGAAGGTAAAGCTTAAATGACATGATATATAAACCTGTCCCAAGGATTAACATTGAGGATAATTCCTTTCTGCTCGTCCCCATCCTACGGAAGTCTCTCTTTGTAAAGATCATATAAGGTATTAAGGTTTAAATAACATTTGCTAAGTACATCGTAAATTCCTAGGAAGGCCTAAATAGGCAATACAATTCAAAACCCTTTTCACAAATAAGCAATAGCTTGACCTTTTACACAATAGCACTTTTAGCAAATGAATGGAGGGATCAATGTTACACTAAACAGAACTTTGAATGGGTTGTCATAAATTGCAGTACCTGTGAATCAGAGCTGTGGCTTGAAATTGAATTCGTGAAGCAGC
The DNA here is from genome assembly GCA_037126765.1 of Stenogyne calaminthoides. Classification (NCBI taxonomy): domain Eukaryota; kingdom Viridiplantae; phylum Streptophyta; class Magnoliopsida; order Lamiales; family Lamiaceae; genus Stenogyne; species Stenogyne calaminthoides. The sequence continues at coordinate 4,736,235 of JBBCBC010000007.1, forward strand.
AATTGAAAGATTGTCTCATTATACTCCGCGATTACAACCCCAATCGAATCGGTAGTGCGACAGCCGCGGAATTCTAGCCTTCTCCAATGCAGACGCGGAAATCTCCGGTCTCCAAAGTATCTTGAGAAGTGAGATTCAGATTCCATAACATTTACATGTCGTTGGCCGCCCCTCCCTCCCTCGAACTAAGGTTGCCGTCCATTCTGCACTACATGACCCTTCCCTCCCTCCTCCTATAAATCGTCAGCCGTGCATCCTCTCCCTCGAGATGAATCTGAGAAACTGGTTGAAAGTTTCTCCCCAGTAATCTCTCCATATTTCTCCTTTCACCCTGAAATCAGTATAGAAAAACCATGAAACAAAAATAATATAAATCACTCCAATTCCACATTCCCATATTCAAATACAAAAACCCTTCTTTTTTTTTTTTTTTTTTTGCAAGAGATTATCTCACCGACCTCCAGTCGCAACCCCTCCCTCAAGCGCTTTCACCGTCTCACAGAGATTATCTCACCGACCTCCACCCTTGACCCCGTGCCTCAAAATTTTCACCTTTCGCCGCCTCCCTGCTTTACCCATTCTTTGCGTCCCCCATCCTTCAATTAGAATTTTTTAATGCTTCTCCTCTCATCAAATGAAAGAATTCCGGTTTCGTCGATCCCTTTTCCCAAATTAAGATTGGAATTTGGATCCTCTCAATTTCTTTGCGTAAATTTCTTGTAAATTTTCGGATAGAAAAAGACACAATATCCCACATTTTATATTTTCTTATATTAATTTATTTTATATTTTTCTCTCTCCGAAATTATAAGAAATTTACGGAAATGAAATGTAGAGGATCCAAATCCTTAAGGTTGCGTTTGTTTTGGAATTTAAGTGTGCGGAGCAAGTCAAGGTTTTAGAATTCAGGGATTTAGAATCCTTGATGAATAGTAAATATATGTGTTTGTTTTGAGATTTGAGTAGGGTGAGATTTAACTTTATGTCAAATCAATATTTAATAATGATTGATATTGTATTATTATATTATATTGAAAAGAGTAATAAAGTGTATAAAGTGTGATGTATTGAGAAGAGTAATAATAGATTTTATAGGTATTTGTAGGTGTGGATGGAATGTGGGATTTGAAAATCAGACTCTAAATCTCAAACTCGTATGAAACGGAGAGCGCAAAGTCCTAAGTGTATACAGTGTGAATCCCAAAATAAACACAACCTAAAATTGTCTTTAATGTTTCTCATCCACATCAAATGAAAGAATACGCGTGTGTTGTGTTTAGAGAGTTAGAAGGATTTAATGTGCACAATTTAGAAAATTAGAAGGGTAAAATTGTCCAAAAATATTTCTTGGCAAGCTACTTTTTAATATAATAATATGGATATGGATAAACTGTGATTTAAATGAATCTATTAAAAAAATTATAAGCGTACCTATAAAATTCTAATGTATTTATCGAATTCATGCTCAAACTGGCAGCTTCCACCTTATTGGTGTGCTCTGCTCTGAGAAATTAAAAGTGGGCCCAAAACCTAGCAAGTCATACTTCACACTTCTTGATCAAAATTGGGTCCGAAATCGGGCCTGAGCCAGTTTTATACGTCAAAATTTTTTACACTTCTTGATCAAGATTGGGCCCAAAATGGGTTGGAAATTGGGTCCAAAATCGAACGTAACCCATTTTAAATTCGTTAAACTTCAAAATTGTTTAATCTAACACAGATCGGAATTGGGCTAAATCATAGTACAACAAATTGGTCTGGATCATAAGGCCCACCGAGTTCAAGTTGCTGCAAGGTCTAGAGTCTGGACCATAATCAAGAAATTTTGTACCAAGTGTACCATGCAATTCAAGTGTATCTTTTAAATATTTAACTTATTTATATAAAAATACGCAATTTATTTTAATGAAAATAAGTTTCTTGTTTTTCAAAAATGCATTTTGAGGACGGTGCACCTCTCACACACGATATCTATAACTAATGTGCACTGATCACAAGAATTTATTCGATATATATATATATATATATATATATATATATATATATATATATAATATATTACCAATAATAATAATAAATTCCTATGTGCCACATTTAAGCAAAAATACATTAAGACCTAATTTGATTGGTAATTAACTTATCAACACTTTGAAGGTTTGGTGGTAGAATTCTTTTAATTTAAAGACACCAAAATTGTGTTTTAGTTGGTGGTACAATTCTGTGAAGGACGGTCCACAGATACATAATTTGTCCAAGTGTGATAATAATTTTAAGGCATGATAATGCTCATGGAAAGTTAGACATTCCAAACAAAAAGTCGATTATCTTTTGTGATCTAATCACCATTTTAGATATCATTCATTGCCATCTAACTTCCATCATTTATAAGGGACGTGTTTTCAAATAGATTTCATCATATCCCAAAATTACAATATGTGGGGTATTTTTTTTTAAAAAATTAAATTTGACACGTTAAATTTTACTTGTTTAAGTATCACTATTGTGTGCACATATATCCTATTATTATTATTGTGCATGCAAAGTGTCACTATTTAAAAACAAAACATTTTATTTTGTATACGTTGACATTATATACATAGTGATTAGTGACACTTTTTATATATAATAGCGACACTAAGTGAAGGTTCACAGAAGAACTACTCCTATCTGATCCAATTCCCAAAAAAATTTAGAGATTTTAACGTGAAGGCATCACGTCCAAAATTTAATCCCATCATTAATCTTTGCTAGGATATTAGTTGATGCAATAAGGTGCAATCATTAGGAATTTAGCTTTGTGAAAAACATAGACATATACATGCAATGGACTGGCTAAAATGAAAACCACGAAATTTGAATAATACGAGCTCATATTATAATTTTCATAAGTTTTTAATTTTTAATTTTTTTAATCATAAATTTATAAAAATATCACATTTATGGTATATATATATATGCATGAGTTGCGGATGTGGAAAAGAGAATAATAAATTAGATTAACATTAAAGAGTGTCACGTGTACATGTACCCAAAAATATAACCTAATAAATCTGTGGGTTGAATTTTTGGTACTGATAATTACTATAACTCAACACTATGTGTGTGCGTGTGTTTCTAGCAACTTGCAACATAATTTCGCCACCAAATATTCTAATAAATAATTTTAAAAAGGGGGAGTTATAAATTATATGTGTGTGTGTTTGGTGAGAAAGTGTAACAAATAGTTTACTTATAAAATTTGCATCGAGACTAATATTTAGTAGAAAACGCAATTTGCATATGATGTTATTAAACTTTATTTTTTAAATTTACTCTATGCATCTTAATTCCTGTTTAAATTAAATATTTTTTATTTAAATTTATATTTAAAAAAAAAGGAACAGAAAACGAAAACAAAAATCGCATTGGTTGGGTGAATGATGTACTAGTTTATAGGCAACGCAGAACATGATGAACATTCATGATTATTGATAAATAGAGAAGAATAATAAAGTATTGAATTATTTTTTTATGTTTAATTTTTTATTTGTTATTACATCTTATATTTTATTATATTTAACACGTATTAAATATTGGCTTAATTGATAATTATGATTAAATAACATAATATGTCTTAAAAATAATAAAATAAATAAATTAAGGGTATCCTAAAACCACCACCCCAAACACACAGAATCATGAAAGAAACCGAGGGTGACCAAAAATGGCTGCGGAAAAACAAAATATTTGCCATCATTTGGACGTTTTCTTTTAATATTTCAGTAAAATCATCTTCTTTATATTAATGCTACAATTAAATAACAATATTATTTTCCCCAACTTGGATTTCTTCACAAAAAATTATCATGTGTGTGATCAGTGTTTTTCAATTTAATAAACCGGTCTAATCCATATATTGAACCGACGGTTCAACCGTTAAATTGATTTATGCATATTTCTTTTATATTTTGTATGTTACATTAAAAAATAAATATGTATTCATAAAATATTAAAATTATACTAATTTATAACTTATAAATCTTATATTAAAATAAATACAATAGAGTTTGGAGACCAGAGATGATGACGTTGTGGATTAATTCCACACAATATGTGACTTACGATAAAAGAGATTAAATGAAATTAATGACTTGTGAATGAATTTATTTGAGAGAAAATGATATTGAGATAAAAACAATAACATTATATAGAGAGGTTTAGAAAAAAATAATAAAAAAATAAAAAAGTGATTTAATAAATAATAAAAATAATAAAATCGAATTAACTGCTTTTAAAAATTGGACCCATATGAGCGGTTCACGGTTCTTCAACTTAAAAAAACACTGTGATATTAAATTTTATTAGTATTAATATATATAGCACTCTTGTGAATATGTGTATACATGAACTATATCAATATATCAATGTTATGTATAAAAATTATAATTATTAATATGCAAAAAATATCACTACTTAAAAAATAAATAATTTTTATACATAACAGTGATAATATTTTTTATATATAATAATAATATTAAAAAATAGAGTTCACCTTAAATTTAAGTCCACACAAATTTTTGTCATGTTATTAACCTCAACAAACTAATCTTAATGATACCTTATAATTTCACTGAAACAATTGTACTAATTATTGCTTCATCCTGTTCCTCACAAAAATCATTACATATGTTGTTAAGATTTATTAGTGTATTATCAGTTTATCATTCATATATTGTTAAAATGTAATATCGTGAAATTAAATCACATTTAAGATTTAAATATATATTTAAGAGTGGCAATGGGTTGGGGTCGGGGCCGGTTTATGCTCCCCGGGCCCGGCCTTGACGGCGAATTTTTGTCCCCGAGCCTGATGAGGAATTATTTTTAATTCTCATCTCCACCCCTAATGGTATCGAGGATCCTCGAACTCGATTTGAAATTCGATTATTCTATTTAATTTGTATTTTTTTATTTTCACAATTATTTAATCTTCCTAAAAAAATTAATTATGTCATTGAAAGCCAATTATATTATAAAATTAATTTTAAAAAATAATTTAAAAGGATAAAATATAAATAATAAAAACAATATTTGAATATATAATGATATACACTGATACATGAATATAAAATATATTTACATAATATATATCGGGGCGGGTTTGGGACGAGGCATATAAATACCCCGCCTCTTTCCCTATTTAAAATTGTGAGATTTTCTTCAAAATCAAATCAAAATAAAAAAATATTCAAAATAATCGTTCCGATCAGGATAGGTGGAGGCTAGGCAATTCTTCGTGGGCCGGTGCAAATTACCATCCCTATATATATTTGAATATCAAACACTCAAATAATTACATGAGGAAACATTCAAAGAAGAGAAGTAAAACTTGTCAAGCTAGCTATGATATTGTTTCACGTTCATGCACTTGATAACACCTGAGGTGTTGCCAACTCACATGCAGTAGTCCCTAACCATTATTTTTAAATTTACCATTAATAATATGGTAAAAGAAAAAAAAATGCTTACCTTATGATTGAGTGTCTTTTCTGTGCACCATTTGCACAAAATGCAATTTACGCACTTAAATTCAATTTCAATTTGGATGAAGCATAAATTATGACTTATTCGGGCCTGATGAACCATGAACTACTCTGACGGCTTTGGGCCCGAGTCGGAAAAAAAAAAAAAACCTAAAACTAAAATTAAAGTTAAAAGTAAACTGAAATTGAAAAAAAAATTAAAAAAAGAGCTCCTAAAATTAAATTGCACCAAATTAATTTGGTGCAAATGGTGCACATGAGAATTTGCGATTCTAGGCAAAATTATGTCAATTATATTTAATTATTATTATGACGTAAAAGAAAAAATTATAATGGGGGACGCTGACCCATAACTTGAGGGCTAAATAGTCATTTTACTCAAGATTTAAAGGAATTTTCTAAGACAAAAACTCATATGAGACGATCTCATGCATGAGACGGGGTACAACCAATCACAAATCACATTCACTCCTTCCAAAGTGTTAAAGTGTCAATGCCCAATTTATGTCTCGTCTCACCGTGAAACGGTCTCATGCAAGTATGCCTCATTTTCTAATATTTATTTGGACTATATAATTAGTTTGTAAATCCAAAATTAATTATTCTTGATATATATAACACCACTCACTGTTTTTAATTAATTAACGACACATTATCAAATTTCATTAGTTTGTACTCCCTCCACCAATCCCAAACAAACTTAATGGTAAATTACCCATTATTTTTGTCACAAACTTAATGAGGTAAAGTTATTTACCCACTTTATCACATAAAATATTAATAAATAAGGGGGTGTTTGGCATAGTTTATAAGCTCTTTAAAACATCTTATAAGTTATTTAGGAGCTTATAAGTTCATTAATTTTGTTTGGTAAAATAAAATGTCTAACATCTTATAAGATCTAAAAATAAGTTTTTTAGAGCTTATAAGCTCAAAAAAAGTAAGTTGGGATATCCCAACTTATTTTACAAAAAATTAAATAAGTTCTATCATATTTCAACCCATCCCGGCCAAAACTCGGTCCGAATTCAATCCAACCCGGCCCGTTTTTTGTTTTCACAAAAAAAAAAAAAATTGGAAAGAAAAAATTATTTTCTGAAAAAAAAAATTCTGGGAAAATATAAAAAATATTTTTTTTGGAAAAATATATTTATTTTCGAAAAAATATATTATTGAAAAAATTATATTAATTTTAAAATTAAAAAATTACTATTAAAGAACTTATAAGTTTTATTAGTTAAACACTTAATAACTTATAAGCTACTTAAAAATTACATCTTATAAGCTCTCAAAACAACTTATATGATGTTAGAGCTTATAAGATGTTTAAAATAAACTTAGTCAAATGTGCCCTAACTCTTTCTACCCTCAATTACCCATCACTTTATTACTTTATCATATAAAATACTAATAAACAACTATTTTTATACCCACCATTTTATTATTTTATCACTATTTCACTAAATCCTTATGAATAGTCAAATTACCATTTAGTTTGGGACGGAGTGAGTATAAAATTTGCATTATTAATCGTCAAAATGATTTTTTTAATCATTTTAAGAAGTATTTGATAGTTTATTCAAATTACGTACGAAGTCCTGTTAACAATTTACATAATTTCGGAGGAGAATTCTAATTTTAAGGGCGTTTAGTTTAAAATTTTCAAAAGGTAATGTGAAAAAATTTCTTCAATGATAATGGTAAATAATGAGAATGAACATGAGTTATTATGATGGTAATTTTTCCTACGAGTTAATGATACTCAAAACACATTAATAATTATTTATTTTGATTAAGGCAAAGTATATAAGGTGAACAAGTTTCACACAAGATCTATGAAGTTGGTTAAGAAATTAATGTGACTTATATTATTAAAGGATATTAATTATGATAACTGAAGGGTGTAATTTTTTATTATAAAGATATTACTCATACACTAGAGTGATTTATATTAGAAAATGGAGTATTACTATTAGTAGTGATAATTGAAGGGTGTGACTTATATTATAAAATTGATATTAATCGTGATAACTGAAGGGTCATATTTTTAAAAAATGAACCAATTTTACGGTGAACAAATTTTATATCATATCAACTCTTTGATTAAATACAAACATCTTCTCTCGTAAACATTTCTCCTCAATTATTTTATTAATAATTTTTTTTCAGTTAAGATCAGTTCAAAACACTAACAATATAATAATTATTTTTATTATAATTTACTATTTAATGATTCTTCATTTTAAACTTTGAACCAAACATTGCCTTAAATATCAAATATAAGGGAGTAACTATCATGTGAAACTTGTCTTAATAGAGTGAGTCTCATGTGCATTCAAGTACATCATATATTCATAATATATTTTAAAACTATGCAATTTATTTTAATAAAAAATATAATTATTTTTTTATATTAATAATTGCACGGTTCATTGTAAATAAATTATATCTTTTAATATATATATAACAAATTGCATAATTCTAAAATATATTATGAATGCACGGTGCACCTGAATGAATACAATATACTTATTGAAAATATGAAATATTCACTAGAACTAACTAATACTGTTTAGTTAAATATTAGATCCAGTTAGAAAAAAATAATTTAGCCTTGAAAATTTGACACCATATTTGCCATGATGATGGAAGCGGTTTGGGCAATCCAAATCATTGCTGCGAATCTTATATGCAGCCGAGGCCGCAATCATAATTTCTAACCTATATAGGGTTGGCCCGTTTGGACAAAAATCGTAGCGAAATACCGAGAATGCCCTCAGCGGCGATGCGACATACATCATTCATATCGCCATGGAAGAAATCATGGTAAATGGCAATCATAGTAATAATAGGGCAGGAGGACATTTAATTCATGACTGTGGAAGCCGCCATCCATGCTTACACATGCATCATTATTTTGGGTGTGGGTGGGGTAGTATGGAAATTTCCAGATGTGGGGTGAGTTTGAGTTATAATTTCTGATTTGGATTTAGATCATATTATGTACATTAATATACTCATACGAGTAATGAGTCTATAAATATCATATTATTCGACTAAAAATACATTAGGAATCATTTGATTAGTGGTATGGGATTTGGATGAATATAAAATCATGTGATTTATTTTATTTACTCATATAATATATTTAATCATTTTAAAATGTTTATTATAATATATTTAAATCACGATTTATTTAAGTCAATTGACATTATGGGTAAAATGAGAAATATACATTATAGTATTATATAGAAAGTTGAGCAGCCTAGGAAAATGAGAATTGATCAATCGAATTTTACTTCAAATTGAGAATTTTGATAAAACCCAATTCTTTTAATTGAAAACCAATTTAAAGTAATTTTAGATCCCGGTGAACGTCCCACTCGTCCCCCTTGTGTGCTATATATATTGGAGTGATAAATACTAACTGCACCATTTCATTTCCAATTGAAGAACTAAACAAGAAAACTCCTCTCAGGCCATTATTATTCTTAATTAATCTTGCTAAAAACTTGAGCTTTTTCAGAAAGCTCAAAGGAGAGAGAGAGAGAGAGAGAGATCAGGAAGACAGACAAAGGGCACTGCATTAACAGTAATGTTCGGAACTTTGGTCTCTCGTAATTAATATTCTTGTTTTATCAATATCTCATGAACATTGTGTTGTTGCATGATAAAAATATAATTTATTTTATGTTTAATTAATTATATTGTGTGATCAACTAATCAAGAGTACTCTATTCTTGTAAAATCTTCTACTAATCTTTTGTACACTAATTTGGAGTTTATATATGTTGCTGCAACATTTTGAACCTTCTATTTCTTATAATATTATAATTTTGATAATTAGTGCACGTACACGAAGTTGATAATTTTTTTATTATGTCCCAAATTAAATAATAAAACAACTTCTTTGTATAATTTAAAATTTAATTTATTTTCAAGTAGAGAAATGGAAGAGATGAACTCAAAGCTGTACATGGAGAATTACTACATAATGAAGGAAAATGAGCGGCTGAGGAAGAAGGCGGAGCTACTCAACCAAGAGAATCAGATCCTCCTTAATGAGCTCAAGCAACGCCTACCCACGGCGGCCGGAAACACCTCCTCCGCCCCCAAAAAGAAATCCAAATCCAACAAAAAGTGAAATTAATTGGGCATCTACTTGGGCACCACTTAGGATTAATGTCGAAATCTAGTCGACGAAATTAATTAATTGTAGAAATTGATTGTTAAATTTATGGTTTGTGTTACCCCTTCAGCAATCAACTAGTATTAATTATTTGCCTTGTTAAAAAGTTTATTTTTATTTTTTGTTTAATTCTCTCTTAAAATTCAAGTATTATTTCAGACAATTAAGTGGAATAGCTTAACTGGTTAGAGCACTACTATCTATACCGAGATGTCATGAGCTCGAGTCATCATTTATCTAATTAAAAAAAAAAAGTAAGTATTACTTCTAACACTTATATGCATTTATAGGTGTGCATCATGCAACTCAAGTAGAAATTAATTCGAGTTGAACATTAATTCAATAAAATAAATAAAATAATTAAGGTGTATATTTTAATAAAATAAATTAAATAATTTAAAAATACATTTAAATTGTACAATACAATCTACTCAAAATATAATTAGTTAAATACGATTATTTTAAATGGATCTCACAAACATTAATTTCCATATGTATCATATATGATAGTTCCCATCTACGGCCAGCTGTCTTTTCTGGTATGTATCTTTACATTTCATTTTCTATTTTCTCCTATGTTGGGACATTACTTTTTCGAGTAATGATGAAATTGATCGTCGACATGATCGTATCGCAATTCGCAATCAATAAAGATACACGATGTTCCACAGCAACATATGGACATCATACATTTGGTGAAATGAAATATGGAATTAAAATATGAAAAAGAAAAATATATACACATATATAGAAACCAAACTAATGTCACTAGCTATGATGTGAGTATTTTGTAGTTGTGGAAAAATTAGAAAATTAATAGGGTGCAAGTGAGTCAAGCCGGTTCGCGAGCTACTCGTGCTCGACTCGTAATTTAAAATTAACTCGAGCATAATCGATTCGAGTTCGAGCTACTCGAGTAGCTACAGAGTTCGAGTTCAAATTTATAAATGCCCAGCTCGAAACTCGCGAGCCTAATTGAACTTGCACAATAATTATTATTATATCATTAATTTTATTAAATATATGTACTTATATTTGAATAATATATTTTATATTTAATTTTATAAAATTATACAGGTAATTGAGTTGAGCTCGAGCCGAGTTCGAGTCTATAGAGTGAGCTCGAGCTTAAAAAATTTGGGCTCGACCTTTTTCGGGTCGAATTTTGAAATTCGAGTTTTATAATCGAGTTGAGTTCGAGCTCAGCACTATTCCTAGGATATGACCAGCTTCTCCTAAGTCTTTCATATCAAACTGATTTGACAGCCACACCCTCACGTCTGACAACACATTTACATCGTTTTCGATGAACAGAATGTCTTCTACGTATAGTACTAAGAATATCAATGTAATTCTGTCACACTTTCTGTATACGTTTTGATCGATACCGTAGGATTTTATTACTTAATCAAAACATTAGTTCCAAGCTCTGAATGTTTACTTAAGTCCGTAGATGGACTTTTTAAGCTTGCAAATTAGATGCTCTTTGTCTTTCGCAATGAAGCCTTCGGGTTGGCGCATATATATTTTTACACCCCTAAAAATGAATTAACAAGAGTGGAAATACGAGTTGGAGATTTTTTTTTTTTTATTTTGAACGACAAGTTGGAGTGTAAATCCTCTGAATATCATTCAAGTCTGGTATTATTTGGGTAAATCACTTTCTGTAGTCTATTGGGCCTAACTTCTTGTAGAGCCCATGATGTTTTAATTTCCTTCCCCAGCTGATACGCCCCCATACAAGAAAATAACAAGTTCAAAATTAGGACAAAAAAAACTCTTCTCAGTTAAATATAATAATAATAATAAATTATAAAGACATTTATTATATTTTTCATTCAAATACTTTCAAGAAAATAAATCTTTTTTGTCCTAATTTCACTTATTATTTTGCGTGTGGCCAAAAAATACAAAAATAGAGTTGCAGTCTGTAGGTCCCGAACGGGTTTTGTGAGGGTGGAAGTCTAGAGGGGAGGGGTGAATAGACTTCTAAAACTTTTTCGTCTTGGATCGTGTGTGAACCGCAGACATTACCCGATCAGAGTGCAGTGTATCCGTTTAGACCGATGTTCAATCTTACCGAAGGTGCATGAGGGCGATCAGTTTGATATCTGTCAGTTTAACTGAATGGTGCGGAAGCTTGTTTTTACCCGTGTGAAAAACCAGTTTTATCAATTAGATTTTTAAGTCAGTTTTCCAAAACCAGTTGACTAAGGTGTCAATCTGACGATCGGGCTTGCTTGGTGCATCGAGCTTAACTTAGAATATGTATGTCGCTTTTAAACTCGGTTGTGTGACTTGTGTAAAGCAATAAGAAAGCAAGTAAATGCACACAAGAGACTTTTATAGTGGTTCGCATTTAAACCCGCCCCACGCCCACTCTTCCCTTAACACAAAAACCTTAACCTACTTTAACTTCAAACTTATACCCCTTTCGGATGGCCGAGATGTTTACCGAAGTTCTCACTCTTACAAACTTAACTCATGGGACTTATATCCTTTTCAGATGGCCGAGATGTTTATCGAGTTCCCACTCAAACTTAACCTCACGGACTTATATCCTTCAAAAGGATGGCCGAGATGTTTATCGAGTTCCCACTCTACAAACGTAACCAATGGGGACTTATATCCTTCAAAAGGATAAATTTAGATATTTTAATGAGTTCTCACTCTACAAACTTAACCTAACTTGTGTTTGGGTAAAGAATGTTTGAGGGTTCCAACCGAAAATCTATCCCGGTGTTTTAGGTAGCCAAAATGCTAGTGGATAGGATTTCTTGCTAAGAACTAATGGGATGAACACTCTAAGAATAATCTTCAAATGTAGTGTTCTTTTTTTAGCGGAGATTTTGTTGAGCTTTTAGCTTTTTTGTTGTGTCTCCGTGTTTGTTCTTTGCTTTGTTCTCACTTGTTGGTCCTTGTCTTCAAAATGAAGATCGATCCCATTTTATAGACCTCAAATCAAAGAGCCGCTTGGAGAGCAATTTGAATTTCGGGCTATATTAGGTAGGTTGTAGGATATGATTGTGACGTGTTCGATTATCGGGCGTGGCCGTAGGCATGATTAGAGCCTTTTTTGTCCGCAGCGTCAGATCCCGTATTGTCAACTTTTTTGTGCACGTGTCGCTTTCTCCTTGATTTCATGAGGCGGCACTTCGTAAATTTGTCCGTTAGACGATTGATATTCTTTTTGTAGAAGATTCGCTTGTCCGTGTATCTTTTTTTATTGTCACCAGTGTGAGTCGACTTGATCGTAACCGATCGCCTACCTTGTTGAGTCTTCGATGCACATTGTCTTAGCTCAATATGCAGACTCCGATATAGGGTCTTCGTGTCTTTTGATCTTCGTGTGTCTCTCGAGCCTCAAAGTATTCTTCAAATATACCGAAGTCTTCGTGTTTGTTAATGAAGTCTTCGTGTTTATCCGAGTCTTCAGTTCATCCGAGTCTTCTTTATCTAAGTCTTCGTTCATCTAAGTCTTCGTTTCATCCGAGTCTTCGTTCTTCTTGTCTTCACCTAATCTTCCGACTTTTGTCTTCGATTTATGATTAGTCTTCCGATCATCCGACCTTATCCGGGTCATCCGATACTTCGACTGACCTATACATATTGAGTTCCCCTCAATATGTGACCTATCTTTACATCGCCTATCTATACATTTCACCGGGTCATCTTAATCGATTCTAAGTCATCACCACCAACAGTCCGACCGGTCCTATTACAACCTGCTTTTGAACTTCCATCAAAACTAAATTACAAATTTCCCAACAATTTCCCCCTTTGATGGAACCAAAACACTTAACCATACTTAATCGTAAAAATGATACCATGAATGGAAATGTAGATAATGCAAACAAAGACATACCTCGTAAGACAATGAGATGTTGTCTTAGAATCAAATGAGATGGAAAATTTCATTCAGATAGGTGTGTGCATTGTAGAATACATGAAAAGCGCATCTATCATCCGATTCCAAGTTGTCTTCTTCGTGTGTACTTGAACATTTGCAGCTCTTTTGGGGATGCCAAACATCCCGTACATCCTTTTCAGATTAGTTTGTCCAAATTTCTTTTTTTCTATGGATTCCTCCTTTTTTCAAAGAAGTCCATAGTAGATATTCTTGAATTTAACAGATCTAGCTTGTTGTCCGGACGCAAAGGTGGAAGGAGTAGTTCAAAGGGTGGAGCTTCGGTATTAGTGACATGATCTTGCCTTTCTTTCATCACCGCCCGTAGAAGTCCGGATACTTTGTTTCTAACCAGCCCGAATTCATCATCATTTTCACCGATCTTGATGAATTGAATCTTCTCCAGATGTAGACGCCACATAACCATTCTCCTCTCGATCCGATCCCATTCGAAAGCAGATCTTGCCGCACACGAGGGATGCCTTTAACAGTGCCTTGGGAAGGGCATTCTTCTCCCAAGCAATCTCCTCTCGCCGCAGCCTTCGTTTTTCCTTTTCCTTCGGATGTAGGCAATGTTCAGTCCCTTTAGCCTCTCGCTAACTTCGCTTTGATTGCGGCCTCTTATTCTTCTCTCTTTTGTCTCGCTTTTGAACTTGTTCAGAGTCATCCGCTTTTTGTGGAGAATAGTTGGCCTTTGTCTCCGATCTTCCGCAGCTTGCTTTCATCATCTTGCCTTTTTGCCTTTTTCTTCTTCCTCGTAGTCCGCTTTCAGTTCATCTTGTTCGCCTTCTTCAAATAATTTCTTAGCGAGTTCAAGGCTCTTGGCCCGATCATCGGGCTTCATTCTTTTTCTCGAATCGAACGAAGAAAAGTCTTCAATCTTGTCGACTCGGGCAAAGAACCTCCGAAAAGAGCACTTTTCTCGCTTTCAAATGATCTCTTTTACTTATGTTGCTCCACGCTTTTTTCATTTCAAAGAACGAGATCGGTAGATGGAGTGGTCGGCAAGTCGATACAATGGTTTTTGGTAGAGATGAAAAAGTTACCAACCGTGGTTCGAAGTCTTTTCTTTGAGTTTTTTTCTTCCTTCTTTTTCTTCTTTTTCCTTCCCCTTTTTGGTTTCATCAAAGAGGTTGACATCTTGCGGTTCGTAGTAGTTAATTGTCGCGAGATCTCCTCTCCGAGTTCCTCGACAACAAGAGGAGTGATCCGAATCGGGGCGGCGTATAAGCAGCAGTGTGTAGAAGCTGCATCGAGAGCGCTTTTGATTTCGTCTTGCTTGCTTCAGAGAAGCTAGAAAAAATGTTTCCAACCCATATCCAAGTGGTTGTTGGTTTTGTCCAAGGATGCCCGACACTTCCAAAAGTACCGTGGTTCCGATTGAGCATCTCTGTCTCGAACCGAGAGTTTGTCGACCGAGTTTGAGCTTCAAAGAAGAGGATATACTAGTTGCATTACTTCAAAGAAGGATGGCATTGTGCATCCTAACCGTGGTGACTTCGCTCTTTGTCAACTAGTTTTGCTTGCTCATCTTCAAATCGCTTCATCGATCTATTGTGAAAGCGCCGCAAATTTGTCTTCAAATGCAGCCTTTGATCCCATCCTCGAATCTTCTCGAGTATGATGATCTAGGGTATCGAGCTCATCGTAGCAAAATTGCTCGATGTTGAAGCCTTGCCAAATCGGGTCTCATCTCGCAACACCCATTCTGGTTCATCGGCAGCCCCTCATGATCTCAGAGGAGGTTGAACGGTTTCTCCCTCATTATCGCTAATACCAAACCTTTCGTGAATCAACCATCCGATATCATCATCGATGCCAATTCAACAAAGACTTTCAATCCCAAAGATTGTTTAGACATTTCAACCCAAGTCTACAAAGAAATCTGATCCCGTGAGTTGTCATTAGAATCAAAAATTCTTCAATGCTCTTCACCGATATCCCTCCGTAACACTATCTCTTCTATCTGTTCTTCGGATGCCGGATGTTGATCCAATTCAGGCATAGATCCAACATATACTTTTTGATCCGTTGCTTCATTATCCTTATGATGGGGCTCTCTCGAGCAGTGAAGCAGCAAGCATCGCGTGTTGAAGGGATTATGAGAGATGGACACACGCTCGTTTGATCTCTCGTGTTCTTGAGACTTGATCGGGGATTGGGATGTTTGTAGTTCAGTTCGTTTTTCAAAGATGTTGAGGGTGTTCGGTTTTCTGAATCGGGTTCATTGATTGGTGGTGTGGGAGATGTTGTTCGATAGGTGAGGGTGAGGGTGAGAAGGTTTTGGGAGAGGATGGTGGTGATGATTTTTGAGGAGAGGGTGATGGTGATTTGAAGTGGGCATTGACGATCTTGCTCTCTCGAAGATCTTGGTTAGAGGCAGAGAATCGATGGTGATTCTTCCTCGATTGCTCCACTTCGTCCCTCCTCGATGATTTTCTCCTTCTTCGCCGCGATCATCCGCTTCTTCCCTTTACTTCTCGATAGTTGGCTCAGAGCGGATCGCTATCTCTTCGTCTCGATCTTACTTGCATCAGATCCTTTGTTCTCACCGACTTGTCAAGCGTAACTTGGAGCAGCTTTTCGAGGAGATGAGACTCTCTTCCGACGCTTTTCACCGAAAGCATCCGGGTTTCTTGGCCGATCCTTCCTCTTCATCCTCTTCTCTTGAACGGCCTTTTTTCTCGCACTTCGCATTTATGCAGTTTGCTTTTATCTTTTCCTTTTTTTTTCCCCTGGGTTTGGGGGTACATAAGAGTCGGATCCTCATCATCTTGTCCGGTAGGGACTCATCCTTGCCCAATATGGCCTTTGTGCTTTGCTTGGTAAATCTTCGCCCATTCTCGCTCCATTCATAATTTCGTGGCAAACTATCCGATGTAATGATAGAGATTTTGTGTATGAATGAGCACTTGGAAGATAAGCACACTTCATTGCTCGGGGTCACCAACTTCCCGAGTCTTTTTCAGAGACGTGCTTTGACCATACCCAACCAATCGATGTCCGAAGCCTTCTTGATTATTGCATCCATGACACTTATCTTGTATGAAGTGACCGCATCAAGGTCAGAAAGTTGAGCACATGATCACCTTCCGAACAATTTCAAGAAGAAGGCGATATTTTCTTTCGATAGGAGGCTTTTTGACGCTCGTCGTGTTCTCCTTATTTGCCGGTCTCAACAAATTTTGCTTCAAGAAATTCCTTTTTTCTCCTACAAAGAGTCGTGTAGGTCTCTCGATTGATGCTTCCTCGAAGTTAGGCCGAATATCCTCTCGAGATCGCTCATTCGACACTCGAACTTCCATTCCGCCAACGGAAGAAATCAGTCAAGATCATTGTCTTCATCCCTCTCAGATTGTAGAGAAACCCTGTGGCTTCATGGGTGTGAACGATGTTCTCATGAGTAGAGCAATATCGCTCCAAATCCACACGCCGTAAGCACCTGCAATTTCCAAATGATTCCGGATCCGGTGATGGTGAAGACTACGACTTTTCATCAATGATGTCCTTTCTTCATCGATGCAAAGTTGCAAGATTTTTTTCCTCGGCCCGGTCTTGAAAAACAAGATGTGCCATTTCAGATTTATATGCAAATTGATGTTTAGTTTGAGTAAGATATTTCAATAAATTCAACAAACTAGCAATTTTAACATCAATTTAGCAAATAAGCGCTTAGATCTAAAAAAATTAAAAAATACAACAAATACAACTTGTAAAACCTAGGTACCATAGAGAAATTGAGATCATGCAATTAATTAAAACAAGAAATTACCGTAAATTGATTCAAAAGATTTAGAAATCGGAAGAGTAGAATCAAAAGATTTCAAGGTAATTCTCTCAAGATTTTGAAAAATATGATCTTTTAAGAGCTTTGAGAAGACGAAGTAAGGGAAAGCGGTTTTCGAGAAAGATTTGATTTTATAGAATACGAGGGAAAAACCTTTTTTGCACAACTTTCCAAAGTACTCAAGTATCCGTGTTTTGAAATCGATGGTCGAGATTAATCGGCAAAAAGTATTTTGATCGCACGGTTGAGAAAAAGTAGTCTTCTCTTTTTCTGACTCAAAAAATCGCAATAAAATGTTTTGAAAACATTTTCCCAAGTCCGCATTAAAAAAGCTTTGCAGAGCACGCGCCATGAATAGTGTAAAATAAATCAATTAAATTAAATAACGATATAAGGTATTCGTAAAGAGATAAATAAGAGAGCGATCCGATCGATTGATATTGTAATCAATCGCTTACCACTACTTGATCCGATCCGTACTTTGTTGACTTATCCGATGGTTGCCTTTATGCATTTCCCAACAATATCTCACTTATCCGATCGATTCTTGCTTGAAAAACACTTCGCCACTTATCCGATCCTCTTTTCCGATACTTTTTATCCTTCAAATTTTTTTCTAATCAACCAGATTTATCAAGTCAACTCCCGCCAAAAACTTTTTACTTCGGGAGTCCAAAAGTCGCCTCGATTCCCAAAATGGCGACGGACATTCCGTAATAATGGCATAGATACGCTATGATTTAATCACACCGTTAACTCATCCAACCATTAGCCGCGTGTTCCTAACGCGTTGTCGATGCAAATTTCTCTTAAGATCTTCTGAGAAGATAAAATTTGCATTTATACCCCTAATTTCCTTCTATAAATTAGCCTGGGTGTTAGGCAAACAACACAACATAAACCATTTCATCTTCTTTAAAGATATCCTTCATGCTTTTCCGATGAGTTCCTTATTTCCTATGAAACTTCCGGGGAACCTTTAGCCCTTTTCCAATGAATTCAGCTTCTCAAATCAACCCTGTGTGTTCCTTCACACTGCTTTCGTCATCATCTAAGATTTCACATACGATCAATGCTAAGCTTCTTTACCACCATGGAGGCGGATCTGCTAAGGCAAATGAGAAGGCACTTCTCCTAACCGTATGCACCTTGTGCGCCTATCGAGATGACTTTTAATTAGCATCAACAGACTTAGTCCCAAACAAAACATGGGTTTGATATACAAAATAAACAAATGATCAAACTCAATATTTGCATGAGACACTCATGGCCATATGGTCTTTGTGACCAAACCTCGCAGGTAATCGCGTCCCATTTAACAAACCGGAAGAGCCCATTGATTTTAGGTCTAAGGGCTCCTAGGCTAAAGATCCTTCAAGGCTCGCTCGCCCCTCACTCCAAGATTCTAAGATTGGCTTTCAGATTCTAGAAGCCTCCCTCGACGCCCCTTCGGGATCGAGAGTCCGAGAGCATCATACCTTGAAAATCTCTCTCTCTTCCCCCGCCTAGGGTTGTCTTAGGGCTTATGGTTTATGTATCAACCTCCCGGGTCTTCTTGTACTTGTAATACCACTTGAAGATAGCTTGTAGCATTTGTAGCTTGTGATATCACTTGTAACTTGTAAATCGACCGGTCCTTATCAATGAAAAACTCATTATTCCATTGTTGTGTTGTTTCTTCCGACTTATGCGATCCGTAGCTTTAAACTTGACTTGCTTGTTGATCGCAGCTTTTAATCGACTTATAAAGTAATCTTTCCAACTGACCGCCCCCTTTAATCTGATATATCTTGAATCGATCCGCCTTTGTCCGAACTTCGACGGCCACTTATCCGACTTTTCGACCGCTTCCTTATCCAACTTCAGATCGGCCTCGTCTCGTCGTTCGATCGCTTGAGATTCCTAACTCAACCGATTCCACTTAACCCGTTAGTCTTTTAACCAACCGGTTCGAGATCAATCCTTCAACCATATCCGTGCATTTTCCCAAGATCCGTAAGCCCTAGCTCGTTGATAACTCTCGAATCCGATCTCAAATAGCGGCTTGGTTAAGATATCGCCTTTTTGCTTGTCAAGATGGATCTTTTTCCATCCCGATATTCTTCTTTTTCAACATGATCTCGATAAAATGGTGTCCGACATCCACATGCTTGCATCTTGTATGTAGAACAGATTATGAGTGATTGCAATAAAGACTATTATCGCCACGTAATATAGGTACGTTTAGCTACAATGTTGTAATCCTCACCGCCGACTTAGCCAGAGCAGCTTGGGAACAACAACTTTCTCCTCAAATGCCCATATATTCTCGCTTCAAGAGTAGATGTCGCAAATCGATGTCCGCTTTTCGAAAACCAAGAGATCGCTTTATTTCCCGAAACCGACATGAACCCGAGGTTGACTTCCCCGTCGATTCTCGCAACCTCCGTAATCAATCGTAATACCCACTAAGTTTAGATTGTCATCCGATGGGTAAAATAAACCAAGGTTTACAAATCCCCTTCAGATACTTGAGAATCCGCTTAGTCGCTTTCTAGGTGGCTTTGCATTGATTTGCTTGAAATCGCACATACACCTATCGCAAAAAGTAAATGTCCGGTCTGGCCGGCAAAAGTATAGTAGTGATCCAATTAGAGCTCTATATTCTTTCTCGATTAACTTTCGACCATCTTCATCCGATCCATCTTGAACCCGGCCATCATGGGAATTCGCTTCCTTGCAATGTTGAACTCCAAACTTTGCCAAGAGATTCCTTTGTATATTTTCGTTTGGCGCGATGAATATCCCTTCAGACTTTGCTTGACTTGTAAACCCGTAAAGTAATTCATCCGACCCATCATGGACATCTCGAACTTCCTTGCATCAACTTGTTGAACTTCTCACATAGCTTCTTGTTGGGAGATCCAAGATGATGTCGCCCACGAAAATCAACCATCGTAATATCTTCTCCATCTTCTATTCTCGAATAAGGTTCTATCCACTATTCCTTTAGTGAACCCGCTTGTTTATCAAGAACCGAGAGAGTGTATCATACCAAGCTCGAGGAGCTTGTTTCAGTCAGAAAGAGCTTTCCTTAAACGGTACACTTGGTTGCCTTTTTTTTCAAAGCCCGGAGGTTGTTCGACATAAACTTCCTCCTCGCTAGTACCCCATTAAGAATGCACTTTTTACATCCATCCGATACAAAAGAACCTCTCAGGGGCAAAGATATGCCGTAAACAAATTTAATGGCTTTTAGGCGAGCGATCGGTGCAAAGGTCTCATCATAATCAATTCTTCCGATTGAATACCCCTTAGCAACAAGTCTTGCCTTTATTCCCCGTTATGACATTTTTCTCATCTCTCTTGTTCTTGAATACCCACTTCGTGCCAATTACGCCTTGATGAGTTGGTCCGGCCCACCAATTTCCAAACTTGATTTCTCTCAAATTGTTCCAGCCTCCCTCTCGCATGGCTAGAATCCACTTGCGCCTTGTAGAGCTTCCTCATCTATAGTTGGTTCCTTCAAAGACAGATAACAACAAAGATATGGCACTTTCACCAACTGATGTCTAGTTTTGACTTTATCGATGGGTCTCCGATAATCGATCACTTGATGACCGGTAATCCAGTCCTTCGCTCGATGTGTAAAGTCCTATTTGGAGAACATCATCCATATCTCATAGTTCATTACTAGTGATTGGGAGTGGTGCGGAATTATGATCCACTTGATAAGAACATGTCTCACCGATGTTGACTCATCATGTGTTGATGTCCGCTCATAGGAACTTCAGAGTTCCCCCGAACCAAATGGTTCGGGCTTGATACTCGCCTCACCGTAATAAATTTCTTCAATCGACAGCCAGCGCACCTTTTGGTCCGATTGACCGTTGAATCAAGAGATCAAGTTTTGGGATGTACACTTTTACGTGTTCAAATTTTTTTTTTCTCCTTGATGCTTAGTCGATCCATTTTCTCATCGCGTCGTCGTAAATCTGGTTGATCCGGCACGGCTTGTTCGAGGCGCTTTTCTCTTGTTCGTAAGATGTCTCATCAAAGACCACATGGGGTGTTTCTTCCACAACTAGGTTCGCTTTGTTGTAAACCCCGAAAGTCTTGGCCGGATGAGGAATATCCTAAGAATATGCCCTCATCCGACTTGGCCTCAAAAGTCTTCAACCGACTTTTTCCCATTGTTGTGAATGAAACACTTGCACCCAAAAAACATGGAAGTATGAAACACGAGGTTTTCTCGCCTTTCCACAGCATATAAGGTGTTTTGAAGTGAGTCTTAGTCGAGAACATCCGCTCGAGTATGGCATGTCAGGTTGATTGCTTCCGCCTAAAAATGGCTTGGTGTCGCATGTTCAAATTAACATAGTGCGAAAGCAACTTTCCTTGAGAGTTCTGCTTTCTCCGCTCGCTACTCCATTTTGTTGTGGCGTTCTTTTGCAAATGACGCGCGTTTCATGTCAGATAATTAAACTCAAAGGCAAAAAATCAATAATAAAGGAATTCAGGAACTCTGTACCTTTATCTTATCTGATTTTTACTATGCTGACACCCTTCTCGTTTTGTAGCTTCTTGAGCAGTTCGGGTATCTTTGTCGTTGTCTCATTTTTTCTTGTATAAGAATACAACCCAAGTAAACTTGGAATAATCATCCACGACATTAGAGTATATTTGCATCCATCGAGATCGACCGTGTAATCGGGTCCGAATAGATCCATATGGAGCAGCTTGCAATATTTCTATCGATGCTTTGTCCGTATTCCCTTGAATGAGGCTTTAACTTGTTTTTCCATCCGACATGCGCACATGTCCGATCTTTTTGAGAATATCTCATTCGAAAGTCCTCAACCAAAGACATCCTAGCTATCTTGTTAAGAGTCTTGAAGTTCAAATGACTCATTCTTTTGTGCCAGAGCCAACTGCTACTTTTAGAACTCTTAACAATTAAGCATGTATTCTTTGGGCAACTGTTCCAATCTGCTGTGTAGATTGTGCCTTTCCTTGAACCAGTTAGCAAGATTTGTTGAGTGGCTCGATTCCTTATCGTACACTTGTCGCTCGAGAACTCAACGTTGAATCCGTTGTCGCAGAATTGTGATAATCGATAGTAGATTGTGCTTTAATCCTTCGACATACGAGACTCCAGCCATTTGTACATCATCATTCTCTAAGTTTCAAATCCTTTGGTAAAACCAAAGTTATCATCACCGAAGAGTACACGTGGGCCTTCTTGTTCTTTGTAAGAGCTAAGGAGATGTTTGCTTCCAGTCATGTGCCTTGAGCATCCACTATCGATGTACCAGATAGTTGCTTGTGCACCTCCTTTGTTGGCCAGTCCCACGCGAACCTCGCAATCAAATCAGTTTTTTTAGGTACCCCTTTTTCGAATTGGGTCCTGGGGGTTAGTGGTGGATTTAGGATCCACACAAACAGAGCACTTCTATGAAAATCGATAGATTAGAAGGTCCGATTTGTCTCCCATACATATCAACATAATCATACGCCTTTTATATGCTTTCGATTAGTATGATTATTCGTGGTGAGCCTTGGGTGACTTAGAAGACTTGGGATTTTTCTTTATATTTTGTCTTCTTTTAATCCAAAGGTGGCTCAAAAAGTGAGTTTCTAGATCTCTCGGTTATAAGGGTAGGTACGATCGCTACCATCAAAAGATTCATATCTTTTTGGCATAGGTGGTCTTTTGCGGTTTACCTATAGCTTGCTTATTAGGCACCGACCTTGATTGGGTCTCGATTAGATTTCCTTCTTACACAGTTGTCTCTTCTCGATACCTAATCACCGATCAAAGTTGAGGTTTCTTCGTAAGAACCGGTTCTTCTCGTTGATTCCTACCGATGCTTTATCGCTTGGGGTCCATTTTTGTTCCCTTTTCTCGACAGGGCACCGCCTTTACTTGCTCAAAGTGTGTCTTTTTTCCCTTATCGATACAAGTTTAGCTTTTTAGTGTATCTTTGTCGAGACTCGCTTTTGATTACACCCTTCCAAGTGAATCAAACGGGGCTTTTGAGGATGTAGAAGGGTTCTCATACCCAATTCCCTTCTTGTTAGTCGGCGTCAAAATAGGTGTTCATTTCTTGAACGGTTTTTGATGACTTCGTGAAAAACCTCTATTTTCTTGGCGCAAACTATCCTCGATAGAGATTTTAGACTCTCATGTAGCCTTAATAGCTCATCAAATTTAGCTTGAAGGATTTTGAAATCATCAACTTTTGTTGTTTGTTGATTGCTAGTCGATCTTTGATCCGCTTCTCCCGATCGTAAGATTTAACTTTCGTAATGTTAAGTTCCTCGCCACCTTCCGAAAAAGGCTTCAACGGATTTCGTTCAAGAGTTTTATCGAGAGCGTTCTTTTAACAAGCCGATTATTTCGATCCTTAGCTTTGTCATTTTCAAATTTCCACTATTGTATAAGTGTTCATCGCATCGAGAGATCATCAAGCAATTGCTCGAGTAGAGCCGCAAGTCAATCTCTCCAAAGAAAAGCTAATAATAGCAGTGTGGAAATTGAAAAAGGTAAGGTTTGGAGGTTACCTCAGATTGGTCCTCCTCGCCATCAAAGCGCACTTCATCATCATCCGAAGAGAATATCGATCTTCATGCTCGTGGAAGTCAACAAAGACCGCTTATCGATGTAAGTCTTCTACAGATGAAGAGTAACCAGAGTCCTCGGAAGGCGATAGAATCATCAATTCCAGATGTGTAATGCGTGACCGGCTTTCCTATCTCCGAGGCGCGCTCTCTTTTGTTCCGTTTCTCTTTTTTTCTGAGTCGGGGTTAGGGCGATCGGTCTTTGTAGTGACCTGGTTTCTCGCAGCTTGAAGCATGATCCTCGATCTACGGAACTTCCTCTCGCCAGGGAAGTCACTCCGCTCAGAGGATCTGTCGGTGACTTCCTTCGATGGTAATCAACTCCTTCCGCCGATCTGTTATCTCTTATCTCATCCGCCGATCATCTCTTTTCTTTTCTTCTCTCGCGGATCTCTTCGATCATCGATCCGGTTCTTTTCTCGTGATCCGTTACCGACCTCCTGTTTCTTTGATAATCATTTGTAGAATCTCTCGATACTTACCAAGCCGAGTATTTGTTCTTTCAAGTTTCTGTAAGCAGAGCGATCTATTCTCCTTGACTCATTATGTTTCCAACAGTTCGGGCCTTCGATCTGCTGGGCCGTTGCTTTTTTAAATGCAACCGATTTAGACGCTTGAGGCTTCAAAGAAAGCGCCTCGCCTTCATCTCGCTTGTCCTCTTTCGATTAAATCAAACTCGTGAGCTTTAAGGCTTAGGAACAAGCTACTCGGCTTCATCTTTGAAATGTCTTGGCAATCCTTGATTACCGTGGACTTTCATGTCCCATTTCTTGGTGAGAGATCTTAAGATCTTGTAGTTGATATCTTTGTCCCGACATCTCTTCCAAGTTCTCGTAGCTTATTTATCGACATGGTGATCCTCCCATCGATCTCGCTGATGGTCTCATGGGCAACATCTTTAACTTTTCAAACTTCACCAGCCCAAATTTTTGTAGTCGGTGCCTTTTGATCCGATCATTTCCTTCGTGATATCTCAAAGAAAGAGTATCCCACATTGCTTTTAAGGCGGTTTTGAGATACTTTATCTTCTC
The DNA here is from genome assembly GCA_037126765.1 of Stenogyne calaminthoides. Taxonomy (NCBI): domain Eukaryota; kingdom Viridiplantae; phylum Streptophyta; class Magnoliopsida; order Lamiales; family Lamiaceae; genus Stenogyne; species Stenogyne calaminthoides. Next base: position 4,761,271 of record JBBCBC010000007.1, read on the forward strand.
CTTGGTGACTTTATCCATCGCCTTCATGATTATATGCCCGGGCGATTGATTCAGAGTATACAACTTTCTTTCTCTTTTGATCCATCAAGGCTGGGCTTTTTTCGCACAAGACTTCCCGTGGCAAAATCTGGATCTCCTCCAACTGCTGGGTTGTCGTGATATATGATGATGGGTCCTCGTTCAATGACTTCCATCATTCTGCCGCTTATCGATCCTAGATGGTTGCACATATATATGGCCCAATCTGCATACTCATCAATTGAAAACTTAGGCAAATCATGATACATACCGGAGGTATTATCCATGCCGAAAGTGATTTTGAAAACGAATGAGTTTTGAAAACGGTTTTTCAAGATCTGCTCAAATGACCACAAAGATTCTTCCTCAAGAATCGATGATACTCAAAGCCGCTGGGTCTAGAGAACCACGCGCCGATATACCACTTGTAGGTCCCGAACGGGTTTTGTGAGGGTGGAAGTCTAGAGGGGAGGGGTGAATAGACTTCCAAAACTTTTTCGTGGGATCGTGTGAATTGCAGACACCCGATCGAGAGTGCTAGTGTATCGCTTTAGACCGATGTTCAATCTTACCGAAAGTGCCCGAGGGCGATCGCTTTTGATATCCGCTGGCTTTAACTGAATGGTGCGGAAGCTTGTTTTTACCCGTGTGAAAAACCAGTTTTATCAATCAGATTCTTAAGTCAGTCTTCAACCAGTTGACTAAGGTGTCAATCTGATCAGATCAGTTGCTTGGTGCAGACTGAGCTTAACTTAGAATATGTATGTTGTTTTAAACTCAGTTATGTGACTTGTGTAAAGCAATAAGAAAGCAAGTAAATGCACACAAGACTTTTTATAGTGGTTCGCATTTAAACCCGCCCCCACGCCCACTCTTCCCTTAACACAGGGAACCTTAACCTACTTTTTAACTCAAGGACTTATATCCCTCACGGGATGGCCGAGATGTTTAACGAAGTTCTCACTCTACAAACTTAACCTCAACTGGGACTTATATCCTTTTTAAGGATGGCCGAGATGTTTATCGAGTTCCCACTCTACAAACGTAACCTCCTTCATGGGACTTATATCCTTCAAAAAAAGGATAAATTCTTAGAGATGTTTATCGAGTTCCCACTCTACAAACTTAACCTAACTTGAGTTTGGGTAAAGAATGTTTGAGGGTTCCAACTGGAAATCTATCCTGGTGTTTTAGGTAGCCAAAATGCTAGTGGATAGGATTTCTTGCTAAGAACTAATGGGATGAACACTCTAAGAATAATCTTCAAATGTAGTGTTCTTTTGAGCGGAGATTTTGTTGTAGCTTTTTAGCTTTTTTTTTGTTGTTGTCTCGCGTGTTTGTTCTTTTGCTTGTTCTCACTTGTTGGTCCTTGTCTTCAAAATGAAGATCAATCCCATTTTATAGACCTCAAATCAAAGAGTCGTTGGAGAGCAATTTGAATTTCGGGCTATATTAGGTAGGTTGTAGGATATGATTGTGACGTGTCTCGATTATCGGCGTGGCCAGAGGCATGATTAGCATCGCTTTTTGTCCGCAGCTGTCGTATCCCGTATTGTCGCCTTTTTTTGTGCACGCGTCGCTTTCTCCTTTGGCTTTCATGAGGCGGCACTTCTGGAAATTTGTCCGCTAGACGATTGATATTCTTTTTGTAGAAGATTCGTCTTGTTTGGTGTATCTTTTTGATTGTCACCAGGTGTGAGCCGACTTGATCGTAACCGATCACCACCTTGTTGAGTCTTCGATGCACATTGTCTTAGCTCAATATGCAGACTCACCGATATAGGTCTTCGTGTCTTTTGATCTTCAGTGTCTCTCGAGCCTCGGTGTCTTCAAATCATACCGAAGTCTTCAGTTTGTTATCGAAGTCTTCGTTTTATCCGAGTCTTCGTGTTCATCCGAGTCTTCGTCTATCCGAGTCTTCATTCATCCGAGTCTTCGTGTTCATCCGAGTCTTCGTGTCTTCTTGTCTTCACCTGATCTTCTGACTTTTTGTCTTCTGATTTGTGCTTAGTCTTCTGATCATCTGACCTTATCTGGTCATCTGATACTTCGACCTGACCTATACATATTGAGTTCCCCCTCAATATGTGACCTATCTTTTACATCAGCTATCTATACATTTCAGCTGGTCATCTTAATCTTATTCTAAGTCATCAGTCAACTAACAGGTCTGACTGGTCCTATTACAACCTGTTTTGGAACTTCCATCAAAACTAAATTACAGATTTCCCAACACAGACGGTTAATTTCATATAATACAAGTTGCAATCTGGAAAAAAAAAAACTTACACATGTGACAAGTTGAAAAATGGACTAGGTTAACCCTAATTTATATTATTCAATATAGTATTGATGAACTTGGATGAACTTTAATGTTCACAAACTCAATGACAAATTCCAACATCTGAATGATGATGAGGATATATACAACAGTAGTTATATAAAATAATGGTAACAAGATTATTACATCAAGTTTTCCTTATTACATGTAATGACATTGATTAAGTAAGTAGTAATTATTGGGTGGCGATGGATTACCGGCGTCTGGCGGCGGTTTCGCGCTGTGCATTGAAGAAGACGGCGGCGACAGGGAGGGCCAAGTCATTCTGGGCCGCGAAACGGCGAGTGTTGAAGTAGTTCCGGGAAGTAGGGAGGTTATTCACGGTTTGTCTGCCTCTCTGCTGGAAAAGAAGGAACACAAACCTGTGGATTCCTATGTTGGGCCTTGGCCTCTCATAGCTCACCACCTCCTGTCCTGTTAAATATTAACAGTATTAGTTATTTTACTTTAAGGTATTAGTTATTATATATCAATATTGGTCTAGGTGTAAGTAATAGGGGATGGAGTCATTACCCTTATGACTGATCAGTTTAAATTATTGAGATGTGTCGAATGAATTGTGATCAATTTAAATTGAGATTCTGTTTTAAGAATTTAAGTCCATGCTCAAGATGATTCACTACTACACATTTGAGCTTGCACAGCTGCACTTGGACAGCCTTTTTTTCAAACAGCTCTCCAAGCTATAGCTTGGAGAGCGGTTTTAATTAAAAAAAAAAGAAAAAAGAATAGACAGCGGTTCAAAACCGTTGTCCAAGTTTAACACTTAGAAAGCGGTTGAGAACCGTTGTGCAAGTGTTTAGACAGTGGTTTTGAACCGCTGTCCAAGGGAATAGTTTGGACAGCGGTTCTAAACCGCTGTCCAAGTGTTCGGATAATTCATATATATATACCCAAATCGCGTATTCCAGCTGATATATATCGAAGCCCTAGCCTCCTCCTCCCTCTCCCCCAAATCGAACCATCCGCCGCGCGTCCTCACCTACCGCCGCCGCCGTCGCCTTGTTGCCAATTAAGCTCCCCCAAATCGAAGGTTAAAGGACACAAGTTCGCCGAAGCTTCTTCTATTATCCTGTTCGCAGTTGAAGGTCGTATAATCTGTCTCGAATTTTTCTCTGTTCTTGCTAATTTTTGTCTCACCATGTCACTCAGTTTGCGGTCACAACTCTTTTGCGTCTTCAAACTTCTATTGAACATTAGGTTGATAGTAAATTGTTGAATGTCCTAATTGTTGAGTGCCCCAATCTGTTATATTGACTTATTTTTTATCAACTCTAATTGTTGAATTATTAACCCCAATTATTTTATGGAGTTGGGGGAAATAGGGACCATGATATTATAAGCCTGGTGCGTATTTGTGCAAATTTATTATTTGAGTGACCAATGGGTTTGAGTCATTAGTTATATTATTTGTCTTCTTGATTTTAACTGAATTAATCTTATACATGTTTGAACTTCAAAATCCGCCATATTATTTGTACAATTAATCTAGTTACTTTTATGATTGTTTGTTCTTTTTATTCTAAAGATGGGTTCCCTTTAGGTTATTATTCAAGATTTCAAATTAAAAATTGTAAATTCTATGATATCGTGCTTTCTTTATCGTGAATGTTGGGATTAGAAGATGATTCTCAATACTTGTAGGTTAAGTGTCACAAAGAAACTATGTAAACATCTTTTTTCTTTTTTTCAGTTTGAAACTATATATATCATGTTGTTTTGGTGTATGTTTCTTCTGCTTTACAGGATCATGTCTCGTTTGCCATATCCCGGAGATGATGATGGATATTCTGATGGAGATCATGGCGCATATGATCATGGTGCATATGATCGACAACATCCTCGATGACTTGAGAGAGTGTGACACCGATGCTCCCACCACCACTAGCAAAATTCCGGGAGAAGTGCACTCGGTATAGTCACCATGTCATCTATTAAGAGAGCTCAGAAGCAAGGGAAAAACACTTCGTAATTTTATTACAATTGAACAGTTTTAAATCGATAAATATATTGATTGATCGTTGAACCTAATTAAATACTATGTTATTGCGCTTATCGCTCAATGAGTTTGGACAGTAATGGGAAAAGAGAGTGAGTCGTTGTCCTTCTACATTGGAGTTGCGATCGGAGGCGTGATCCCTATCGTCTTTGCCAAATAAGGATCAGCGTAGCCCAAACTGACTCATTTGAAGGAAAGATTATGGGACAAACTTACGGTATGTTAATTATATATTTATTGAAAGTTGTAGTATGACCCTTAAATTTACTAAATTGTTATGTTATATGCGTATAGACTACATTCAGAGGTTTTGACCACACAAAGAATAAGCAAATATTGTCGCAAGCTGGAGTAATGGCCAAGAATTTTTGGACTTGGTTGAGAAGTAACACACGAGATCCGAAACCGGTCTTTACTCGGCTAGTCCGCCTCCGGCGTATCAGAATAGCCCTATGGTGGCTCCATACTGGGAGGAGTTTGTGAGCAGAGCTATGGAGGATGATTTCCAGGTAAAATTGATCAATGTCATTTCCTCAATTTGTAATGCCCTAAGTTTTTCAGTGTTTATCATATTTCTATTATACTGTAGAATCGAAGTAATAAAAATCGTGATCAAGCCAAGTCTCCCCCCAAATGTCTTGCATAATGGGTGATAGGGTACGGACCATGGATGAGTTAGTTAATCATATGCTGAATCAAACTGGGAGCGATCATCTCATTTTTTGGCCAACAAATGTGGGGTGAGTGATAAACATTTCGTTAAAATTTGTATTCATGTTTATAATATTTGCACATATATATATAAATTTGCGCTTAATTTTAATATTTTCAATATAATATAGGAACCATTGGGTCTTTGGTCGCCATACACATGAATACATTAAGTGTGTATTTTATGGACCCAAATTTCGGATGGAGTTTATTCAAATCGCCTCGATCTCGTTTCATATATGGAAGCGAAGTTCATTTTTAATATTCTATACAATGATTTGTTTTACTTTTAAAATTATGCATATTTAATCTATTTTTATTTTTTAATTATAATAATAATAGTGTGATGACGATGTATGTATCGAGTCGCCTTTCAGAGTCAAGGTTCAAGATCTAAGTTAAATAAAGTGAACTGGATTAACATTAAAGTAAATTTAATTTAGTAAATTATCAAACTAATAGAAAGAAATCATAATTATAATACGTGATTATAATTGTTAATCAACAGGTTCCGAGGCAACGAGATAATGACCATTGTGGACATTTTGTGTGTTGCTTTATTGAAGATATAATATGCGCTTCTCTAACGAAAATTCCTCTCAATGTAAGTCAATTTATCGATTTATTTAAATTATTATTGATTGAATAAAAATTCATACTATATTGATTGATTCGTTGTTAATTTGCAGTTTGTCTATAAACGTGAGCTCAAGTCTTACTCTAAGAAAAGACTGGAGAAATGGAAAAACGATTGGACGGGGTACCTTTACAATCGATTCTTGTATTCATACGATATTGAGTGATCGTTGTTTGAAATTTTGGTAGCATGTAATTAAATTATATATTTGTGATGATATATATTTCATATTTTTGGTGTATTGGACGTATGTTTATGATTGTTTGTTTATTTATTTCATGATGTGTATGTTTATTAATTTATTTGATGTTTTGGTATATATATATATGTGGTATAAGTTTTGGTTTATGGTTTTATTATAGGATTTTTGGTTTATGGTTTTTGGTATTGGACGTATATATAAGTTTTGGTTTATAGTTTTATTATAGGATTTTTAAAATATAAATTAATAATAAAAAAAAAGATATTGGACAGATGTTAATAACCGTGTCTATGTAACATAATAAACGAAATTTTAAAAAAAAATTAACTTAGACAGCGGTTAATAACCGTTGTCCAAGCACACTCTTGCAAAGCGATTGAAAACCGTTGTCCAAGTGCGATTTCTTGGACAACGGTTTTTTATCAGCTGTTACTTGGAGAGCGGTTGTCCAAGCCCAAATGTGTATTAGTGATTTTAATTATAGACATGCATGGTAAGTAAATAATAGGAAAAATGTCAATTCAGAGCCTCGAAATATGGTAAATCTATCAATTTAATTGCTGAACTATTTTTTCTATCGATTCAAGACCTGAAATATAGAAAATTATCAATCCAGGGCCTGAAAAATAGAAACTATCAATTTGAGGCTTATAAATTTTAAGACCATGTTTGACACATATATTTCATGTCCTTATTTCATGTTCTTATTTTTTTTATTTTTAGGGTTTACGGTTCAGGGGGGTTTAGGGTTCATGGTTTAAGGTTTAGGGTTCAACGTTTAAGGTTTAGTGTTCAGGATTTAGGGTTTAGTGTCAAACATGACCTTAAAATTTATAAGCCTCGAATTGATTGTTTCTATTTTTTAGGTCCTGAATTGATATTTTTCTATCTTTCAGGCCTTGAATCGATAGAAAAAATCTTCAGGCCTTAAATTGATAGATTTATCATCTTTCAGGACCTAAATTGATAAAACTCCTAAATAATAAGTAACAAATAAAATTGATCTTACCAAATGTAACATCACGTGTGCCTGTAATATCAGTGACTAACCTGTAACACATGGTAATTTTCCAAAGATCAGTGAGTAATTAATGGGGCATTCGCGGTGCATTAATCCAAATAATTTGAATTTATAATTTATTTTCAATGTGTTATTGGTGCATGTTGATTCTATGTGGATATAGCCCCATGCTACATATAATATCTTTTTTGGCAAAGTTTTGTATGAATGGAGTGAATCGTACAACTTAAATACATTTTTTAAACATGTAAATTATTTTCAATGAAACATGCAAATTGTTAAGAGAGCTACTAACTCAAATTTCATAGAGTGCTGATTATTTTGATCAAGCTAGCTACATATATCATAACATTCTACGTATATATATTTTTTCAGTTTTATTCAAATTAATAATTAGCTCTTCATTTAACAATTATAACAATGTAAAAAGAAATGTACCAGTGAAGGTGCTCCCTGAGGTATGGATCACTAGGACCTGGAACATCAGGGTCGGTCATAACCTGCGATATGATATACATATATAAAACAATACGGCATTAATCATTCTAAAGCAAAATAAAATGAACCACAAGACTAACTAATTATACCCAAATTTTTATGTAAGCCAATTTTACCGTACATTTAATTTGCAATTCGGGCATACGTACTTTTATAAAAGTATTAGTTTTTTTATGATTAAAAAATATTAATTGTTTCACCAAAAAAAAAATATATTATACTATAAAATATTAATTGCAAAACAGGTGAACAGCTAAACTGATTTACAGAGTACAGACCATGCTCATTGTTATATAATCCTCATGAGAGAGAGAGAGAAATTGATTGATTCAAGGAATAAATATAGTTCATGAAAAAATAGGAATTAGTTAGATTTAATTACCAAAGTGTAAAATGTTTCCATATGATCACCTCCTTGAATATCAACCCTTGGAATGGTAGCAACAGCAGAAGGATAGAACTCATATCCATTACACACTTCTTTATTACCATATGTGACACACAAGTTTACACTTGGACTGAAAATGTCAATAACATCCTGTATAACTCCCCCAACTATCAGAGCTTGTGATAGTCTTGCCATAATTGATTTGTGTCTTAATTAGAGAGAAATTAAGAGAGAGTGGGAAGATTATTTAGAGATTATTGGATAAGTAATGCTTATTGTCAATTAAGACATATATATAGTGTTATGAAGCATCTCTTTTTTTATAAAGGGAAGGATCTCCATTATAAACTATGTTTCATTTCATCAACATACAATGTTAAGTATGAGATTGAAATCTAGTTAATTATAAATAAAATAAATGATTTTTATAGTTTGAAAGATAAACTTAGAAGATGTCCATTCAAATATTTATGCAAAATATTGTTGGGTTATGGAGACTAATGGATGGATTATTTGGGTCTTTTAAGCAGTATTCGAGTTCGATGGATTTTTAGGCAGTGAAACCCAATTTTTATGGGTATTAATAATGCTTTTACCCATTGTAACTTTTATCACATGTAATAGTAGGTCTTTTACTTTAATAGAGTCGAGTTAAGGTTAAACATTTTCCCGTAAAACAAACACATCTAGGCTAGTGCTCTTCGATTTGACATGATATTTTCAAAGGTAAACCACTTCATTTTCAGACATGCGAACTGAAATGTTGAGGAGCAGAAAGCTTGTATGTGGACACGATTTTTGTATATGGTATTTATGCTTATGTAAGTTCTTTCCAGGTGATTTTTTCAAATGGAGAATGACCTATTTATAGATTATGTCATGCATGTGATTCACATGATTGCTTTTATGCTTTATTAGCCAATTAATTGAATTACACTAATGCATTGCTACTAATATAGTGAAGGTTAATTAGATGTTTAGTCAATTTGAGATAATTTAATACTTATTCCTCACATTTTTCAACACAAAAGTGTTTTAATTTCTGCATTACAACTTCATGTATTAATTTTTCATTCATCGAAATTCGATTTCGAAAGTATAAATACTAGTGATCATCTAATCCAAATGTAGATTTAATATCTCTGAAAAATTAAACTTTAAACTCTTATTTGGTTAAGGACGAGTGTCCAATACGCCATTAATTAAATAATCAATTAAATAGTATCTAATTGATTTAAACCAATTTCCAACAATTGATGTGCAACTTTTATAATTTGTAAACAAGCAAATAGTGTTCCATTTAATTTAAAATTTTATGTATTCATGAAAATAAAAGATGCAATGAATTGGAATACAATATTAACATCATTATGTTATGTATACTGATAGAATAGAATTGCAAATGCCTAGTGGTCATGTATGAATATCAGCAAAAGAATATTCTCATTTTCGAGTATAATAAATTTAAAATATAACCTAATTTGAGTGGACTGAATTTATCTTCGTTTTAAATATTTATATTTAAAAAAAAATTCAACAGGTAAGCTTAGGTTATTCGGTTTCCAACACTTCCACCAAAGTATCAATCTTTGCACTTAAGGTTACATTAAGAAAATTTAACAGTTATGATATCACCTAAAAATATTAATTTTTTGGCTTGTCAATTTCACAGATTCCAAGAATGAGCATAAAGAAACTCCACCACACAAAAATAGATTAGACATGATAATATTGAAAATACTTGGCACATCTTAGTACAGGGATCACAAGAATTTGAATTTCCATAACTGGGAACTAAAGCAACTTGGACTTTAAAGTTTCACTTGCATGAAACCTTATTATCTTTTAATTAATTAATCTTGATAACTTAATTTTCACATATTCTTTCATCATTTAAACTAAATTATCTTTGATTTAGGAATTTTATTCACGTGTGACTGGCCATCCATGTTTCTACACACATTACTGTAGCTTAATATATTGAGAGTGACATATGGGGTTTTTGCAAGAAATTGAAAGTGATTATAGTCACATAAAAGTGTGTGCATAAGCAATTTGAAATATTTTTTTTATTAAATTAAATAAGCTCTCTAAAGATATAAACTAAATGTTGAAAGAGGTTATTTTTGGCAGGTTATGAACATTTAAGTATTATTAATTTTTTTTGCAAACACTGTCAATTTTTTTTTTGAAATTTTTTACAAATATCATCAACTTTTACTATTAATCAATTTTATTACAATCACTAATTTTAATAACTTCTTTAAAAGGACAATTTTTTGCAAACACCTCAATAGTGTTAGGATGAGTTTTATGATGGGCCAGGCCCTAAACAGTGAGGCTTCAAGTTCTACCCCTCAAAAAGGCCCAATCGGCCCAAGGTACAAGAGAAGGCTAGCTCATCATGTAAATTCTAGAGTTTTTATTTTAAAATCTAAAATCAAAGCATGTAATTTGTCTTGTGACATAATCAAAGCCCAATTATGATTTTTTTTACAAAAGCCTGAAAGAATTATTTATATTTACTCAAAATCAACTGTTTATTTGTTATTCCACCAGAAAATGCTGCCTTTATGGGCCTTGAAAAAATGAAGCCCATTCATTATTGGGCTAAAAATGGAGGCCCATCTTAAACTGGTCGTTTTGAATGGATCAAACTCCTTTTTCCAATTCATTTGGAACTTTGAAATAAAAGCCTTTGTTTGTTAAACGCTAGGTAGTTTTAATTTTGAATTACAAAATTTTCAGAATAAATGGAAGATAATTTTTTATTCTAATATTTTGTTTAAAAAAATTAGGGTAAAATTTTTGCCTATTTATACTTTCTGTCAAGGTTATTCTGACATGCAAATGGAGTGTTCCTTTCACTTATAAAAAGAAAAAGAATAGGGTGAACAAGTTTGACACAAGAATTTATAAAATTATTCAAGTAATGTGATTTATATTATTAAGGAATATTAATTATGATAATTGAAGGGTATGATTTTTTATTATAAACGGTTTCACTCATAACACTGAAGGATATGACTTATATTACAGTAGATAGTATTGATAGTGATAATTGAAGTGTATGACTTATATTATAAAAGAATATTAATCGTGATAATTAAATAATTGTGTAGGTAAAAAATGAACTAATTTCACAGCGTACCAACTCTTATTAAAATAAATAAATACTTTTTTGACCTTTAAAATGGGCCTCCAAAATCTCGAATTAGAATCAATTTTAAATTTCAAAACTCAAATTCAAGCTTTAATGCCCAAACAAACACCCCTTAACCCATCATAAAAATGACAAATCTTGGTCATATGCTTACTTAATTTTTTCTTGTATTTCACACATTTTAGCTAATAAAGTATTTGCAGATCACATCACTGAACATTCATGATTGACTGACTAATGGTTTTCAGATCTCTCCACCCCTCTCATTTCTATGAAGTAAATCCTTAAATTCTTCTGGGTTTTACAGTAAATTAGTTTTTGGCAACTGAAATTTTAAAAAAGAAAAAAATGGCGGCTGGACCAACGAGGAAAATATCAGCAGCTTCTGCAAGGGCTCACACCAGGAAACCTAAAACCAAAACTCCTTCAATATTTTCAGGTGGGTTTTGAGAATTCTTGTTTCCTTGATTATACAAAGTCTTGTTAGTATTTATTCTTAGATTATCTTGATTGGATGCAGAGTTTATTGTCGCAACGCAACATGGCTCTTTTATGTTCTTATGGATTTTTGTGCAATATATATATCTAGTTTAGGCTTCGATTTTGTTTAGATTCAACTTTTTGTCTATTTCTTGATTCTGGTAATTTGATATTTTGGATAGTGATATATGAGGATTTGTAAATTGTTTCTGTTTTTTTGCTTCCTTTCTTATTTCACATTTTTTTGATCTGGTTTTGTTGAAGAATGAGCAATAGAATCCTTTAATTTCATCAGGCTATATAAATATTTTAGATGCAGAGTATGTTTTTTGTCACTGAAGAATTAGATTTGGGCATTAATTTGGAGTATTTTCTGCATAGAAACTAGCTCCCATCAATTTGAATAAAAGTATGTAACCTCATTTTAAAAGTTTTTCATCATATTGTTTCAGGGATTTTCAAGAAAGTTCTGTTAGTTTGCTTTGTGGGATTTTTGGCTTGGTTTTATAAGGCAGCACAGCCTCCTCCACCAAAGACTTGTGGCTCCGAAAACGGCCCTTCAATTACAGCACCAAGAATACAGCTTAAAGATGGAAGACACTTAACTTACAAAGAATACGGTGTCCCGAAGGATAAGGCAAAGCACAAAATCGTGTACATCCATGGCCTCGATTCTTGCAGGCATGACGTTTCTGCTATAACTGCAGATCTTTCTCCGGTATGAACACTTCTTTATGTTACTTGTTTTTGTATGATTATATCAATCAACTTATGAGTGATATTTGGTTTAATCTGTAAACAGGATTTCGTTGAAAGTTCAGGAATCTACATTGTTTCATTTGATAGACCTGGTTATGGAGAGAGCGATCCGAACCCTAACCAAACGGTAAAAAGCATTGCTTTTGATATCGAGGATCTTGCTGATCAATTGGCATTAGGATCCCGATTTTATGTTGTTGGGTTCTCCTTAGGAGGGCAGGTCGTTTGGAGCTGCCTCAAGTACATCCCTCACAGGTACGTTTCTTGTAAAAGCATGACTATTGACACTTGAATTTATATTGAATACACCAACTTTACAGTTGTATATGATGGTATAAAATGCTAAAAATGTTGTACATATAGAGGTGTACTCAGCAAAAAACCTAGGTGTCAATAGCCGCATCCTTGAAATATAATCACGATGAGTAACACATGTGTGCACCCGTCTAATATTGTTCAATAAAAACAACTAATACTGTTCCATGAGAACAACTTATGCTGACCAACTAATACCTTTTAGTAAAACAACCAACACCATTTAAAAATGCACTTGAGTTGCATAGTGCAACTGGTGCATAGAAGTATTTGTCAATAATGATTGAGGAACATGTTCTTTCTTACAACTATATCTTATTTCTTATGAGGCCTAATTCACCGTGATTTTGATCCATTTATCATGATTTTTTAATATAATAATTGGCAGGTTGGAAGGAGCAGCTTTGATAGCACCTGTAGTGAACTTTTGGTGGTCTTGTTTACCTTCAAACCTCTCAGACGAAGCTTTTAAGCAGCAGCTTCCACAGGACCAATGGGCTATTCGTGTTGCTCGCTATATGCCATGGCTTAACTACTGGTGGAGCTCCCAAAAACTATTTCCTAGTTTTAGTCTTTTTGTTCACAGCCCCAAAGTTCTTTCTCGACAAGATGCAGAACTAATACCGCGGATTTATTCAATTCGGAAGGATTATATGGTAATGCTTCTCATATTTTTGATTGCATGTTATCTTTGTGAATTAGTATTTCTTGGATCTGAAATTGGACATCTGCTATCATTTCAAAAATTCGAAGTTCTTGAAAAACATTTTATGATACATGGATATGAACCTTCTGTATAGATCGAGTCAAAGATCGAATGTGGTACTTGGGTAGCTATGAAGATTTGAATAGGTATAGGTGTTGTATTGTTCTTAAAAGCAAAAACTTCCGTGCACCCGTTGTACCATGCAACTGGTGTAATTTTGACCTAATTTGTCTTATTTTAATGCATCAGAACCTATAAATAAACGAAATGAAGAGTATTAGTTCATATAATAAAAGTATTAGTTTGTATACTGAACAGTATTAGTACTTTTCCGTATACAAACCGCTTCTGCGAAAAAGTATAACACCATTTATTGAAAATTTGTGGTCAAAATTGCACCAGTTACACGGTGCAACTAGTGCGGCGAAGTGTTACTCTTTTGAAAACGAAGCGTTTAATCATAACATGATCAGAATTCTTAAATGCTTAGTCAATCTCCTATGTGAATCATCTTAGCCCAGAATGATGAGATATTAGATGACAATTTTTAGAAAAATTTAATATTGTAAATGTTCATGTGAAATGCATATTTGGTGGTTATGATCAGGCACAGATAAGACAACAAGGTGAATTCGAGTCCCTACACCGTGACATAGAATTCGCTTATGGAAACTGGGAGTTCGAACCCACTGATCTGAAAAACCCGTTCCAAGAAAGTGGACGCTCCGTTCACTTATGGCAAGGAGACGAGGATCGGCTCGTCCCTGCTACGCTGCAGCGTCACATTGCTCAGCAGCTACCGTGGATTCACTATCACGAGGTTGCCGGTGCTGGTCATATGTTTCTGTTTGCGGATGGAATAGACGAGTCAATTCTACGAGCACTTATAGGTGAACAAAAAGGCCTATGAATGATCAACTTGATGATATGTAATCTTGTATTTTTATTTCATCAGTGATATAAACACGATTTTGTTGATTCGAGTCATTTGTGTAGACAGTGTGGTTGTTGACAGGTTTAGTAATAGCTATAAGAATCTTTGTATTGTTGCACACACACCACATTATTACAAGAGACGAACTAGTAAGGCTCTGTTTGGTACTGCCAAAAGTATGTTTGTATTGGGATCTAAATCCAGACTTCAAAATCTGAATATGTCCTATTCTAATGCTTCTAAACTTTGATTCCCTCTTTACGTGTTCCTCTTATGCTTAAGTCTTTTATGCATCTAGATGCACTGTGCACTCATAATGTATTTTAGAGTCATGCATTTTTTATATTGAAAGATGTAATTTATTTATATTGAGTCGTGCAATTATTTTTTCATATTAATAATTGCACGGTTCAATATAAGCAAATTGTATCTTTCAATATAATAAGTTATATAGTTTTAAAATGAACCATGCTCCTTGTAGGGGGTTTAGATTTATTTTCTCTTCTCTGCTTGCTCCTTGTAGGGGGTTTGTTGTGAGATTTTTTCCTTATGTGGGTTTGTTGTTTGTTTATGTTGTTGTTTTCTTTTGGTTCTGGGTTTTGGTGGTTTGTTGGTGGTGTTTTATTTGATGCAATCCTGATTATATTTTCGAACAAGGTTTAAGCCTTATTCTTCTCCTTCCCTTTGTCTGTGTGCTTTTACCTGGATTGAGGTTCTCCCCTCCTCTGTTCCTCAAGATTGGTTCGAGGTAGGTGTTGTTCCAATCGGTGTTTCGTCCGTTCGTCTGAAGGACTTGTGCTTCGTTTGAAGGATTTGTACTTTGTACTACTTTTCGTCTGTAGGATTGTACTTTGTACTTCTCTTTACTCTTCATTGTAAGTCCTTTTCTCAAAAAAAAAAAATGAACCATGCACGATACAACTGGACACACATTAGACCCACTCTTTTTCAAAATATTTGAATTCGGGAGTACAATTTGGGAATTTGGGCATTGACGTTTTAATATTTTGAGAAGGGTGAATGTAATTTGTGTTAATTTGTACTCCGTTTCATAGGAGTTTTTGTCTCGTACCCTGTTTGGACCCGGATCTTTTGGGCCCAGACCGGTGAGTCTGCAATTTAAATGGGCTTGCTGTGATTTTGAGGTAGCTTTTTTTTTATTATTATTCTTTTAATTCTGGATCAATTTAGTAATGAGGGTTTTTTTTTCCATTTTTATAATTATTTTGATTTTATAGAATAAATTTTACTACTTTTTTTTTTCGAAATCGATAATGTATATCTAAAATTTACAAATAAAATTTATCCATTACAGAATTAAATTCATAATAAATCTCAAGTTAGCTACACTATAATAAAATTTTGAAATTGATTAAATGTAAATTTATTAACAAAATTATGAGAATATATAATTGAAAGGTCCATTCATTAAATTGAATCTCAATTTAAAATTTTGATTTATAAATATCTTAATTTAAAACTCGACCTTATCTTTTGCGAGGCTCCATTTAATTCATTGACCCTATTATACGCACATGCAGCGCGCGTGTTAAGAGCTAGAACCCAACCCACTCCGATTTTATTGGGTTTATTCAATATAAAATTTATAAATATTAATTTATAAATTAAATTTTTATAAATATACATTTAATCAAGTACAACTTTTTTAAATAATATAATCGTGTTTATAGTTTTTATGGGTGATTCTTATGTACACCCAAGTGCATCGTGACGTATTGTGTATTGAAAAAATAATTGCACAATTTAGTATAAATAAATTGCATTTTTCAATAAAATAAATTATATGACGCTAAAATGCACTATGAATGTATGGTGCACTTGGATTTGACATATCTTATTTTGATAACGCTCCGGTCCGGTAGATTTGGGACACATGACATCAATCCGGCCATTAATGAAATTGTAAATAGTTCAATGACCCCGTTTGAGCCGCAATGACCTTATACAAACCCGCACGTGACTGTTACGACCTAGCCACGGGACACGTGTGAGCCAACGGGTAGCCGAGCATGTTTGAAAGAACTCGTGTAAAGACACGTGTCCACGACGTGTCCAGCAGCCATGCAAAATTATATGCTCAAAAATTTCACACAAATAAAACTGAAATTCCTTTACGCCCCCCGGGGCCCACACCCCCAAACAGGGGCATCAATTTATCAGCAAGTAAACCCCCCACCCTTCGCAATCTCACTCAGACACTGTTCAAACTGGAGACCTATATATATCCTGTAATATCTCTCTCTTTTTTTGTCACTGTTAATTATATGGTGCAGATATGTATCTATAATGCTTCTATATCTATGTATATATTGATATTGATATTGATATTGATATTTGCTTTGAAGGGTTCATGAATCATGACACAACTGTGTTTAATTAATTTGTAGCAGTTGGTGCAACTAATTTTTTTTTATTTAGGTAATTAATTTATTGAGCATAATTTCGCTGCTTCGAATTGAACTTTTTTTTTTAAATCAAATTTATGCATGATTTCAGCTCAGGATCTATATGTGGTGTTAATTGATTGCGGATTTATAATCACTATGCTCATAATCACTATGTTTGTGAGCATTAGTCATATTGTTGAGTAAATTTGGTTGGATCTAGAAATTTTCTTTGATTGTCTTTTTTTCTTTTCTTTTTGGCAATTAGGGTTTTTTTTTTTTTATTGTAGAGATGTTTTTCTTTCTAGTGAAGTTTTCTGCTCAGAAATTTGTTGATTTAAAATTAAGAAGGTAATTATTTAAAAGTATTGTTCTTTAATTTGTCCTATAAATTGGACTTGTTCTTAATAGGGAAAGGTGGCTTAAGAAAGTTTCTCCTCCTTTTTCGTTGGTGGGGATATCATGTCAATGGAAAAAATAGGAGCAAATTTCTTGGCCTTATCTTGAAATCCAAGAGCAGATTATTGGGATTGGTATTCTGACCTCTAATACATGTATACATGCATTATACATATGTAGGCGTAGCTGCTTTTGTAAAAAAAAATAAAAAAAATCTCATTTTACACTAATAGATGTGTCGCAACACAATAAATACGTCGTCGTCGTATGGTAACTCATTGGAAGGTCCGTCCTAATTAGATATGCCTTTTTTGCAACTATTGAATTTTGCATTTATATTTCCATGCTTCATATGAACGGGAAATCAATGCGGATACAATGTCCTTTATATTAGTTATTCCTTTTTTTGCATCTATTGTTTTTTTTTTTTGAACGGTCAAATAATGGCCCAAACTCATGACTTCACGACATAGGTAGTGGTGTAACTATTGTATTTTGTATTTATTTTTCGTGATTTAGATGAACGGGAAATTAATGTAAAGATATAATGCCCTTATTAGTTTTGCCCTTTTGACAACTATTGCATTTTGTATTTATTTTCCGTGCTTCAGATGAACCGGAAATTAATGAGATTATGTCAAATTTAATTTTGCAGATCCGTCAAAATATACAAGTATGGTAGCTACGGATTCTGAAATCATATCTAAAAGAGAAATGGATCCATCATCTCAATCAAGCGAGCAACTTGCCAGGAACCAGACGCTCGAATCGCTAGGAAGGCAATCATCAATTTACTCACTTACCCTCGACGAATTCCAACATACTCTATGTGAGAGCGGCAAGAATTTTGGTTCAATGAACATGGACGAATTCCTCAACAGCATATGGACCGCCGAAGAAAATCAAGCTCAAGCGCAGGGACAAGGGACGAGCATGAGCGCCATTCCAACAAGCAATGGCAATGCGATGCAATATCACGGTCCGCAAGAAACGAACCCTAATTCGATGGATGACAAGGGAATAGCTAAGCAGCATAACTTACCAAGACAAGACTCTCTCACCATCCCCGAGCCTCTATGTAGGAAAACTGTAGATGAAGTATGGTCCGAGATTCACAAGAATCAAGACCAAAACAACGGGCACGCACATATTCAAAATCTCGAGACTACTCAGAAGCAATCGACTTTTGGGGAGATGACGCTAGAAGATTTCTTGGTTCGGGCTGGAGTCGTACGGGAACAAAATTTTGCACCGGACCCACCGCAAAACCCTGGTTTCACAATGTACCAGAACAATACCCATCCTGCAATGGGCCCCACCTTTGTTGCAAGACCGGTAATGGCGGTAGGCGGCAGTGGTGGTGGTGGGGTTGTGTCGGGTGGCGTTAACAATGTTGTTGGTTATCAGACACTGCAAAGCGGTGTCATGGAGGTGGGGCCCAGTTACCCTGGTGCAATGAAAAGGGGGGTTGGGTACACACAACCCCCGTCTGGGGTTAACTATGGGACTAGATTGGGGAATGGGAGTGGAGGAGGATTCGGGCAAGTACAAGGGCTGGGAATGGGGTCACCAGTGAGTCCATTGTCGGATGCGAATCAAGTGGATGGTGGAAACCAATATGGAGGGGATGCAATGAGAGGGGCACGAAAACGGGTCATAGGTGGCCCCGTTGAGAAGGTGGTGGAGAGGCGGCAAAGGAGAATGATCAAGAATAGGGAATCTGCTGCTCGATCTAGGGCTAGGAAGCAGGTACATTAATGTTATTTGACTACGATTCAATTTTCTAATAGATTTCTTGTAGGCAGATACTTTTATGTACCAGTTGCACTGTGTAACTCAATTGAAATCGTATTAGTTCTACTAAAAAGTATTTTTTAGTATCAGTTGGTTTATATTAGTTGTTTCCACAAAATTATTTTCACTGACAATATTAATTGTTTTTATTTAATAGTATTAGTTGAGCACCAGTTGCCCAGTGTTGGGCAACTGGTGCACCCAATTGTTACTCTTTAGCTGCATTTGCGCAAATGGTGCACCCAAGTATATATACCTATAAAGTTCGTGGTTTTTACAGGCCTACACGGTTGAGCTGGAAGCAGAATTGAACCAACTCAAAGAAGAGAATCTGCACTTACAGCAAGCTCTGGTAAGCAAGCAAACACAAAAACAACTAACATTCATAATTTTCATCATACAAGTAACTTAAGACTATAGAAATTGTGTTCTTTCTCACTATTTTTTAACAACATTGCAATAAGGGTTGTTCTGGTTAAGTTGTTTCACTAATCATAGACTTGTACCGTTGACTCTGTAACAGGCAGAATTAGAGAGGCAAAGGAAACAGCAGGTAAATCATTTTTACTTATAACTAAACTTATTAGTTTTCCCTGCGCATTTTTTTTTTAAGGATGTAGCCTATATATGGACCATCTAGAATAGTAATAATGTGTTCCCATAATCTTTACATACAGTACTACGAGGAAGAAGAAGCGAGAGCTAAGGCACAGATGCAGTCCAAATCATACAAAGCTAATGAAAAGTTACGAGCAATGAGGAGGAGTTCTAGTTGTTTTTACTGAGGTAACAAAACTCAATAGATCGATGGGCAGAATGGCTTTATAATACTACTTTGATATAACTGCATTTCTCTCTTCCAGTTAGAGGCTTGTTACTATACAATAGCTTTTTTGGGTTACAGTTGTAGTATTGTTTTCCTTCTCCATGTATTTCCTAAAGATATTTATACTCCACAGGCCTGCCGGGTTGATTAGATACAAGGGTCGGGTATTATAAAACTCAGTTTCAGTTCCTATATGATAACTAATGTGATCTTATATTATACATGTGGTATGGAAAAAAACATGGGAGTATGCATGGAATAAGATAGGATGTTTCTTCAGCACATCAGAATTTTTTCAAAGAATCTTGTACAAGGAATCTTACCTGTTAAATCGTATTTTATGATCCTCTCATGTTGGTTCTGAATCTTCATATCAATCTGCAATTTTTAGAAACGCGAGATTATGAACCCTGTCATGGAAAATTATGAATATACTGAATCATGGATCATATGAATTTTGAAGCACACGTTTAAGTATTTCCCTTTATTTTTCTCTTCTGCAAAAAAGTGAACATCTGATTCTTGTGAAGTCCCTTGATCATGCTTAAATTCCCTTTTGTCAAATTATAAACTGTATCCTATTCCATCTGGAAACGATGGCCCAGTAAGTATTCTGATCGATTCATGTATTGGAGAGAACTCATGCACCTTCTCTACATGAAAGAGCATGACCCCCTTCTGCCCAGATTAATGGAAGAAGCAGCAAGGGTATGCTTTATTTCAGATTTGAAAACTGATCCTGGATATTTAATCTAAAATTCGGTTCTACTTTGAATTTTAGAATGCAGTTTTTATAAACCTAAGCAGATTCTCACTATAAATACCTATGAACTTTATAAACTATTTTTTTCTGCACCACAATTTCTCCAATGACCCATGTGTTTTTTGTTGTTCCTGCTCTTGTTCTGTTTTATCACTTTTCACATCTTTTTATTCTCACTTTTGCAATTTTCAATAAAAAAATTTATCATTACATAATCATTCAATCATTATATCTACAATAAACAATAATATAATAATATATATATACAAGTATTGCACATCGATTTGACATAAAGTTAAATTTTATCCTATTTAAATCTCAAAACAAGCACATATAGTATTTATAATCAAGATTTTGAAACAAGTATACCCTAAACAGATATACATTTGGTCATATTGGCAAGCCAAGGTGGCACTTATAAACTCGTGTCAGCAAACGCTACAGCAGTGAGAAAGGCAAACAATTTCACATATCGATTACATGTACTGCAAAACGCGTGAGATACTGACCTGTATAAAACATCATTGTGAAAAGTAAGATGTACTCTTTTCTGTGAGTGAATGATGAATCCCTTCACCACGGTTAATGAGTTGTACAAACCTGCAGAAAATCTTCCGCTTTATCCAAAAATTCTCCTTTTTTTTTCTGCATGAATTTCCAGTATTCAAAGCTCCTCTCTTTCCTGTTAATTCAGATGATGCCCTTTATATCCAAGTTAGCAGATATGAGATACCTACTGCTGAAATGCTACTCGACTATATTCATCATACTTAAATCAAAGACCCGCTATTTTTTACCCTTCTATTTTAAACATAACCGACTGCAGAGAAGGGATGTTACCTCTTCATCACGATTTAGTCATGATATGGAGAACATTCATTACTCAAATGCAGAAATTTGATAAATGGATCTTCAGTCAATACACAAAATGAGTGTACTCTCATAGATCATTACAAGGAACAGAATGTACATTTGAAGTTTTAGGTTATTTTCAAGGAAGGAATAACATAAGAGATGGACATAACTTTCACGTTTATAGGTAAGGGAAAAGGGAGATGCTGATCAATGAGCCTCATTATTAGAGTTGATCATCTATCTCCTTGATTCCCCTCATTGCCTATTGTTCATTTGCTCAATTTACCTGTAATCAAAGTTTTTGACAAACAAAATCTAGACAAAGATAGAATGAAATCAGGGAACAAGCAAAACATGATACAGAACAGAAAATATCTCCAAGAAAAAAAAAATGCAATTCAGAATTCAGGAATTATCACGGAAATAATGTATATATATATATCAATGCTTGCAAACATGACCTGAAATTTTCAGGGATAACACATCAATCAAGATGGTTCCAAGTTAAAAAAATTATCTAGAAAAATGAAGAATCCCCATAGAAGCTGATGTACTTGCTTCTGCAGTCATTGAATAGGATGAATATAGTTCTATTCATATTCAAATTTAACGTCTATGTGTATATACTTCCTCATAAGTTTTACAACAGACGATGTGAAGTTGGCAAGCATGTGGCATTCTTCATGAGTCTTAGTTTCTGACACAACTCCATGGATGACCAGCTTCTTGAGACGAGGGCACCTTTCAAGAAATTCAGAAACCCACAATGAGAATAGATCGTTAATCATAGTCCACCCAAGTTCCAAAACAATCACATTCTCCAGAACAACAGAATCTTGTAGGCCATCATGAACAGCTGCCTCTCTTAGATCAAAACTAAATGAAAGATGATTTAATAAAGGAAAGGACGAAGAGACCGTCTCTATATCAACCTCTTCATCATCGTCAAACACAACACCCCAAAGTCTGAGTTTTCCTCAGTTTCTTCGATCGTGATATCATATGGTAGAACATACCCCACATGATTGTAAAATTACTAACATCAACAATCTCCAAATTCTCAGCATTCTCACCAATATCGAGATGGATAACACTAACATCATCGATCTTCAGAAATCTCAGTATTCCTTTACCGATAAGCTCAAAATCTTCTAGTGTACAATCTTTTAAATGCAGCTTTTCCAGGTTATCAGCCTCCAATATGAACTTATCCAAACTGATTGCTTCAACGTAGATATCCTTCAATGAGTTAGTAGCCAACTCCATCATTGCCTGTGGATCAGACATTACAATATCTAGACTAACAAGTTTCAACACTTCGACTTTTGGGCAGGCATTTAAAAGTAGACTAAGATCTAACGCTGATATACTGACATAATTCAGAGATAGAGATCTCAAACAAATAAATTTCTGATAACTAGGCTCGACCCCCATGATAGTATTGTGCGATAATGTCAACACTTCGAGCTTTTGCCTACCACATTTTTCAAGAATGTTAATGTTAGGCGTCGTCCTAACATTATAATGTAACTGGCGTAAGATTTCTCTAGTGTACATAAGCCAAGCAATCACGGGGGCAGCAGAGAATTCGTCTACGTCATCCATAATTATCGAAAGACACTGCAGTCCTTTGGTTTGGAATATTGTTTGAGTGATAAGTATCTCAAGTCTACTTGTGGAAAACTCATGATACAAAGGCCAATCATTGGAATTGAATTTAAGAGTGTGGAGATGAGTTCTCCAAGCCTCTTGCCATTTTTTGCAAGTTGCAGATGCAATCACTACATTCCTAGCAGCCCCAAGCCTTGATAGTATGTTCCCCACAACCTCAACGGGAAGATATTCCATTCCAAATCAATCAATCTGAAGAATTTAGAAGCCAAAAGTAAATACTATATTGTGACAAATTCAACCAAAGCATTGAACCACACACAACTACTAATTGTTCACACATATTACGCCCATCGTCTGATCTATTCCCACTATCCACCTCAACTTGCAAGATTGAAAGAGTTCCAGAAAGCAATGGCTGATTCGTAAAGAATCCAACCGACAATTTTCAGAAATATACATCTATTTCATCTGAAGTCGATACAACTCGAAGCAAAACAAAATAACAAATCATAGGTTTAAACCTCCGTCATCCCTAGAACATTTCTGGAAAGCATAAGCTTCATATTCCTGAAACCACATATATTCGGAATAATACGTAAACCACACACTATATGATGTCATATGCTTATAAGGAATCAAAAACAGAGAAAAACGAAAATCTAAAACACAGCACCTTAGCCCAATAATCAGAAACTAACCTCATCAATTGGATACGATCACACAATACGCATAAACAGCATCTGCATCGGGCAAGCCAGATTGGGCGCAATAACATAAAGAGCAGCAAATTTCGGTGAATTTAGCAAGAGGACAAAAAGGACGAAATGGAGAATTGAGAAATACACACACAGTGGGCGTGTATGATGGTACAAACAATGGTGGTGCGCACGTGAGTGGACCCACGTGAATACGTGTATTCTGATGTGTTTGTGGTTCTAGCCAATCAGTGCCTACTTGCAGTTTTCGTTTTCTTACTAAATAAATTAGAACTAGCATAGTTATTCAGAAAATTTATTAAAGATTTTTTTTTTAGGGGAAAACATATTAAAGAGTATTTTTGTTCTGATGTTTCCATCAAGAATTAATGATCCGGTTGATATTATACATGTTGATAGGAATGTTATTATTTCATTGACATGACGTAGCAATTGAAATTGTCAAACATTATATATACATGGATTTTTTATTTTTTTTTATAAGCAAAATAATTAATTGCAAGTAGAATGGTGAACTCCCTCCAGAAAGTTTGCAGGCTCCAGCCAAATATGAGGGTTATCAAGCACATAAGAAGTCCCAGCAGAAGAATGTGTCACATAATTAATTAAATGGCATTTCGACTCACCAAACTTATCGAAAAACCTAAGTTTTTCTTAGCAAGATCCTAGAAACAGCAACTCGCGTCGTTGTCGAATGTCGAGTATTCTCCCACTTTAAACTAGCAAGCGAGTCGTGTGCCCTTTTTGCGTAGAGTGGATCTCATGTACATTTAGGTGCATCGTGAACACATAATGCATTTTAGAATCAGATAACTTGTTAATTTAAATATACAACTTATTTACACTATTTTTTTATATTAATAATTGCACGATTTAGTGTAACCAAACTGCATAATTCAAAATATACTATAATTATGAATGCACGGTGCAACCGCATATAAGACTTAGTATTTTATGTATATTATTATTCATGCGATCACTTTTGTGAAATTGAGGTTAGGAACCCATTTTAATTATTCAAGTATGCCCCACACCTCACCTTCACCAACCTGCAACATAAGTGTTTCAGCAACCACAAAAACATTAGGGATGGATTTTAGGGGTCGCAGGGTGCAATCATGAATCACCCCCCTCTTGATATTTACAAAATTTTGCAATATTGCATGCATATTACTATATATGTGCAAATTGGCATAAATTTTAAAAAATTTAATTACTTGCGAGTCAGGCTTGCTTTTTTCTGTCTTCCGGGTTTTTTCTTCCTTGCAATGGACGCCGCGATCAGATTCAATTGACTTTGGCTTGTACTGATTTTTATTCATGTGTTGACACGATTTTATTCATAGGGTAACATTTTTTTGTTCATACAGTAACACATGTTTTTTTAGTAATATGTAACAATGTATACATGCCTTCGTAATACTATGTGAGAAATTATGTGATCAATAAGAATTGAACCAACGACCAAATACCTAAACAATAAACCTAAATCATTGGGCTACAACACAAATTTAATAAGAATATCCTTCTATAAATATACATTCCAGAAATTCGTCCACCCTGAAGCCCACAACTCATGATCGTCCTGTCCAACCAACGAGATTTCAATAAATTGCTTAAAATATATTATATTGTACATATGATTTTTAGTGTGATATTTCACAAGAGAATATAACTTTAAAATGTAGGTATATGTTAAAATTTGTTCATAATATGAAATATATATCATAACATTTATCAATTGATAGAATTACACTTATAAATTGAGATAGTATCATTAAATACTATGTGTATTAACTTACAAATATAATAATAGTAATTTATAAATGTAATGATATTAATTTTATAGTATAAACAAATTTGGAGAGTTTGTGAATTAAAATATTAAAATAAAATATTAGCAAAACCAAGTTAGAGAATTGAAAAATCGTATAAATTAAAAAAAAAAAAACCTTATTAAACGAGCTTAATTTTGTCAAATTCTTAATAAATGAGAATATTTTTCTTTGATAACTTTTCTCAAAAAAAAAATCTTTAAATATATAGGACATAACATACACCAAGACTAGGCTGCACGAGTACAGGGACGATATAATACGAGCATGGGATACAATTTTTCTTAAAAAGAATTAGATTGCAACAATTCGACAAGGGTACATTGATTTTTTTTTTATATTTTATTATATGTAACACTTAAAAATTATATTTTTTTATAAATTTATAAATCAAATGTATATAATTCATAAACTTGATTCACCCATAATATAAGCATATTCAATAATTTAATATAATAAAATAATAAAATATCATTTTAGATATTATCAGCTCAATAAACAAATTATAATACTGAATTTAATTAAAAATTAGTGTAACATCATAATAAATTTCAGTTGAAATAACACATCTAATATTTAATAACATGACTATGTCTAATTATTTAGCAGGTTTTGCCATCGAATTCACATTACTATTCACAAATTAGTGTATCACCCGTGGGTTGCACGGTTTGTGAGTATAAAATAAACATAATATAAAATGTATTTATTTTTGTGTTAAATAAATTATAAAAAAATATTTTTCTTATAATAATAATAATAATATTTTTTTTTCATTTTTTAAATATTTTTTTTTATTTAGGTGCAACGCACGATTTATGAACATATTTTGTTTTTGCAATCAGGCATGGAAAATGGGTGGCGCTCCAACTGCTTAAAAAAATTACACTGTTAAATAATGCAAATTTAAAGATATTTTTTCTTATAATTTTAAATTATTTCATTCTAAGCCACTTTGATTGTCACCTATTATCGTCTTCCCAATTTTCATTGCATGTCAAAAATTTTAAATTGTCCCCATTAGTTACTCTGAATATGATAACATATAACTACCCATGATTGAAATTGATCTTCTTAAGAAAGTCCAAGATTTTTAATAATTGTCTATAATTCTTATTAATAATCACACCATAAGATATCATTAGTCAAAATTATCTTTCTAAGATGTTAAAGAGAGTCTACTATCTGATGATAACAGTGTCATTCACGAAATCAACACTCTTTGTCCTAAGTTAGTCTCGATTTGTATTTTCTTTTAAAAATATGAGTATCAAGCTTCGTCACAACCAACCCAGTATCGTTTTACAATTCAAGGTCTAATGTCAATTATACATGCAACTAATTCATAGTAATTGAACTCAATGATGGACCTACATGTCTTATGTTGGGATCACGTGCCCTCATATATTTTTCAAGTATATGTTATATATATTTTAATTATTAGGAGTAATACTTATATTATATGTAGATAATGATTTAAATGAGTTTTTAAAAGTGTTATAATTAGTTAATCATGCAAATATTTCATCTAAAAAATTTTGTAGATCTGTTATATATATAATATATGCACTATCACTATTTAAAAAATTAAATATTTTTTAAGATAGTAATAATGTATAATTGTATATGCATAATAATGTCAGTAAAAAAATAGAATTCACGTGAACCCGGGTTCACAGGAAAATCTACTTGTTATATTATTTATTTTTGTGCCCCCGTCATGAAAGTTTTCTGAATCCGTCCATGATTGGACTAATCAATTTAAATATTATATCCTATAAAAAAATTATACAAATAAGTAAATAAATCGAGTTTTATCACAACCAACCTAGTGTCATTTTATAATTCAACTAATAACGTCCACTAATAATTTAATTAAAAATTATTCAACTAATAATTTAAGTCTAATGTCAATAGCTCATGCAACTAATTTATGGTAATTGGACTAATCAATTTAAATCCAATATCATGTAATATTATCATACAAATAAGTGTATAAATTATACATTTTCATATATACAATATTTCTCATCTTTTTTAGATTGCTCAAAATCCAAAAAGTCCATCTTTTATCACATACTCAAAATAGCAATAAAGTAACTATACAATTCATGCTACCCCTTACAAACATCACTAAATTACATCACATGTCACTAATAAATTAATAATTACATACAAAATTAACTTATTTTTTTTATCTTATTCACTAAAATTGACAAAATACTCTTATCAAAAAGCTATTTTATTACCTTTAATTATTTATAAAGATTTTTCTCATCAAAACCCGTGTCAAAAACAAGTGAGCAATCTAAAAAAAAGATGGAAGGAGTAACTGGTTTTTTTTAAAATATATATATACTCATATCAACTACAAAACATAACATTTTATACTATTAAACATTAATGTGCCACTCTTAAAATTTTATGATAAATTTATAATAATTTTTTGTTGAATTTTCTTCTTTTTTGGTATAATATTTTGTTATTATATATGTATAAATAGATTTAGTTCAAAAATTTTAAAATAATATTAATAATTTAGAAAATATTCAAAAAATAATTAATATATATGTGTGGTAGATATCTGAAATTGAACCTTGTACTCTTGCATACAAAGAAGATAAAAAATATTTGTTATGTCATTTGAACTACATCAAATTTATTATGATGATTAAAATTTTATTAGAAAATTATAATAATAATTTTTTGACCCAATATTTTATTATTAGATATGTATAGATGTATCAGGATTCGTGAATTAAAAAATCTCACCTCTCTATGGGTGCGAGTGTAAATTTGATACTGTATTTTACTATTTTTAAAAGATTTGTGCATCATAAGTAAAAGTAGCAACTCGTTGGATTGAGGGATGAATAGTAGGAATAAGGAGAGTTTTTCATCATCCCTCTACCTCTATTAAACATATAAAAACAAAAAATCAGTAGTGAACCAATCAACTAAAACCCCGGATGATATTGATAAGGGTGTTGTGATAAAGCCTAGGTCCTTCCAAAAATAAAGGCATAGATTAATTGGAAACTTTCATTTTCTTTTTTATTTTTTTCCTATTTTTTTTAAGGAAAATAAAACGAAATGTAAAATTGACATTACTGTTTGCTTGAAAAGATAGTTTGGTGAAGGAGAGTCGTGTGATTGTGAAGATTTTAATTTTTCTCTAATTTTCCAATTAATGCTCATCTTTGTAGCCTGCATTTCCAACAACAAATTGACAGCACCTCTCTAGTCTCTACAATGTATTTTATGCTTAATTGACCTTTTTTCTGGTGATAAATGAAGGTTCGCTTTAGCCTATTAGTCTACTAGTGGAAGCAGAAGAAGAAATCGAAGCACAGAAAATCCACCAGGTGATTTCTAGCTTCATTTCCATGGTTTTTGTTTAATTTTACTGCTGTTGCCTTAGAGTTATTCTCAGTTTTTGGTGTGCGCGTTACATTATTTATTTATATGTTAGACTACTGTTTCTCAATCTAGGTTTTAATTTTCGTTATAATTTTTTGGGTGGCTGGAATTCTTGTGTATTTCCGGTGTTCTTTGAATTGAATGAGCGCATTCTTAGTGTATCTTACTCTGATTCTCTTTAGTTTGCTGATTTTGTATTGACAGGCATTTAATAAGGGTTTTATTTTGGCATATAGTTGATAGGGTTTGTGTACATTGGGTAGCTGATATTGGATTCAACAAACTCGGTTTTGGAATTTCATTAATGGCGACATGTGCATCCCCTTATTTCGTACCTCCGGATGCTCAAAGGCAGAAAGGGGTATTAACTGTTCTTGGAGGCAGAGTTTCTCCTTTGAAAATGGTGGAAGAAAGGAATGGGTTTCTAACTATTGGTCAAAAATGTTGTTCAAATTTCCCACATTTCAAATGTTCATCCTCAAACCCGCACAATGTGAATCAATATCAAAGCAAGGACCATTTTCTGAACCTACATCCCGAGATCTCGATGCTTAGAGGTGAAACGAACACTGTAATCAACCCAAGACAGGATAATTCAAGTGGAAATGTTACTGAGAGTTTGAGAGATTCATCTAGTTTGAATAACTATAACGAGGCCAAAATCAAAGTTATTGGTGTTGGGGGTGGTGGCTCGAATGCAGTTAACCGTATGATAGAGAGTGCGATGAAGGGAGTTGAGTTTTGGATCGTTAATACTGATATTCAAGCCATGAGAATGTCGCCCGTTATTCCAGAGCAAAGATTGCAGATTGGGCAAGAGCTTACAAGAGGACTTGGGGCAGGTGGGAACCCAGATGTTGGCACGAATGCTGCTAATGAAAGCAAAGGAGCTATAGAGGATGCAGTTTTTGGAGCAGATATGGTCTTTGTAACTGTAAGTTCGTTTTTTAAACGTTTCAGATGATTATGCTTATAGATCCGAAATCCATTCATGGATTACAGGCCTAATAATCTTTCAGAAGTAAAAATCAAATGGTTTAAATCCTTTTCTTTTTTCAACATTATTCTAATCTTTGTAGAATTAGTTTTCAAGCAATCCATGCAGTCTTTATGATTAGAGAGTATTTTTGGTGTTCCGTTCATTAATAGTACCTATTGGGTTGTGGGGAAAAAAAATTTAGGCCCGTAACTTTGGGGGAGTTGCAAAAGAAGGACATTATGTTTACGGACCTGTAAATTAAGGACAATACTTTTTTATTTATGTAATGTAGGCCAGATTGGGCTAATTCGGGCCAAAGTTACGGCCTAAGAAAACTTCCCTTGGGCGGGTTGTGTGGTGCCAGCTGAAATATCAGAGTATTTCCAATGCAATAAAAGATCAACCACATTGTGCACAAATTCATTGAGGCGGTTCAACATTATACTAATCTCTGTGGAATTATTTTCAAACAAATTCCTTAGGCACATCTTGTAACATTTGCTGGCATACTGGCCTATACTGTTTTAATCGTTTGAGAAGCAATTGTTTCTTGTGTAGGTCAAGTCCACTGTGATTGGAATTCATTAGAGGAATAGACATAGTGATAATCTATCTATTATCACAGTTGTATTTATTCATGAACTCTTCTGTAAACCAGTTTCTCCGTGCAACTGATTTGCATTATGTGTGAATTTTTTTAAAAGTATTAGGTGTTTCATGAAAATGTAATGTTAGTATTAGTTGTTTCATTAAAAAAGTGTAGTATTAGTTATTTTACTATAAATTGTTGCTTCTGGTTTCTCATTCTGGCATTCACTAGCCTCTTGAAACTTGCAGGCTGGAATGGGTGGTGATTGGAATTCATTAGAGGAATAGACATAGTGATAATCTATCTATTATCACAGTTATATTTATTCATGAACTCTTATGTAAACCAGTTTCTCCGTGCAACTGATTTGCATTATGTGTGAATTTTTTAAAAAGTATTAGGTGTTTCATGAAAATGTATTGTTACTATTAGTTGTTTCATTGAAAAAGTGTAGTATTTGTTATTTTACTATAAATTGTTGCTTCTGGTTTCTCATTCTGGCATTCACTAGCCTCTTGAAACTTGCAGGCTGGAATGGGTGGAGGAACGGGCACTGGGGGAGCTCCTGTAATTGCTGGGGTTGCAAAGTCTATGGGTATATTGACTGTTGGTATAGTTACCACTCCATTCTCTTTTGAAGGACGAAGAAGAGCTGTCCAAGCCCAGGAAGGAATCGCAGCTTTAAGAGAAAACGTTGATACCCTAATACTCATTCCAAATGATAAATTGCTGACAGCAGTTTCTCCATCCACACCAGTTACAGAAGCATTTAATCTTGCTGATGATATTCTTCGACAAGGTGTTCGTGGCATCTCTGATATAATCACGGTATGACACAACAAAGTGGCTTAATATGTGAATAAATGATGTGTGCTGAATCTGCTGATATGCTTGGTTTGATAAGTCTTTGCACTTTATATTGGTATTCATATAGAAGTTATCCATTGGGAAAAATTAGGCCTCATTTGAATGCAAGTATTGGATAATCAGTGATATAGAATACCTAAATGTGTAATTGTGAATACTTTGTTTGGTTTCAAATAAGTGAGTTCAACTTTTATATATCAATACTTTGTTTGGTAATCAATTATGTATTAAAATCAGTTCACAACCAGGAATTGACCATTTCGCCCCTTCAATTTATTCAACCTCGCTACATAATTTAGAAAAGATTTAATACAACTTACCATAATGAGTGGGATTGGGGATACCACCTAAGAGGTAACATCCATAAACAAACAAACTGAGCCTTTAATCCGAAATAATTGGGGTATGCAACATGAACCAATAATAGAATCGTATCAGGTCGCGTGCAGAGGACGCCCAACAAAATTCAATAATTGGCTAATATCATGGTGATGTGACAAAGTTTTACATTGGCTGTCACATGCCTACCGCAATCCTCCTTTTTCCTAGCTTGGGACAGGTAGGGATAACTCCCTGGGTATTACTGTATTACAAACGATGGGCTTGCTTTTAATACCAGGCTCCAAAGCTAATCGTAAGAGAATCCAAACGTAATATTAGAGGATGTTAGCCATCAATAGCCGCCTAAGCATAAAACCAAATGAGGCCTAAAAGTATCTATGCTGATAATTAATTATCTCTGTGACAGATGTAAATAATATTTGTTTGATGTTTAGGGGTGATGAAACTTCACTAAATGTTATATTACAACCATTCCTCATCGGTAAGTCTGAGGTAGTTTTCGTTCAATAATGATGATAGGAATTTGTAGACATGCATTTGCATGTCACTATATGAAACATCACTGGCTTTATGAGCTCATCCACCTGAATGTCCATGGGTTCTGTGTACTTTCTAATTGTAAAACTAATTAAATTGTTCCCTAAATCACTTAACCGATTGCAAGTGTAATCCATTGGATTGTAATCCATTTGCTTTTCTTGCAGATCCCAGGGCTAGTAAATGTTGATTTTGCTGATGTCAGAGCTATAATGGCTAATGCTGGTTCTTCACTAATGGGAATTGGAACTGCTACAGGTATTGTTGAGAAGCCACTTGGTCTCAATGTTTTGTGCCGTAGTTGCTAATAGCTTCAGCTTCTCTCAAGTCCGCACTTTCAACTCCTTCAGTACATTTTATTGATTATCTTATTGTAACACTAGTTATATGTTTCGGAATAGGATGTTGATGTTCACATTTGCCCAAAAAGGCTTTGGTGTTCTTATTTGCAAAATCAAACACACAGGTGGTAAATGGTTGTAGAATTCATGTAACTACACTTTCAAAATTAAAATTATAAACACAAAGCATTTGTAAATTTACTTTAGGATCTTTCTTTATTGTTTTTGCTCTATGCTTCAGGGAGAAGTGAGGTGGGCTGTTGGAGATACATGAATAGCTGGAGTTTGTCTTTTCTCTTTAATACGGCCAAGAGCTAACACTAGCAATAATAGAGTTGCTCTTTAATTTAATGTTTAAAAAAAAAAGGATGCATTTAATTTTCCCGAGTGTTCTTGAATCATCCTACTTAGTGCTTTTTCAGCAACAGCAATGAATCAATGCCAGTTGATTATGTTTAAACTTTGTATTACCAAATTCTTATGTTTTATGACTTTCTGTCATGCCATTGTTGAGTTGTATTTTTTAGTTTTAGATCAATTTATGATGCAGGAAAAACCAGAGCAAGAGATGCTGCACTAAATGCCATTCAGTCTCCTCTATTGGATATTGGTATAGAGAGAGCCACCGGAATTGTATGGAATATAACTGGCGGTAATGATCTAACATTGTTTGAGGTAGGGTTTGCTGCTCTCTTCCTATATTCTCCTTCTGGCAACACTTTATGCACCAGTTGCACTGTGCAACTCAAATGCATTTTTGAATGGTATTAGTTGGTTAGCATTAACTGTTTTTGCTGAATAATATTAGTTGTTTTCATTAAAAAGTGTGCAACTGGTGCACCCAAGTGTTACTCTTCTCTTCTTTTTACCTTCTGATCATTTGTGGTCCTCATAGCTTGGGTGCAAGTTTTATGCCTGTCTCCTGTTTCCACTTAACGATCATTGAAATTTAATTTTATTCAGCTATTTGGCCCATGATTTCCTTTTTACATTCAAATGATTCCATGGGTTCCAATGAATAGCCTGTTACTTTGACAGTTAAAAGATGCATGTTCTGGTGACTAGTTAGGTCAAATTCTATCTTTACTAAATCAAATATGAGAAAATCTAGTAGGCTAGCTAATTTGGCTACACACAGAAAAGGATATCTAATCAAATATGATCAATTATTACTTTGATATCTTTACAAGTGGTTCGGGTATATGATCAAGTATGCTTCATAGATAGATATCGGTAGCTTGTAATCTGATTTTAATCCTTTTTCATCTTTGTCTCTTCTTAATAATGGAATTTGAATTCTAATAACTACCAAGTTTTTGGATGTTTTAAATGTCAGGTAAATGCTGCGGCTGAGGTCATATATGATCTAGTGGATCCAAGTGCCAACCTAATCTTCGGTGCTGTAGTAGATCCAGAACTTAGTGGTCAAGTAAGTTCACTGCTAATTTAGGGGTTTTTATTGGATTAGAAAGTAAAAGAGGGGCTGATGCTTTATTATTATGCTAAGCTCCAAAAGATATCATGGGTAGAGAAGCTAAGCTAGTAAATAACCTTCCATAGTTTTAACGTAAACTTTTTTTTTTAATTAGCTGTTTTGTGATTGTTCCGGCCTTGTGTTGCTAGAAAGAAATAGAAAAGTACTTGTGCTTGCTTTGGGTTCTTTTTATTCAGACTTGGGATTTCGATATTTGTCATGTTTGTTTTCAGATTTAAAAGTCGAATTTTAAAATCTAATACAATCTCACCCTCATACTCCCTATTAAATTCTACTCTTTTCTTTTATCTACTACACCACCTCCTTTCTATTTTCCCAATAATACCCATTAGATAATCCTGGTTTTCTATAAAATTTAGTGCCTAAAGTCCAAAACTCCAAATTATAGGGATCTCCCTTATGGTCTGTCACATTTTGATAACATCCCTTTGATATTCTATTGTATTAGCATCACAGCTGGATGCTTTTGCTCTAAAAACAATGACATGTATCACACATTTAATGACTCTTGTTACAATAGATCTAGCTGAATACCCAAAGTGAGATTCGGTCCATGAAATTATGGTGAAATCTAGATCTGGGTTTTTGTTGCTGTCATTCTGCTCTCTCTCTCTCTCTCTCTCTCGCAATCATCTTGATTGGTGCCAAATTTAAAATGCAACTGTAAAGTGGGGTTTCTGGATGGATTTGGATTCTCGACATTTCTGTTCTATAAATTTGGAGAGGAATGAAGTGGAAGTGAGTGAAAATCGGAATGTGGCAAAACTTTGATTTAGGCACCAATGTATAATTTGGTTGAAATTTGATCAAATTGGCAACTGCTAATAATTCAGGTCAGCATAACTTTGATTGCCACTGGCTTTAAACGTCAAGAGGAAGGCGATGGCAGAAACCTCCAGGCATCTCTCTTTATCTCTCTCTCTCTCTCTCTCTATATATATATATATATATGTATGTGTGTGTGTGTATATCTTTTTATTGAGCACATATTCTTTAAAAAAAATGCAGGGAAATCAGCTGGGACAAGGAGATTCAAATATTGGCCTCAACAGGCGACCATCGTCCTTTCTAGAAGGCGGTGCTGTGGAGATCCCCGAGTTCTTGAGGAAGAAAGGGCGCTCTCGCTACCCAAGAGCTTAAATCCCCATGTTATAGCCTGCCTTTTAGTACCTTCATCTCTCATTTTATGAGTTGGCCATCTCTTGTTTCTGTACAGGATTTTTAGTAATCATTTCAAATACGAATCGATCTTAGTTTTCACTGGGATGGAGCTTTCACACTTGCCTTTAGGAAATGTAATGTGTGAAGATGATGAGATAGAAACATGATAGATTTGTTCCATCAACAGCACTCAATAAGTTGTATATCCTCTACAAAAAGGGCTGCATAAGCTTCTTTTTGCATACAATTTTCTCTCTTTAAAGCATGACGTTGTGTAACATTGCCATTTTAGATCGTGGTAGATTTGAGATTAGGTTAAAAGATCGTTTACCGATATAGAATGAACTTTTTTTTTCCCAACAGCTTTGGACTTTATATTCCACATGCTAACTTTTTGCCCATTTGGTTGAGCAATATTCTCTAGCCCATATATTTTATATTTTTTGGATAAAATAATTTAGGTTTTTTTTTTGAAAAAAGTCAAGGGTCCAACATAAAAATCATTCAAAAAATTTTATTTTTTAAAGAAAAACAGAATATCGATTCAATTCTCCATGTTCCAACCTAAATGAAATGATTGATGTATTTTGATGCAACAATTCCTTCATTTATATATATATATATATGAATAAAATAATTCCATAGGCTCAAACCTATCCAAAATCACAACACAATTCAAAAATCAACATCAGCCTCACAAATCTACACCAAGAATCATTTTCTCCCAGTTGCAAGATATCATTTCCTCCAACTTGAAATCAGAGCCTTTCTTTTTTGCTTGAAAATGAAACCACACAAATACCAGTCCCACATGCCCCACACAGAAAATCAAACAAATAGTGTATTGTTTATTTTATTACCACCTTTCCCAAATAATTTTTATTGAGACACTCGTGTGAGACCCGGCTCATAATTCATTAACTAATCAATAAGAAATATGAGTAGGATTAATGGTTATTTATTATTTAAGAGTGTTAAAGTACAAATCTGAATTTATCCCACGAACAATCTTACACAACATCATCTCACGTGAAAATTCAGTTCAATTTTTTGTTTTCCATTTGGTTCCACCTTGCTATATTATGAACACATATTGTTGTGGTGTATACTATCTTTTGATTAATTTTTCATCAACCAAGTGTCATGTATTCTTCACATTATAGAGTACAAAATGAAAGATTAAATATGGAAGAGTGGATATCGAGTAAGACGGTATTATAGAGAGACGAAAGCATACATAACACATTAACGTTAAAACACTTTAGAAGAGATGAATGTTAAATTTTACTAATTTTTGAACCGTCTCATTGGAATATGTATGCACACCCTTATATTATATTCGCATGCTGTCTCATTACCATATTACTTAAATAAAAATTTATATCATACCTTTGTTTTATTTACTGTCGCTCGTATCAATATTCTATCGCATTTTAAAAGGAAAAAAAATTTTACTTGTATAAGATTAGGGTGTAAGTGAATCAAGCTCGCGAGCTACTCGTGCTCGATTCGTGAAAAAATCGAAATTAACTCCAGCATAATCGAGTCGAGTTGAGTTCGAGTTCGAGCTCATAAACACTCAGCTCGAGAGAGGCTCGCGAGCCTAATCGAGCTTGCACAATAATTAATATTTTCTATGTCTCATAGTTTATGCAACTTTTTCCATTTTTTTTGTCACATAGTTTATGTAATCTTTCCTAAAATGGAAATACTCATTTTAACTCACACATTTTAAACACCCATTTATTTATCATATGTCACTCTATCATACCCTCAACACTTTTCACTTTATCACTTTTAATAAATATTATTTTACTCTTCAATAAAATTGATTTTCTCTTTCTACCCCCAATACTTTATCACAAAATTTTCATGAACAGTAAGAGTTTCATAAATTATGGGATGGAGGGAGTATTATGCAATTAATTTTATTAAATATATATACTTATATTTTATATTTAATTTTATAAAATTATACAAATAATCGATTGCGAGCTTAAAAATTTAGGTTCGATTGAGTGTGAATCGAATTTCGAGCTTCAAGTATTATACTGGTTCGAGGTCAGCATTATTTACAATCTAAATTTGCAATTTATCTATTGTACGAGACGGTTGAATTAATTAGTGGGAGAGTGTAATCCAACCACCCACCCAACACACACGTATTCTCTCTTTCTTCTTCATATAACTCTACCATTCTCTCCCTCTCTGCTCTGCTCACAGTCACTCGTATCTCTCTCTCTCACACACACACACACACAAAGAATACTCACAGACCTATGAGATAAAGTGTGGTGAATTCGATGATACCTCCTAATAGTCCAAACGTAGCGACTGAAGCAATCGCGGAATCCACACCTGAAATATCGAAGCCGATTTCATCCGAATCGAAGAAAGGCAAGTCCGATGAGAAATTAGGGCAGGAACGATGCAGAGATTCTGAAAAGGAGGAGGAGAGCAGCAGCGGGAGGGAGCGGCTGAAGAGGCTCCGCGTGGATGTGGCGGGTCGGGTTTGGATCCCGGACCTCTGGGGACAGGAGGATTTCCTCAAGGATTGGATCGATTGCACCGTTTTCGAAGCTGCCCTCAGAAACAACCCAATTATCTCCGCCACAGCCTCCTTGCTCCAAACACCACCACCACCCAATTCCACCATCACTTTATAGTTTATTTTATTTATAACCCTTTTCTTCCTCAATTTATTATCTGCATTTTTTTTATATTGTTAATTAATTAATACTACTAATTATGCTCCACACGTGAATTAATAATAAATAAAGAGATTGTGATGTTGATATATCTAATATCTGTTATACCACTTGATTTTTAATGACGAATATAATTTCTGTACTTGTATAATATTATAATTTTATGGACATCACAATACAAACAATGATCTAGTAGTAGGAACAATTAATGTACAGAGTCTCGATGTATTGAATTGTTCATTGTTTTGTATCTTATCAAAATGATTTCACTTCAGGTAACTCTTCAAATTTATGCTTTCATAATTTAGTAATTTAACACATTCATGTCTATCTTAAGCAAACAATGAAGAATTAATAAATTCCAAATAGTAACAAAATATCATAAGCACAGTCGGTGTCCATAAAGTAGGCTAGAGTACAATAACAGTGAATATAGACAGACGTAAAAAATCAAACAGTTTATCTGCAGAAACTGTTATTATGGAACTCAACTGCAAAATGGTGTGTAACATAGGCTTCAGATCAAGTTCAAAACATCAGAATTCAGAGGGCTGAAAGGTCTATGCAGTAATACATACAGAAGTATATAATCCTCAAGTGAGTAATTCTGAGTAATTCTCAGGTTTTAGCTAAGGATAAACGGTCATAGGTACAAAGAAATACAGATTCAAAAGTCTTGTACGGAAACATTTCACAACTACAACTATATTGTAGCATTTTTCTTGGTGAGATCGAAACTAACTCCCAAATTTAGCTTCTTTCTTGGTGAGGAAACAAACTCCCATATCTTGATTGTTTCATCATCACTTGCAGAGGCAAGACGCCGGTTTTCCTGTAATGTTACAGCCACACGAATATATGTGAGATTACTTACGGATAATCTTTAGGGGCAGAGAGAGAGAGAGAGAGAATCTATATATTTACCGTTGGACTCCATTGCACTGCATTAACATCCATGTCATGAGCCTTCTCCTTCTTGTGAAGCAATTTGTATGTAGGTCCTTTAACTTTTTTCCAGAAATAAGGTTCGAACTAAAGAATAAAGAGAGGCTCAACTACTAGAAGGCAAAGTCTGATGTAAACTAGTTTCACTGTGCGACTGATTTGCATTTTGTGTACAATTATTAGTTTTTTCATTAAAATGTATAGTTTATCAGTATTAGTTGTTATACCATGAAGTGATAATTATGAACCACTTTTACGGTAAAACTGTATTACATGAGACCAACTCCTACTAAAATTAATTTTAAGTTTACAAGCCTAGTCCAATAGTCAATCAGAAGAGGTGAATAAGCTAATTATGTATCAATACCATTCGACTTTTACCCTCCACGAATAAGCATATTGCATCATCACCTGCCCCACTGCAGATTATCCCCTCCCTGAGACATTCATAGCTCAAAAAATGAGAGGAACGACAAATCTAACAAATTTGCAAAAATGGAATACAAGAATAGAGCCGTTACCGTGACCAAGGGACAGAGAAAATAGTTCGGTTATGACATCCAGAAAGAGTGCGTAAATGTTTCCTAAAAAAAAGGCAATATGAAAGTGTTATTAAAACTCCGAGCTCTTACCAATCTCTAAATAAAGTAGTGATAAGTATGTATTGCAAATAATTAGCAAGGTCAAGTGCAAAATGGTCCACTATGATGCTAAAATATTCTATGACACAATATTTTATTAAATCTGGAGTAAAACGTTGAGTTCCTTCCATTAATTATTTGGGAAGCAACACTTTGAAAGTACATGAGACATCAGACAAAACCATACAAACTTTATCATACACCCGCTGTCATACAGAATATATCAAATGAAAAATAAAATCATGCAGAAACAATCCTGGCAAGACATAGAAGTTTGCTGGATGATCACGTCTGCATAACTACGTAATAATCGTTAGCAGTTCTAGAAAAGGAGAGAGGTACAAAAAATCATAGGCTGCTAAAAAGCAAAATTGCAGACCCTACCATTTGTTCTATGTAAGTTCAAACTCTACTGTTATCACATCAAAGAGAGCATCTAGAGCAGCCACATAGAGAAAGATAAAAAACAAATCAAAATGCTGCTCACCAATAATAATCAGGGTTCTCTTCTTCAGATCTGCGGTTGTAATATCACTATCCCATATCTTGATGGTGCAATCATCACTGCAAAATTCAACTGACTAGATTAGCCGTGCACACTAATTTAATTTGTAGCAATGGTAACTATAAATTCATGTTCTGCAGCTTAATAGACACAATTGAGACCACTGCTATTAAACTGCAATAAGCAAGCATAGAAATGACGAGAAGGGATGGCGGGATGCATACCTGCAGGAAACCACCTTGTCTCCAGTGGCATTGAAAGATAGGGCCCAGACAGTAGATGTATGTCCACTTTAAGAAGAAAAATGAAAAAAATAAAGAAGAAGTAGAAACCTAATGAAGCACATAAACATGAAATAATTCAAAGCATATAATGAACTTGAACTTTGTACAGTGATAAGTTGCAACTTCCACAAGCATGCATATGTACCCAAAAATTGAAAAGTTTCTAAAGCACTGATCAATTAACAAGAATTCAATTTAAACCTTCTTTCTAGGATAACTTATAACCTCTGACTAATCACTTAACTTTGATATCAAATGATATTCAACATGTCAAACAGGTATTGCATTAAAGAGAGAAACAAATTAAGAGATTTAAACTAGATAGATTTATACCCAAAAACAATATGACCATATCACATAGTTAAGGATGTGGATGTAAAAGCATCAAGAGTTCCAAGTATACCTTCAAACAATAGAACTTGGAGCAAAAAATACCTGCTGGATAGATCCAAAGTTTGATTAAGAAACCATTCCTCTTTAGAATTGATTGTCCAGACCTATACCAATCAGATCAGTACTATCTAATTAAATATTTACTAATCGATCAAACATAAGGTACACAAATAGCAGGTACTCAAACATTTAAATTCTTCAGTGAATAGTTAATAGCACCTTAATAGTATTGTCAAGTGTATAACTAATAGTACCTTAATAGTATTGTCATAACTACATGAGAACAGAATATTCCATAACGGATGCCACTGCACCATCTTAATATCTTTTGTATGCCCTGGCAACATTGAATCGAATTGCACCTCATCAGGTGCTATGAGTTTCCATATGAATATTGATTTATCTCGCCCACAAGTTGCAAGCAATGTGCCTGATGCATTCTAACTCACACTTTTGACTTCCTTCGTATGACTCTGATATTAGCATTTCACTCAAAAACATTAGAAAATGTATATCAATACCAAGTTTTTGATCACCAATACCAACACAAAAACAATGTATTTCTTCTTTAAATGGAATACATTACCTCTAGATTGGAAACACACACAAAATTACCCTCAGCATCTTCTTTCCAGATAGCAAAGGTGGCATCAAAACTTGCCGTTGCCAATAATTCGGCAGATGGCGACCATGAACAAGATCTAAGTCTTTTCATGAACACCCTCCAATACTGCCTGTATAATAGAAGGCAATCGACCACAACTCTTTACTCATCCACGTCAAGATCTAAACTATCAACAACTCAATACTGAAATCGAATTTCACAAATTATGCCGATCTCAAGACTCTTAACATAATATATAAACAAACATGTATAAACAAAGTCACAAATAATGTCGATCGGACCCTTACTCACAGAAATATAAACAATTCTCAGTCTCAAAAGATTAAACCTAAAGTAGGAATAGCATAAAAGTTTATGAGGAAACAAGTCTGAAACCTTGCAGTGAAAAGAGCCGGTACGAGAATTCTGTTCCCAGATACGGACGGTTTTGTCACCGCTGCAAGAAGCGAGTACGGTGGGGACGCCGTCGACTCCGGCGGTCGGCTTCCACGCGATGCTCCAAACCCTATCAGTGTGGCCTTCGAGTCGCTGAACTTCCTTCAGCTCGAAATCCTCACCCTCGAAATTCATCACTCCAATAAGAAGAGATCGATTTCGAAAAAACAAGTAAGACCAAGCAAAGTTTACGGTTACAAAACAGGGACCGCCTCGATTGTTAGCGAAATGAGAGAATGGGGTGAACTGGTGCCACGATCCAGGGCGGGAACGAGAAGTTTCTAATTTGTTATAGGGCCAATTTAATTTTATTTGGCTAGAGTCCCTCCCTCTAATATACAATTTCTACTTTAAATCTACCTCTCATCTATTACATGGATCTTTAAAAATTATTTTTATTATTTTAAATACTAATAAAAAATTCGCTCGCTAAAACATGAGAAAACAGTAAATGTGAAGATTCAAATGGGACAGAGGGAGTAGGTATTTTTAACGAGACACACTTGCATGAGACCGTCTTACGGTGGGATGAAGCATAAATTGGACATTGACGCGTTAACACTTTAGAGGGATGGGTGTGATTTGTGTTTAATTGTTCCCCGTCTCATATGAGTTTTTGTCATTTTTTATTTTTAAAATTTTATTTTCCTTTTTTAAGAGTACTTCTTTATCCACAATTAATTGCAAAAATATTCAATATTATACCATTGATAAAGAGTAATACTCTTGCGAATCAGATTTATGCATGAACTTTATGAAAAAAAATTATCACTTCTTAAACAAATAAAATATTTTTTAAATAATGATAACTTTTGTACATAATAACATTAATATTTTAACATAACAATGATAATTTTTATATATAATAATAATATTTTTTCTTAAATTAAATTCACCATAAACTCAAATTAAATTCAACATAAACAAATAAATTAAATTCTCATTAATAGATAAATGTGAGGATGTTGTACCTTAACTTTAATAATTAGATACATACTTTATATGAGCTGCACACAATGTTTCAGTTTATTTATTTCAATGTGATTTGCAAACAATAAGCACAGCAATATGATTTCCATAAAGATAACATGCTCAATTTTTAGTTTATTTATTCCACACGTTTACTTTATGTCAATCTTAAGTAAACAATGAAGAGATTTATAAATTTCACATAGTAACAGAATATCATAAGCACAACCATTGTCCACAATAACAGAGAATATAGACAAATGTGAACATCAACAAAAAACTGTTGTTATAGTAACTGCAAAATGATGAAAAACATAGGCTACAAACCACTTCAAAACATCAGAACTCAGAAGGCTGAATGGGCTACGCAGTAGTATATACAGAAGTATATGAGTCTCAAGTGAGTAAAATTCTCAGGTTTTAACAACTCTTTCAGCTATGCAGTAGTACATACAGAAGTATATAAGTCTCATGTGAGTAATTCTGAGTAATTCTCAGGTTTTAACGTTCTTCTTTCTAGGTGAGGAAACTAAGTCCCATATCTTGATTGTTCCATCAGAACTTGCAGAGGCAAGACGCCGGCTTTCCTGTAATGTTACAACCACGTGAATTTACGTGAAATTACTTATGGAAAAACTTTAGAGGGGGAGTGAGAGATCTATATATTTACCGTGGGACTCCATTGCACTACGGTAACACCCATATGAGCCTCCTTTTTCTTGAGAAGCAATCTGTATGTAGGTCCACCAACCCCTTCTTCAACCTCTTCGTCAACCTCTAAGTCAACCTGTCCAAAACATACAAGAATATAAATAAGTGCCTAAAGATAGGCGAGATCATCCATAAGAAGGCAAAGTCTTATAAACTAGTTTCACCGTGCGACTGATTTGCATTTTATATGTATTTTTAAACAATATTAGTTGTTTCATTGTAACATATCAGTTTGTGAGTATTAGTTGTTT
Organism: Stenogyne calaminthoides; assembly: GCA_037126765.1. Taxonomy (NCBI): domain Eukaryota; kingdom Viridiplantae; phylum Streptophyta; class Magnoliopsida; order Lamiales; family Lamiaceae; genus Stenogyne; species Stenogyne calaminthoides. The sequence goes on from JBBCBC010000007.1 coordinate 4,804,848, forward strand.
CATTTCCATAATATCTTGATTGTTCCATCAGAACTTGCAGAGGCAAGACGCCGGTTTTCCTGTAATGTTACAACCACGTGAATTTACTTGAAATTACTTATGGAAAAACTTTAGAGGGGGAGTGAGAGATCTATATATTTACCGTGGGACTCCATTTCAATGCGGTAACACCCACATGAGCCTCCTCTTTCTTGAGAAGCAATCTGTATGTAGGTCCACCAACCCCTTCTTCAACCTCTTCGTCAACCTGTCCAAAACATACAAGAATATAAATAAGTGCCTAAAGATAGGCGAGCTCATCCATAAGAAGGCAAAGTCTTATAAACTAGTTTCACCGTGCGATTGATTTGCATTTTATGTGTATTTTTTAAACAATATTAGTTGTTTCATTGTAACATGTCAGTTTGTGAGTATTAGTTGTTTCATTTAAAACTCGGAAGTATTAATTGTTATATCATAAAATGATAGTTAGAAACCACTTGTACGGTAAAAGTAGATATCCAATCAGACAAGGTGAAAAGGCTAATTATGTATCAATACCAAGCCATCTTTACTCTCCACGAATAAACATATTGCACCATCACCTGTCCCACTGCTGATTATCCCCTCCCTGAGACATTTATAGCTCAAAAAATGAGAGGAACGACAAAGATAACAAATCTGAAAAAATGGAACACAAAATTAGCACGTTAAGCCTTCCTACCGCGACCAGTGGACAGAGAAAATATCTCCGTCATGATATCCAGAGAGATTGCATAAAAGTTTCCTAACAAAAGGCAAAATGAAAGTGTTATCAACTCAGAGCTCTTATCAATCTCGAATAAAGTAGTGATAAGCATGCATTGCAAATAATTAGAAATATCAAGTGCAAAATGATCCACCATGATGCTGAAATATATTATTACACAATATGATTAAATCTGGAGTAAAACGTAGAGTTCCTTCAGTTATTTATTCAGGAAGCAACACTTTGAAAGTACATGAGACATCAGACAAAACCATACGAACTTTATCCTAAAGCGGCTATCATACATAATATATCAAAATGAAAAATAAAATCATATAAAAGGAATCCTGATAAGACTTAGAAGTATGCTGGATGATCATGTCTGCACCATAACTATATAATAATCGTCGAAAGTTCTAGAGAAGAAGAGAGGGACAAAAATCATAGGTTGTTAAAAACCCAATTGCAGACTCGACCATTTGTTCGATGTAAGTTCAAACTCTATTGTCATCACATCAAAGAATCAAAGAGGAAAAACTAAACAAGAAACAGAAAATAGAGCATCTAGAGCAGCCACATGAAAAAAGATCAAACACAAATCAAAATGCTGCTCACCAGTAGCCAGTGTGCTTATACTGTTCCTTCGTAATGTCACAACCCCATATCTTGACGGTGTCATTACTAAAAAATTTAAAATGACTAGATTAGCCGTTCAAACTAATCTAATTTGCAACACTGGTAAATATAAATTCTTGTTCTGCAGCTTAATAGACAAAATTAAGACCACTGCTATTAAACTTCAATAAGCAAGCATAGAAATGACGAGAAGGAATGCATGCCTGAAGGAAACCATCTTGTCTCCAGTGGCATTGAAATATAGGTCCCGGATCTCATCTGTATGTCCACTTTAAGAAGAAAAATGAAAAAAGATAAAGAAGTAGAAAGTTAAAATGCAATAAATTTCAAGAGCTTAAAACCTAGTGAAGCACATAATCATGAAAATAATTCAAAATATAGAATGAATTTGATATTTGCAGAGTGATAAGTTGCAACTACAACAAGCATATATATGTACCAAAAAATTGAAAGTTTCTAAAGCAATGATCAATTAACATGAATCCAATTTATTCCTTCTTTCACTGATATAAATCCAGTAACAAGCACTAAGAATATGGATGGATAAACATAGCTTTCAGGGAGAAGGAAATCATGTGATACACAAGATAACTAAAGTTCTTTCATATGTAATCTCACAATGAAACATAGCAATGACAAAGGGATTGTACACAAGGCAAACAAGCAAGAGCTAATGTAACAGGTTAGCAACAATTTTGTAACCGGAAGCAGTTGGAACAAGTATAATAATTTGGCAAGATGTTATGACAAAATTACATGGAACCAATTGCAAAACAAAAAGAATTTGACCAACTTTGTGCTTATACATTTTTCAACATATATTTTCTATTTTTAGATAACTTATAACATCTGACTAATCACTTAACTTTGATAACAGATGATATTCAACATGTCAAAAGGATATTGCTTTAAAGAGAAAAACAAATTAAGAGATTTAAACTTAGATAGATTGATACCCAAATACAATATGACCATATTACATAATTAAGGATGTGGATGTAAAAGCATCATGTTCTAAGTATACCTACAAACAATAGAAAGTTGGGAGCAAAAATTACCTTTCGGTCTCAGTCAAACCGAAACCATTGTGCCAATCCCCTTCAGAATTCATATCCCAGGCCTATACCAATCAGATCAGTTCTATCTAAACAAATATTGATTATTGGATCACATATAAGGTACACAACTAGCAGATACTCAACACATTGTCAAGTGTATAACTAATAGTACCTTAATAACACCGTGATGACATGAGAACAGAGTATGAACCAACGGATGCCACTGCACCTTTCGTACATGTTCTGTAAGATCCTCATCCAACACAGAATAAGATTGCACAGAAATAGGTGTTTCCCCCTCAGAAGGTATTGCTACTTCCCATATCATTACTTTATCGTCTGGGCCACATGTTGCAAGGGATGTGCCATTTAAGTTCCAAGCCACACTTGTGACTTCATACTCATGTTCCTAATGTTAGCATTTCAGTCAAAAACAATAGGAGATGTATGTCAGTACCAAGTTTTGGATCTCCTAAAGACTAACACTGAAAAGATGTCTTTATTTAATCTTTACATTACATCTAGGGTAGTAACAGGCAAATAATTGCCCCCAGCAGCTTCTTTCCAGATAGTAGTGGTTTCATCATGACTTGCGGTTGCCAATAATTTGCCAGATGGCGACCATGAACAAGCTATAACAGGCTTAGTATGAACACCCTCCAATACTGCCTGTATAATAGAAGGCAATCGAACACATCTCTTTACTTATCCACGTCAAGATCACTAAACTAGTCAACAACTCAATACTAAAATCTAATTTCACAAATTAGGCCGATCGAGACTCTTAACAAAACATATAAACAAAGTTCACAAATAATGTCTATCAGGACCCTTGCTATTTACATATACACAGATATATAAACAATCTCAGTCTCAAAAAATTAAATCTAAGTTAGGAGCAATAGTATAAAGTTTATGAGAAATCAAGGTTGAAACCTTGCACTTAAAAGAGCGGGTAACAGGACTATGTTCCCAGATACGGACGGCCTTGTCGTCTACGCCGCACGAAGCGAGTACGGCGGGGACACCGTCGACTCCGGCGGTCGGCTTCCACGCGAGGCAACAAACCTTACCCATGTGCCCTCTGAATCTCTGAACTTCCTTCAGCTCGAAATCCTCATCCTCGAAGTTCATCGCTCGCTCAATGAGCAAAGATCGGATCTGTATAAACAAGCAAGGTTTACGGTTACAAAGCACGCGCCGCCGCGATTGACGGCGAAAAGAGGTTTGCGGTTACGAAACACGCGCCGCCACGATTGATGGCGAAAAGAGAGAATGTGATGAAGATCAGAAGCAGGGCGGGAACGAGCAGTTTCTAATTTCTGACAATTTAATTATTTAACTATAAGTCCCTCTTAATATACAGTTTTACTACTTTAACCCCCGCGTTTTATCAACCGTTAACAGTACTTAAATTTTCCTTATGCAGTTGGATGTTGATGTTCATATTTTGAATAACAAGTAACTGGAGTTGGTTCCATAGTTCGTGGTTTTTTTTACTATTCATAAGAATTTATTAAAATAATAATAAATTATAAAGATTTATTAAAATGGTAATAAAGTGATAAAGTGTTGAGGGTAGATATGAAAATTTAATTTTGTAAAGGTAAAGTACACTTTATTAGTGATAAAATGAGTGACATTTTGTGTAAATAAGTTGTTATTGGGAGGGTGTTGTTAGAATGAATATATACTTTTTGGAGTACTTTACAATTAACTTTAAAACAAAAATAATGGGTACTTTATTATTAACTATGGGACGAAGAGAGTATTATTTAATAAAAATAATTAATATTAGATTGTAAAAATAAATAATACTCATCCGTCTCAATCTTAACTACTTGATTACTGTGTGCTCGAAGTTTAAGAAAAAATTATTTATTAGTATTTTATGCAATAAAGTGAGAAAGTGTTGGGGTAGTGATGGAGAGGAGATCGTGTTAGTCTTGATTAATTATAATAAAGATTTAATTAGGAAATTAGTTTAATTAGAATATTTAGTTTATTAGATATAGTTTATGTATATTATTTTTCGTGTTTATCTTTTAGGTTTTCACTCTTATTTAAAGAGTCCAGTTGTAAACGTTTTACTCAGTTGTTTGATGAATTATAAAATATTATTGAGAGATTTCTCATGTTTCTCTTTGCCGGTATTCAAATGATTGGAATCAACGAAGATTGAGAAGGTTGTTCGTTGTAGTTCATGTTTTTCCCTGCATCAGGTAGAAATGAGTTGTTTATTAGTATTTTATGTGATAAAGTGATGGGTAGTTGGGGTTAGAAAAAATTATTTATTAGTATTTTATGTGATAAAGATAAAGTAGATATTTCTATTTAAGAAAATGTGTAGTCAAGATTGGGACGCCAAAAACGAAAATAGTGTAGTTAAGATTGAGACGGAGGGAATATCTATCAATTAATACTGTCAAATGATAACATGTACTCCCTCTGTCCCAACTCTTTCTTCACACCACATTTTTCTCGTGTTTTAGCGAGCGAGTTGTTTATTAATATTTGAAATGATAAAGCGACTTTTAAGAAGGGGTATGATAGATCTATCTCTCATCTATTACATGTCTCCTTAAAAATTATTTTATTATTTTAAATACTAATAAAAAACTCGTTCGCTAAAACATGAAAAATAGTAACTGTGAATAAAGAGTTGAGACGAAGGTAATACTATTTATTCACTACAACAAGCTAATATTATTTGGTGAAAATAATTGATATTGTTTAATGAAAACATCTAATGTTGCTAATCACGGTACAATTGGTGTATACAATTTATTTTCAATTTTTTTAAGTAAACTCATTTCCAATGTTAATAATTATCTCATGTATTTATTATTATGAAATATAAACATACAAGCGTGAGCGTGACTTGTGTTGAAAAAATATTGAAATTTTTAATATACCATATTTATTGTATCGAAAAATATTGAAATATCAAATTTTTATGTACGGTATGATATCTTGTCCTAAGTTTTGGTACGATAAGCAAATTAAAAAATATCGGTATATAATGAAATAATTTTTTTTATATATTTACGGTAAAATTCTCTATTATACAATTAGTAGATTTAGTATTTTGGTATAAAATAATATGTTAAATTTTTGGTATGAAACGAAATATACCAATACCGTTTACAATTTAGGTATACCAAAATTTAATATGAAATTTTACATACCGAAAATTTTGTTACAATATACAATATGGAATGAAAATTTTAATGTATCGTACCGAACCATCCCTTTGTGTGACTAACCTCAATTGGCCTATATTCATGTAAGAGTAATTATTGGAAAGATTCATATATACATATTCATTGGGTTACACACTATTCTATAAACACAATTACTAATATACATTATTTCATGGGTCAAGAATTCGTTAAATACAATTCAGTCAGAGGAAAAAATGGATAAAATAGATGGAGTATCGTTTTATTTATATAGTAATATATATTTCTCTTTACAGTAATACCTTCATAAAGTTCATATCCTTATAGTAGCACGATTTAAATACATCACATGTGATATTATAAGGATAAATATGTGTACCCAAAAAGAATAAGTATGTAATACTTGTCCTTGTAGTACCATATAATTATCCTTATAGTAGCATATGTTTGTCCTTATAGTAACACAAATTTAAAAATAAATTTTTATATTTTGTTTTTGCGCGATTTTTTTGGAACAATTTATTTGTGTTTAACATGGTTCGGCCCACGAGGATCCCCAAGTTTTCTGGTCCTTCCCAATTTATACTAATATTTCATGTAAATATTTTACAGAATGCCTCTCATATAAAGATTAAACCTAAAGTAGGAATAGCATAAAAGCTTATGAGGAAATTAACAAGTCTGAAACCTAACCTTGCAGTGAAAAGAGCTGCGGTAGGAGAATTCTGTTCCCAGATACGGATGGGTAGAAGCGAAATGACAGAATGTTGTGAACTTCAAAACAAAAACAAATGGAAAAAATTCATTTACAATAATCAATCTAAAACTTAATACATAACTAATTGCATAAACATATAGACCAAGAAAGCAACATGAAAAAAGAAACAATGGAAATCATTTCTACACATACAATCAGTTCAAAAGATTTTATATGAACATGTTTATTAACAACATAACAACTTTTGAGATTCAACTTAATTTATCTGTTGATTCATGATTCAATCTCCAGACCACTACTATTACCAATTCAAAACGATGAAACAATTGTTTGGACTGCTAACATGCATACATGATACTGTGCAACATACATTTGTTTCCACAAAAGTTAATTTATAAATAAAAAGAATCTAAAAGGTGTATTAATTAATTATGTTTAGGACATTGAAACAATTCTTCACTATACATTATCCTGTTTCAAGATATTCTTATAACTATTTACAATGTAAAATGAATCTATAATCCAAATTATTTGATTTCCTGGATGCTATATATGTATACACATTTGCTTTAATTCTCTTTACATATCAAGGAGAATAAATAAAAAGGAAACTGATAGTAGGAAGAGCAAATATAACATGGATTCCCATTATTGGTAATTTGGTAATATGATCTATATATAAAAATTTATATCATTAATATACACGTGACACATATAATTTGTCTTATCGAGTTTCAGAGGTTTAAGCAATCGGAGAATTTGTTACCTGGATTTTTCTTGTCATTGCTCTCTGCTTTTCCAGTTTCTGTTGCCACTCTTGCACGTTTCACAGCAATTTCCTGCTCTTTTTTTGCTGGTGTTTGTGGCTCATCACAAGCATTTTTCCTTCATTTCTTCCGCCATTAATCACTGTCATATAGAATAGAAATGTTAATCGGACTGGTCCTAAACTTCTAATGAACTACCGAATAACATAACATAATAAATTTGAATTCATCACATAAAATTAAAAGCAAAAATTTGTATATTACAGATCTCATTTAATTATAGGCAAAATATTACGTGCACTATTTTCACCGTATTGCTGATAAGGAACACTTTAACTCCTTACCAACCACTATTATTATTGCTGATAAGGAACACTTTAACTCTTTACCAACCAATTATTAGAATAACTCGCCAACAATAATAATATAAAAAAAAAATAGTGTACACAATAATTTCTCTTTATTATATTACTATAAAATTCATGAATTTAGAGAGTAACACTTAAATTTTTCAAGACAGGGAAAACAAGAAAGCAAGAATCATTAATATGTTCGTCCTCTGTTATATAAACGTAATTATCAGTTTATCAGGTGAATTTTTAATAATCTACGAGTTCAACAAGCAAATTGGCAAATTCAAATTAATAGTATCAGGATTTTTTAAATAGTTTATCGAATTCACTTTCTGTATTAATATCATCATACCAAAACAAGTTTTGTCATCACTCGAATACGACACCGTAGAACAAACACGACACCAATTGATACGGAAGGAAAAAGAAAAAGAAAAAGAAAATTTTAATAACTGCAAACGCTTTTATTCAAATTTGCATGAATACGAACACGACACGATAAGAACTCGACAAGAATTGCCACGTAATGTGGCAAAATTTAAGAAAACGACACGAATTTTCATGGATACGAACACGACATGATAAAAACCGAATCAAGTCCCACGTAATGAATTTAAGATTCGTGCAATTTAATTTAAGTTACCTTTTTTAAGGATGATTTGCACGTGAAGCACACACGATACAGATACTTACTCTAATAATAAATTCTTGAAAAAAAATTGAAGAAAAATAAATTCCTTTTATTTGGGGGAGAAGATAAGTCCTCCGCTAAACCCTATTATAAAACTGATCACTGAATGAGCGGGGTTTTCTTTTCGGGCCATAGCCCATAGGTATGGACTCAGGGTTCTTTAATCAAGAGTATCTCAGAATTTTAAAAAAGGTTTCAAACAACTAATTCTGATAACTATTTCAACTAAAATAAAAAAAATGGAATTACTTATATATATTCGAAGTTAAAAAGGGGAAAAGAAGAAAGAAAATCAATAAATTATTTTCATAAAAATCTACATCTATATCTATATATTAATTATTATATTATAATAAAAATCATTCTAAATTTAGAAACCATTAACTTTTCCCCCCAAATTATTATTAAACTGAAACAAAAATTAAAATAAATATTAACAAATAATAATAAATAATTAATGAAATGTTAAATAATGGATAATTATTATATTTAGATCTTATTATTAAAGAGACACACTTGCGTGAAACGGAGCGTACGTTAGACATTGACGCTTTAACACTTTGGGAGGAGAGAGTGTTAATTTGTGTTAGTTTGTATCATGTCTCATTATGAGACCATCTAATATGTGTTTTTATCATTATTAAATTTGAAAAATATAATCATATTTTTTTTCCTTTTTTTGTCTTATAGCATTATATGTCTATTCATATAGTTAAATAAAAAATTATTATCATTTTTCAGCATATACTTATGGAGAACTACGTATAGTGGGAAACATATTGTGATTAGGGGCGGAGGAAATATCGAAAATACCGGTATACTGCACTTATCGTATCGAAAAATATCGATTTTATCGAAATTTTCGGTACGGTACTGATTTTCGGTACGATAACGGTATGAAAATATAGAAAATTTCGGTAAACCATAATATTGGTACGATATCGGTATGTAATATTGACATATCGAAAATTTCGGCATACCGAATTTTTGATACGACAACGGTATGACATTTTTCGGTATCGAAAATTTCGGTACGGTAACGGTGTGGCGAGAAAATTTTCGGTATGTCGTACCTTCCACCCCTAATTGTGATAGGCTATCTATAAGTTTGGGCCAACCTATAAATTTAGGTCACCAATCTATTTCTCTGTGCCACTTTTTCATGTTTCAATTTTATTCCACCTTCTGAATCTTTAACACATGGACCCAGAATCATGATGGTTCGTTGATATTTTTAAACATTCCACGTATCATTCATCTGTCATTATGAAACATATAGTGAAACAGGTGATATTATTCCGTAGGCTAGAATACAATAATAGAGAATATAGAATCTAAACAGACGTAAAACATCAAGAAGTTATTTGCAGAAACTGTTGATATGGAACTCAACTGCAAAATGATGAAAATTATAGGCTGCGGATAGTGTTCAAAACATCAGAATTCGGAGTGCCAAAAAGGCTATGCAATAGAACATAAAAAAAGTACATAATTCTCAAGTGAGTATTCTCAGGTCTTAGTTCTCAAAAAAAAAAAAATAAAAAAATCTCAGGTTTTAACTAATAATGATAAGCGGTGATAGGTACAAAGAAATACAGATTTAACGTCTACTATTGGGGAAATAATTTACAATCTCAAACTATAATAGCAGCTTCTTTCCAGGCGAGGATACCAACTCCCATATCTTGATTGTTCCATCATCACTTGCAGAGGCCAGACGCCCGTTTTCCTGTCATGTTACAACCACGCTTACATATATGAGATTACTTAATGGAAAAATCTTGAGACTGGGAACAGTTTTTATTGTCAGATACAGTAGAATATTTTATATAGTCCGCCAAAAGATAACACTGATAAGGCATCTTTAGTTAGGCACTTCAATATTCCCCATTCCCATCAGAATTCTTCTAATAAGCTGTTATGTATAGCAAGTTCTATGTCCTCACACACACATATATATATATATATATTGTTATATACACATATATTTTTTATCGGTAACCATATATATATTTACCGTGGGGTTCCATTGCACTGCATTAACATCCATGTCATGAGCCTTCTCTTTCTTGTGAAGCAATCTGTATGTAGGTCCATCAACCTTTTCTTCAACCTGCCCAAACCATACAAGAATGGAAATAAGTACCTAAAGATAGACGAGCTCAACTACTAGAATTAGTTTTAAGTTTACAAGCCTAGTCTATAGACATCCAATGAGAAGAGGTGAATTAAGCTAAAAATGCATATCAATACCGAGCCATCTTTACTCTCCACGAATAAACGTATTGCATCATCAGCTGCGCCACTGCTGATTATCCCCTCCCTGCAACATTCATACCTCAAAAAATGAAGAATGGAATATCTAACAAATTCGGAAAAAAAAAATTGGAACAGGAACACAAACGTAGACCCGTTAAGCCTTCTTACCGCGACCAATGGACGGAGAAAATAGTTCGGTCATGATAACCAGAGAGAGTGCATAGATGTATCCTGACAAAGGGCAATATGGAAGCGTTATAAGCTCAGAGCTCTTAAAAATACATTAAAACACTTGTTTCTGCAATCAAGTCATATCAATCTCAAATAAAGTAGCGATAAGCATGCAATTGCAAATAATTAGCAAGATCAATTGCAAAATGATCCACTATGATGTTGAAATACTATATATTATGAATATATTTTATAAAATCTGGAGTAAAGTGTTTATTCCTTCAATAAGTCATCAGGGAAGCAACACTTTAGAAGTACAAGAGACATTAGACAAACCAAACAAACTTTATCATACTAGCCGTCACAGGCTGTTCTATATCAAAATGAAATATATAATCGCACAGATGCAATCATGACAAGACTTAAAGTATGCCAGATAATTATGTATGTGTAATAACTATGCATCCTCGAAAGTTCTAGAAAAGGAGAAAGGTACAAAAAATCAGAGGTTGCTACAAAACCCAATTGTAAGTTCAAACTCTATTGTTATCCACATCAAAGAATCAAGCAGGAAAAACTAAACAAAAAAAAAAAAAGAGCATCTGGAGCGGCTGCATAAAAAAAATAAAAATCAAACACACATCAAAATGCTGCTCACCAAGGTGCATTTCCATCTCCAGACTGCACCCTCTTAACATCACAGCCCCATATCTTGATGGTTAGGTCATCACTACAAAATCAAATTAACTGAGTTAGCCCTGCAAACTAACCTAATTTGTAGCAATGGTAACTGTAAATTCTTGTTCTGCAGCTTAATAGACACAATTAAGACTTTGGCACTGCTATTAAACTTCAATAGGCAAACAGAGAAATGACAAGAAGCGCACGTATACCTGCAGGAAACCATCTTGTCTCCAGTGGCATTGAAAGATAAGGCCCAGACAGTAGATGTATGTCCACTTTAAGAAAGAAAAAAAGATAAAGAAGAAGAAAGTTACAATGCAATAAATTTTAAGATCTGTAAAACCCTAGTGAAGCACATAATCATGAAAACAATTCAAAACATAAAATAAATTAATAAACTTGAACTTTGTAGAGTGATCAATGGTAACTTTCACAAGCATACGTTCATAGAAATTGAAAAGTTTCTAAAGCAGTGATCAATTAACATGAATCCAAGTTCCTTCTTTCAATTGATATAAAATCCAGTCCACCAAGCACTAACAATTTGGACGGATAAACAAAGCCATTTGGGAGAAGGAAATCATGTGTTACATACACGAGTTAATTTTTAGTTGTTTCACAAGTAATCTCAGAGTGAAACATAGCAAGGACAAAAGGATACTGCTTAAAAACAAATGATATTCAGCTTGTCAAAAGGATACTGCTTAAAAACAATATTAAGAGATTTAAACTAGATGAATTGATACCCAAATACAATATGACTATATCACATACTTAAGGGTGTGGATATAAAAGTATTGAATGTTCTAAGCATACCTTCAAACATAGAAAGTGGGGAGCAAAATTACCTGCTGGATTCGTTCAAAGTTTGAGCACAATGCCAATCATCAACATCTCCATCCTCTGTCCAGACCTGTACCACTCAGATGAGTACCATATAAATAATTATTGACTATTGGGTCAAATATAAGGTACAGAACTAGCAGATACTCAAACAGTTTCATTGTCCAGTGTATAATGAGTAGCACATTAATAGTATTGTCAAGTGTATAACTAATAATACCTTAATAGTATTGTCATAACTACATGAGAATAGAATATCCATTGATGGATGCCACTGCACCATCTTAACATCTTGTGTATGCCCTTGCAACACTGAAACACATTCCACCTCATTAGGTGCTATTACTTCCCATATCCATACTGATTTGTCTCGCCCACAAGTTGCAAGCAATGTGCCTGAAGCATTCCAACTCACACTTTTGACTTCATTCTCGTGACCCTGATTTCACTCAAAAAACATAAATTGATATCAATACCAAGTTTTGGATCTCCAAAAGACCAACAATAAAACAAAGTCTTTCTTCCTTAAATTAAATACATTACCTCTAGGGTGGAAACACACACAAAATCACCCCCAGCATCTTCTTCCCAGATAGCAGTGGTGGCATCAAAACTTGCGGTTGCTAATAATTTGCCAGACGGCGACCATGAACAAGTTCTAACAGTCCTAGTATGAACATCCTCCAATACCGCCTGTATAATATAATGCAATCGAACACACCTCTTTACTCATCCACATCAATATCTTCTAAACCATTCAATAACTCAATTCAAAAATCGAATTTAACAAATTATGCCGATCAAGCCTCTTAAATTAACAAACATGTTCATAACACAGATATATACGCAATTCTCAGTTCCAAAAGATTAAAACTAAAGTAGGAGCAATAGTATAAAAGCATGTTCATAAACACAGATATATACGCAATTCCCAGTTACAGAAGATTAAAACTAAAGTAGGAGCAATAGCATAAAAGCTTATAACGAAAAAGGTAGAAACCTTGCACTGAAAAGAGCCAGTAGGAGAACTCTGTTCCCAGATACGGACGGTTTTGTCTCCGCTGCAAGAAGCGAGTACCGCGGGGACGCCGTCGACTCCGGCGGTCGGCTTCCACGCGAGGCTCCAAACCCTATCAGTGTGCCCTTCGAGTCTCTGAACTTCCTTCAGCTCGAAATTCTCATCCTCGAAGTTCATCACTCCAATAAGCAGAGATCGAATTTGGATCGAATTTGTAATAAACAAGTAAGGTCAAGCAAGGTTTGCGGTTGCAAAACACGCGCCGCCGCGATTGATGGCGGAAAAGAGGGATTGTGGTGAACTCGTGCCAACGATCAGAAAGCCTGGAACGAAAAGGAACTTAAGGTGGGCCAATCTCTAATATATATAAAGAATTTTTTTTAAGCATATGCACATGTCGAAAAATACTAAAATATGTAAATTTGATTAGGATATCCATAAAAATATCTATTCTTTTATATTTTAGATATATAAAATTTGGTATTTTGCGATTTAGATATAAAATTTTAAATGTGTATATATAACATAATTCTATTTTAAATTATCATCATATTTAAAATAAAGAAAAATATCCAAAAATTATCATCAATTCTCTAATTGTACAATATATCAAAAAATTAGAAATAAATAAAAGAAAATAAACATTATGAGCAAGAAGACAAAAAAAATAGGATAGTTAAGGGCATTTATGTCAATTTATTTACTTTTGGAACCTAGTAGTAATGTTTTTAAAATTTGAAATCTAGTAGTAATAAAAATGGTAAAATGGAACATAATAATCATCCACTCATTTAAATACTCTATTTCAAAGTATCTCTAATTTTAATAATTTTAATTTTAAATTTAATCACAATTGTACATCTATATTTTTTAATCTCTACCCTATATTATATGATATATTATAGAATATATAATAAAATATTTTAATAATTAAATTTTAAAAGGATAATTATTCACTATATATCAATCTTATAATTAATGTTGATTAAATTGATTACTACATAAACAAGTTGCATATTTCAAAATAAGATTATCTTTATCCACAATCCAATCCAACACAACTCATTAATAAACAATTAATTTCTCTCATCCACATATACAATTTACAACTCAATTCAATCTTCTTCTTTTTCATACTTTATCAACAACCCAACCCAATTTAAAATAAATTTTCTTTTCTATTAATTAATAATTATATTTATTTATAATATATTTTTATTATATTAATAAGGTGATATATTAAATTATTTAATTTTTAAAATTCGCTATTTTAATAAAGAAAAAATTATTATGCACTTAAAATAAATTACGATTTTAATAATTAAGTTTAAATTACAATAATTAGAATACAAAACTGTAAATAAATATATCAAGTTACATAGATGCGTAAAATACAACAATTCAGAAAATAAAATTACACATTTAATTATCGGTACCGAATTTTGCCATATATGCTCAATCAAATCATTTTTAAGAAAGAAAGATGAAACTTCTATTGTGAAAGTTGTTCTCTATTAATCATATAAGCGGATAGACTTGCAATGCGTCCAGTTGAGCATTCAAAACCTTGATCATCATTCATGGGATCATCCAAAAAAAATTATGTTGGATCATGATAAGTTTGGTATGTGTCTCGTTCATCCTCCACTATTATATTTTGCATGATGATACAAGTCATCATAATTCTTCCCATCAAAAGCTTATTCCAAACAAGACATGGGCATCGAAGAAATGCGAAACGAGCTTGTAGAACTCCAAATGCTCGTTCGACATCTTTCCGCACAGCCTCTTGGTGTTAAGCGAATAACTTGTGCTTTCTGGTTTGTGGAGACGTAATTGACTTAACAAATGCAGCCCATGAAGGATATATGCCATCTGTTAGATAATATGCTCTATCATTTTCCCTACCATTCACGACATACCTAACCTTTGGTGCTCGACCTTCCAAGACATCATAAAAAACTGGAGATCGATGGAGTACGTTAATATCATTGCACGTACCTGGTGTTCCAAAGAAAGCATGCCATATCCATAAGTCATATGATGCAACAACTTCCAAAATAATTGTTGGTTTTTCACTTCTCCCTGTATATTGCCCAGCCCATGCAGTAGGACAATTTTTCCATTCTCAATGCATGCAATCAATACTATCTATCATGCTCATGCCGGGGAATCCACGTTGTTCCCCGACGTAGAGTAGTCTTGCCAAATCTTGTTCATTGGGCTTTCTGAGGTAGTTGTCACCAAAGCAGGAAATGATGCCTTCTACAAACTTCATGAGAGCTTACCTTGTCACAGTTGTACTCATTCGCAAGTATTCATCAACGACATTAGTTGATGTCCCATACGCCAACACCCTCATAGCTCCAGTACATTTCTGTAATGGTGAAAGACTTTGTCTACCTGTGGCATCAGGTCTTTGTTGAAAATATGTGTCATTGGCGGTAACGGCCCCCACTATATGAAGGAATACATGTTTTCGCATACGAAATCTACGTCGAAAGATTTCAGGAGTATACGTCGGTCTGTCGACAAAGTAGTCGTTCATCAAACGTTCCTCACCCAACTCGTGTTCCCTTTCACAATGCCTTCTTCTAGCTCTAGGAGTGGGATCTCCTTTGTTCAGATTAAGATTATTTAAGAGGAGATCCTCTATGATGCGATCCATGTGACGATTCTGATGAGTAACCCGTTCTTGCCATTCATCAAATTCGATGAAATTAAAAGAATCAGAACTCGAATAGTTATCTATTGTTTGATTTTCATTGAGAGACATTTGGAAAGTGGAAGGGAAGAAATTATGCTTGAGAGAAAGCAGGAGAAAAATATAGGGATTTATTGTAAGTCTAATGTGGTTTAAGAGGATATATATAGGAAATAAAGAGTGAAGATACAACTTCAATAATGTTAATTACTATTTGGCATGTGAATAAAATGAAAGTTTAGCTAGGTAGAACTTTGTAGTGGAGATACAACATGTGAATATTTGATGGTAGAAGCGAATATTTGATTGCATGTGATGGCATGTGAATAAAAATGAAAGTCTAGCTGACACTAGCTAGAATTTTGAATGACCCGTGAAGAAAATGTGATGATTACATGTGGCGATTGTGTATTTGGGCATGGAAAACCCTGTAGGTTATGGTTTTAACACTATAGGTTATGTATTTAACACTATATGTTATGTAGCACCTGAAATGACAAGTACATGTGAATAGGTGTATGTGAACTTCAATAATGAAGGAGCATTAGACAAGTACACGTGAACTCAAAATAATGGACAAGAATAAATAACTCGACTTCATAATTAAAATAACTCAATTACATGAAATTAACTAAAATCACACGAATAAAAATAAAATGAAAGTTTAGCTAGGTAGAACTTTGTAGTGGAGATACAACATGTGAATATTTGATGGCAGAAGCGAATATTTGATTGCATGTGATGGCATGTGAATAAAAATAAAAGTCTAGCTGACACTATCTAGAATTTTGAATGATCCGTGAAGAAAATGTGATGATTACATGTGGCGATTGTGTATTTGGGCATGGAAAACCCTGTAGGTTATGATTTTAACACTATAGATTATGTATTTAACACTATATGTTATGTATCACTTGAAATGGCAAGTACATGTGAATAGGTGCATGTGAATGGGTGCATGTGAACTTCAATAATGAAGGAGCATTAGACAAGTACATGTGAACTCAAAATAATGGACAAGAATAAATAACTCGACTTCATAATTAAAATAACTCGATTACATGAAATTAACTAAAATCACACGAATAAAAAGCTTCCTACACAATAACTAAAAATACATAAAATAAAATTACATGAACTTTGACATTAGATGAAATTTTATCTCTTCTTCTTTTGGGGTTAAGTGATCTTTCTCCATTAATGCCAACTCAGAAAGTGTGTGTTGCATTTTTCTATTCTCCATATTAATTCTCTCTTTTCTCAGGTCCTTAATCACTTCAACCTCATCATTTCTAGTGAGTCTCAATGCACGAATTTCTTCAACAATTTATGAGTTATCAACGTGAGATTGTGATGTCTTACCTTTTCCCTTTTTTTCGCCTTATCTCTACCTGTAGGATGTGAAATAGATGAACCGCCACTTCCCGGAGTTTCTGGATTAGTGGGGATGGAATATGCTCCATCTTTACTGGTCTTTGATCTCTTCGAGCTGCCACCGCTTTCATCATCACCCTCGTCATCTTCAGCATGAGAACGTGTTAAATCATCTAAATTTATTTTCCCACTTGGGATGTTTACACATAACTTCATTAAACACGTGCAAGTCTTGAATTTTTTTTTTTGTCATTTGCTTCATAAATGGAATGTGCTTCTCTCTCAATATCCAGTTGACTCATTGCGCTTCTTATTCGGCGATATGCTTCTTTGTAAGCGGCAACCCACTTGTTTTCATTTGTACTAAGTAGTTGATGACGACCTTTTAGTGCATCTCGATTTTTTTCACGTAACTCCTGTGGATTTTCTTTTCGAGCTTCTTCGTACAAGGACCAGTGAAAATCAGATAGATATCAGATAGTGAAAATCTAAAGTATTATCCTATAAAAATATAAACATCCAATAAAAATGAGACATGTGATAGCCAAAGCCTTGAGACCAGCGCCCTTGATCTGTTCGACTATCTGCACCGATTGGAATGGTGTATACTAATTCTGATTTTTTTTTCTTTTTTTCTTTTTTGTCCTTTTCCGTGGATTGGTTTGGCTACATGAACCGATAAACATAGTCTAACAAGTTACATGATTTTAAAATGCACGATGAGTGTATGGTGTATATTGATGCACATAAGACTCACTAAAAAAAAAAAAGGTTCAACAATTAAGTATTAATTGATATCTTCTGATATGTCTATCAATAATATATTAAATAAGTTAGCAATATCCTCCCACATCCAACATATATATACCTCAAACATATAGAATTGCAAACATAATTATTTTAATATTATACTTTAAACAATAATACCACGTAATTTATAATAGATTTGCATAAAATTACAACCACTCAAATGTATTTTTAATACAGTCATTATAATACCCTTTTTAAAATTATAATATTTAATAATTTATTATTTTTTAATAGTAAAACTTGTATATTGCATTTATAAAATATTAAAAATTTAAAAAATAAAACTATCATATTTTTAAAATATTTAATTTAAAAATATATAGTATTTTTTTTTCTCATTCCATGTAATACGTTATATATGAAAGTCCACCCAAGGTCCTAATGAGTTTTTCTACTTTGACACCGCGTTTTATCAACTGTTGCTATTTTACTTATGTTAATTTATTTATTTAAAATTTTAGTTTTTTTTATTAATTTATTATAAAATACTATAAGAATGACACTCATGTGAACCAGCTCTATACATAAAATTTATTATTAATATGTATAAAAATTGTCACTATTGAAAATTTTTATGCGTAACTGTAATAATTTTTATATATAATAGTGACATTAAAAAAATCGAGTCATATAAATTTTTGTCGTGCTACAAAATCAGTTTCCACTTTCCATGATTATTTTCCTGTCTAAAACGAAATGATATTACTTGTAACAATTTTAGTGTTACAACTTACACACTTCAATTTTGCATTCTACAGTTTAGACACAAAAAATATCAATGGACGGTGGCTGTATTTTCAAAACTCCATAAACAACTTTTAATTTTTTTTTTTTTTTTTCAAAACTCAAAAGTTGTTAAACGTAGCTTTTGAAAAAAAAAATGATTATGCATCATTTTGTTGAGTTTGCAAACACCACATATATTGTGTATATCATACCAACACGCACTAATAATCCAAAAAATGGAAATATAATGGAATACAAAAGGTACACAAAAGAATCAAGCCAAAAATGAATGCAAGCTGTATATGATGCAAGTTTCCTAAAATGGATTCAAATTACAATCATTAGGGCTTGAATAAAAAATATTCTTCACCAGCAGCAGTATTATATTGATTATGTGATCCACGCCCAACACCTAAAAGGAACCAGAGAACAGAGGAAGGATATAACATGTAATGTTACATTCATACAGATATCAACATTGATAATGTTAGCACTACGAGCAATGCTATTATTACAACTCCACTAAAGGGAATGAAACTTTCTAAGCCTGATGTTTTCACTCTGGACGAAAATTTCGAAGAATCAATTTCACCACCTGGCGTGCGAACAATTTCTACATGAGAGATGATATTTTCCTATCACATTCTAGCTGGCAAAAAATGATCACATGACAATATCTTTTGCACGTTTCAATACTTGTTCTTGTGTATGAAAACAAAATCTGACATCAAAATGAATTCAATTAGTCATGCAAACAATCGAAGCTTTGTGCACCTCCGTCCTTCGATGAATGTCTGGGGATACTAAATTACTACTTCACCACAAAGGAACTTTTACAGCTACAGCCACCCACTGCACTTGGATTAGTAGACACCTGCATATAAAATCAACCATATGGGTTAGTATAATGAGAGCAACAAAAGTCAGTATTTAGGGGAGCTTGGTTCAAAAAAATTCAATGAGAATGGTAATGGAAATGAATTTGGGTTAACTGTCGTGGTTAATGAGAATAAAACATGATCAAATTCACACCTTCATCATACATCAAGTGGGGTAATGAGACTCAAAATAAGTTAATCATTACCCCCATTTTGATTAACTACCTCTCCTCCTATAATTATTTCTCAATTGTTCCACTATTTCCCAACCAAGAATCATTTTTTGTCCTCAAATATCCAAGATTAAAGCAAAACACTAACGTTGTAACCACCATTCTCATGGTAAATCACTATTCAATAATTTTCATTACCATTCCCATTATAGAATTTGAACCAAATGCCCCTTAGTTATAATTTTACTTCAGTAAATTGAAACCCGACACCCACGGGTCTCCAGTAACTAATTAGCCTAACCAAAAAATTCAATTGACAGCAGATGGAAAACTGATAATTTCATGGCATCTTAGATTCAACAACTATTGTACAGGAACCAGCCATTATGTTACTAGAAACAGTCAAATGAAATGAATCTACCATATTTTTAGTGACAATTTCCTTTACAAGGTGTTTAGGCTGTAAGACCTTAAGTTTTAGGCTAGCAAGTAGCTTCAAATCATCAAGTTAAATACAGATTTTTCAGGGGAAATAAAAGTGAAGAACGAAACAAGCCTCTGATAGATATCAGTAAATGTATTAAATACAGAGACATACTTCAAAAAATCTTAAGATGACTTCAGAATATCCAACATGGATTCGTACATAATGTTTTGTTTCTTGACATGCATACAGTCAAAAGGTACAAGATATTTTTAAAATTATCAGATGCCTCAGTAGTCAGCCCCGGAGAGCTCCTCTTCTATACAATATAGCATATTCTCTAAACTCACTACATTTTTCTTTTTTTGTTCTTAAGTCGTGCAGAGTTAGAGGACAAGTATTGGTTTCAAGGAAGGGCACATGTGGGAGGGGAGTTAACTGTTTGAAATAATTCTTGAACAGTTGAGTTTGCATGAAACATAACAAGAAATTCTAAATATGGCATACTTGCAGACTTTCATATTTGGACTTCCCACCTTCATAACGTTTGGAAAGCATTAAAAAAAAAAATTGGTATCAAATCTACACATCACAAGCCCATGCATAAAAATTCAAATAATTTCTGCATACATAGCTTGGTCATATTCTCATTTGAACTTCTGTCCCTTGTAAAAGAAAAAAAAAAAAAAAAAAAAGAGATTGGTTCCATCTGGAAATTGAAATTTTATTATTCTTTTCAAGTTTTTGCTCAAAGCATGGAAATGGAATCCTTTTTCTCATTAAATGAATCAGAGGTTGATCCAAGTCCCCTAACATAGTTTGCTTACTGACAGATACATTTTAAGTGATATAACTACTCATCAGATATAACAACCCAAACAGAAGGTTGCTCTAAAAAGCTCATTTGGACCCTACTTTCTTTGCTTGTAGAACTGAATCAAAATTAATCAACAAAGATAAAGAGCACAAATATTGTGCATTCGACATAGTTTTAAAAGGCGCAAGGCGCAAAAAGGTGTAAGGGGTGTTCCGTTGCCCGAGGCAAGAGACGTCTGCCTGGGGCGCGCCTCTCCTACATATTCTCCCAAACAACATTTTATGATCTTATATACTTATTTCACACATATTCTCATATAATAAAACACATAAAGCCACATATAAACATAATGTAAACATGAAATTGATATTAAATGTCCAAATAAGCGAAGATAGACTTTCACACACACAAACCATAAAATATTAAAAAAAAACAGCAATTAAGATGTTCATTAGTAATTAGTCAAGTGACTCAATCCTCATCAAAATCAATGCCCTCCTCCTCATCATCATCAATGTACTCTTCTTCCTCTTCCTCCTCTTCCTCCATCTTCATCAACTTCATCTTCATCTCTAAGTCTTCTTTCTGAGCCTTTCACATTCTTCCTCATTTGTTTCCCTTACGGGCCTTACCTTACCAGGGCAGTGCCGTATGGCAGGCCAGCGGCGGCAGGCTGACGAAGGAGCACTGGCGGCGGTCCGGCGCAGTAGGAAGAGGAGCAGGAGCGGTTTGAAGAGAGGAGGCAGAGTCTTGGAAGTGTTTTGAATTTCAAAACCCTAGTTACGTAATATGTATTATTCTAATTTTTATATGTTTTATTTTTTTAAAACTCAAAAAGTGTTACTTAGTTCCAAAAAATGACCTAAAAGTGTTAGTAATATTATAAAAGAGGGACCAAAACACGTTTGTAGGAGAGGCACGCCTCGGGCGCGCCTTGAACGCCTCATAAAAGGCCAAAAAGGCGAAAAAGGCGCTCGCCTGGCCAACATCGCCTCAAAAAATATAAAAAAGGCGAAGGCCCTATAGCCTCGGCCGCCTCTCGCCCCGGGAGCGCCTTTTAAAACTATGGCATTCGAGGGCAAACAAAAGCAATACTCGGCGAAACATATTGTAAGAACAAATCAGTTACAGTGAACTGACCTGAAAAGCAGAACGGATAAGCTCCTCTACATAATCAACGGTTGCACCTTTCACGAAGTCAAATGAGATATTATCAACCACCAATTTAACTCCCTCCTGCTCAAATATCCTACGAAGACCAAACATTATGAGATGAGTTTCTTTTAACTCACCAAACATTTGAGATATATATAATTTGGGACCCCAATTGGCAACAACAAGCATAAGGAAACCCCAAAATTTAGGAAATTCAATAACCTGTCATCATTATTGGTCTTATCATCAAGTGAAAAGTTATATTGGAACCCGGAGCAACCACCAGCTTCTATGCTCAATCGGAGCAACTTCTTACTGGTCTCATCATCTTGCAACTCTTTCATTCTCTGTATAACGGAAAAATTATTGACTCATTGGATGGTATTCCTTATTAAATCATTGTGGAATCATTTCTATACCTTAGTCTATTCAGTTAATAATCTTCATTCCCTAAGTATATGACCTAAAAAATTATAAGTTTATGATCAACAAACGTAGAGTCTCTATCATCTCCACATGTAATACCGTTTTCACAAACTCACATCGGCTAATCCGCCAAATCCAATTAAATTAAACACATAAAATCATCAACCCAGCAATTCCTGTATCTAAATATATACCCAATTGGAAAATCAGTAAAATAATGACGCAAAATCATTTGTTCAAAAAAGTCCACCGCGATTAACACAAACAAAAGCAGAAAGGCGAAGAAAATTACTCTAACGCAGCTCTCTGTCATGTGTACGGCTTCAGGCGAAGGAGACGTAGATTCCGATGAAGAAGGCTGAGGTTCATGGACGGCGGAGGATGAGCTTAAAAGCCTCGAATTCAAGCGAATCCGAGCAGAAAAGTAGGGGGCGATGCGGCGAATCAGCGAACGGGACGACGTCGTCATGCCTTGTTCCTCCTCCTTCAAAACATGCTATTGCCCAATCGGAAAAATCAAATGAAATAGTGAACGATGGCTCTGATTCTTGGAGGAAAAGTTTCTTTGAATTTTCTCTTGTGCTGTTTTTCAGATGAGTTGGGTAAAGGTGGAGCTTCGTATGGCAGACACACGGTCGAATCCTACACGATTCATTTTATTCGAAACTGGTCATTTCTTTTTGAGAAAATTAGTAAGAGGTTCCAAAATAATCACAATATTACTAATAGGTTCAAACTACTTTATACAATTACTAAGAGGTTTCAATTTATAGTGTTATGACATTCTTATCCTCAGTTATCTAATAACATTAAAAATAGAATTAAATAACTTTAACAATGAAGCTTTTTTATATGCAGAAAAAAGGGTAGGTGGTTCCTTTTTGCAGGAAGTCTTCTTCGCTCTCTAACCTAAACAAGCAAAATATTGTCGGCGAGTCGCGTCAATGAGTACGGAGCTGCACATCCCCAAGATAATTTTGAAATTCAAATTTCTTGTGGGTATGTTGATTTCTACCTAACGTATCTTGTAGAGATTCATGGATTGAAGATTGAATCAACATGATTTGTATTCAAGAATGAAGAAGAAGAATTCTGTTACAATACGAATCTGAAATGAAAACTGAATGAATGATAAAATACAAGTATAACTCCTATTTATAAGTAATGTCTATCCAACAGTATTAGTTGGATAGAGGAAAGTATTAGTTGTAAAACCAACTAAGTTGTTGACTATTTGACTACTTCTTTGAGTGTGTTGACTGCTTCTTTGACTATATCTTGAGACCCCCTCTCAAAATGGGTGTGTATGTTCAAGAGGCCCATTTTGGACTTGATGGTGTTGAAGGGTAAGGGTGAAAGGGGCTTTGTTAAAGCATCTGCAAGGTTCTCTGAAGTAGGGACTTGAATCAATTTGATAACTCCCTCTTTAATCTTCTCTCTTGTAAAATGCATATCAATTTGTATGTGTTTTGACTTCTCATGGAGGACTGGAATATGTGCAATTCCAAAGGCTGATTTGCTATCTGTGTAAATGAGTGCAGGCTGTGGATGAGTAATCTTCATGTCCTTCAATATGTATAGTATCCACTGTAATTCACATGTTGTAGCACACAAAGCCCGGTATTCTGCTTCAGCTGATGATCTACTAACAGTGGGTTGCTTCTTTGACTTCCAAGAGATCAGAGAATCTCCCAAATAGATAGTAAAACCAGTGATGCTTCTTCTGGTCTGCTCACATCTTGCCCAATCTGAGTCTGAAAAGGCTTGCAGCTTATAGTTAGTCTTTTTGGGATAAAATAAACCTTGACCAGTGGTGGATTTCAAGTACCTAAGCAGTCTATGTACAGCAGATAAGTGATATTGATTTGGACTGCTCATATATTGACTAAGTGTTTGCACTGTATATGAAATATCAGGCCTTGTAATAGTCAAATACAAGAGCTTTCCAACTATTCTTCTGTACTCAGAAGGGTTATCAAGTAAGGGAGCATCAGTGTGTGTGTGTTTAGAATCCATAGGTGTTGCACAAGGTTTACTAGCTAATAAACCACAATCATTTATAAGATCCAACACATATTTTCTTTGACATAGTTGAATACCAGAATCATTCTTTGCCACTTCAATTCCCAACATGTATTTCAAATTACCCAAATCTTTGATTGTAAACTTATCATGCAAATGGGCTTTAGTTCTCAGAATTTCATCTAACACATCACCAGCAATTATAATATCATCAACATAGCATACAAGAACAGTGAAGGAAGTAGGAGTTGATTTTGTAAACAAAGAAGTATCAGCTTTGGACTGCACATATCCAAAATTTATCAAAGTTTCAGAGAGCTTATTAAACCATTGTCTAGAGGCTTGTTTCAGGCCATATAGACTCTTGTTTAATTTGCAAACTCTGTTATCAGTAGAAGAGCAATAACCAGGGGGAGGGGTCATATAGACTTCTTCAGCCAAATCACCATGTAAAAAGGCTGTGTTGACATCACATTGATGTATAAACCAGTTCTTAGCTATAGCAATGGATAAAAGAATTCTTACAGTGGTGATCTTGGCAACAGGTGAGAACGTGTCAAAATAATCTATACCTTCTTCTTGAGTGTAGCCCTTTGCCACTAACCTGGCCTTGTATCTTTCAATGCTACCATCTGAGTGGTATTTGACTTTAAACACCCATTTGCATCCTATTGTGTGTTTTCCCTGTGGCAAAGAAACAAGAGACCAAGTATTTGTCTTTTCTAATGCTTCAATCTCCTTTTTCATAGCTATAATCCAATTCTCATTTTGAATAGCTTGTTTGTATGTCTTAGGTTCAACTATTTGAGAGATTGAAGCAGTAAAGGCTTTATGAGCAGAAGACAACATGTCAGTTGAAAGAAAATCAGAAATGGGATATTTACAGAGCATATTTGCCTTCTTAGAGTCATGATTGATTGAATTTGGCAAATTGGTTCTGTAAATATCTAAATAGGCAGGAATATGTCTTACTCTATCTGACCTTCTGAGTCCATCAGTTACAACATTTTCAGATTCTATAGTTTGTAGAGGAATAAAGGAGGAATGATCATCATGGACGATAGAATGATTCTCAATAATAGAGAGATCAATAGTACCATTATCAGTAGAAACATTAGCATCAGAAACATTGTCAACAGAAATATGACCATGAGCATCAGTAACTTGTGAATGGTGTGGTGTGTGAGACTCTTCATAAAAAATGGAATCATTGTGAGATTGAATAGTACTTTTATCAAACTCAGAAATTTGTTGTTCAATAAACTTGGTAGTTGACAATTTATCAGAATAAGGAAAGATTTGTTCAAAAAACTTCAAATCTCTTGAAATGAAAACTTTACCAGTACTAATATCATAACACCTATATCCCTTTGTACCAAATGGATAACCCAAAAAAATGCATTTTGTAGATCTTGGATCAAATTTACTTCTGTGGACAGACAATGTACTAGCAAAGCATAAACAACCAAAGCATCTCATGTAAGAATAATCAGGTATCGTGTGATACAACATTTCAAAAGGTGTTTTATTTTGTAAAACAGTTGAGGGCAGCCTATTAATGATATGAGCAACAGTTTGAACACAAAAACTCCAAAATTTTAAAGGTAAACAAGATTGTAAGAGTAAAGCTCTAGCAACTTGAAGTAAATGCTGATGTTTTCTTTCAACCACCCCATTTTGTTGGGGTGTTTCAACACAAGAAGTTTGATGAACAATACCTAAAGTATGATAAAAGTCATGTAACAAAAATTCAGTGCCATTGTCACTTCTAAGAGTTTTAACTTTTGTTTGAAATTGAGTTTGAACCATTTTGACAAAATTTTCAAGAGATAACTTGACATCACTTCTGACTCTTAGCATATAATGGATGCCAAATAGCTACATCTAGTAAAAAGTTCATCCACAATGGTGAGAAAGTACTTATTTCCACTCAAAGATTGTATAGAGAATGGACCCCACACATCACAATGAATGAGATCAAAAGCTTGTTTAGAAACAGAACTACTAGTAGGGAAAGAAGATCGCTTCTGCTTTGCAAGAGGACAAATGTCACATACATGATTGGACAAAAGTTTATTCAAATGTCTTGGCAGATTAGGTAAAGTAGACAATTGTAACATTTTCTTATTAGAAACGTGACCTAACCTTGAGTGCCACAAAACATGATTAAAAGAGTTGACATTACAAGCAGATCTAGTAGGAACAGATTTGATGCAATATAGTCCTCCATATTGTTCAGCAGTACCAATCACCTTCTTGGTGAGGTTGTCCTGCAAAACACAGTGTGAGGACAAGAAGCTAACAATGCAATTAAAATGATTAGTCAAATGAGAAATGGAAAGAAGATTGAAAGTGAACTCAGGGACATACAAAACTTTATATAATGTCAGAGATTCATTTAAGATCACATTTCCTTGAAAAGTAGCAGTAGCAAAAGCATTATTAGGAAGTTTGATTTTAATGTTGGATGGTTCTGGTACTGATGAAAATAAGGTTAGATCACAAGTCATGTGATCTGTGGCACCAGTATCAAGAATCCAGCTATACTTATCTGAAGAAAGAGTATGAAAGCAAGAGTGTATACCTGTGGGATTACCTGAAACAACATCATCAGTGACAAAAGCTCCAGCCACAATGTGTGAAGTGTCATTCCCTTTTTGTAGCTTTGCTTAGCTCAAGAACTGTTCAAACATATCTTGAGTAAAGAGTGGATTTATCATCTCAGTAGCATCATCACTCTTAACCATAACATTGGCAGTAGAATCAGGTTGTCCACAAGAAACAGGACCTTTAGGACCCCTGGGACCCTTCCAACCAGGGGGATACCCTATTATCTGAAAACACCTATCCACTGTGTGCCCAGGGGCCCCACAGTGGCTACACTTCATAGGCTTCTTCTTGTCTTTGAAAAATTTAGCATTCTTAGCTAGCATGGCAATGGACTCAACTTGAGAATGAGAAACATCACATTTAAGGGCCCTCTGAGACTCTTCTTGAACAAGAATGGAATAAACTTTGGATAAAGTATAAGAAGCAGACTGCATAAATATGTGACTCCTAATATCAGAATAACTATCATCCAAGCCTACCAAAAACTTAATCATAGCATCCTTTTCTTGAGTCCTAGCCACAATCTGTGGTATCTCACAAGTACATTGAACCATAGCACCACAATGACAATGCAAAGCTGGCCTAAAACTCAACCACTCATCCCATAAAGACTTAAAAGTATTGTAGTAAACTACCATGGACTGAGACCCCTTAGAAATAGCACTCAAAGACTTTTCTAATTCATAAACCCTAGTATCGTCAGATTTGGTATACCTAACATGAAGTTCTTCCCAAACTTCTCGGGCAGAGGTGAAATACTCTAGTGTGCGTTTGATATCAGGCTTAATCGAGTTCAACATCCACATCAAAACAAGATCATTAGCACGAATCCACGCCGCACGAATCACCGGATCATCGTCTTCTGACGGAGGAAGCAAAGTTCCATCAATGAGAGGGGCCTTATTCTTCACGCAGAGTGCGCGCTTGACTGCGTGACTCCATGATACGAAATTTGTGCCATCGAGCAGCTCCAAGACAATGGCAATAGCCGGATTGTCCTGCGGATGTAAGGCCAACGGAGAGAGAGGATTCTCCAAGGGATTGAGCGAAGCACCGTTAAACGCCATTTCAAGCAGATGAAGAAAACCGAACAAGAAATCGCAAAAAACAAAGAAATCACAGATCGTGATAGACACAAAATCGAACAATTAGGTTGTGATAGACACGAAACCAACCAAGAATTGAGCGAAAAACTCAAAGAATCGATCGAATTAATCGAAGAAGCAGCGGAAAAACAGGATCAATCGAATCCCCAAAAAAAATCGAAGAGAGAGCTACAAAACCTAATCATATCTGCAAATAACTATGATGAATCAATCAACCAAAGCGCTAACTGATACCATGTAGAGATTCATGGATTGAAGATTGAATCAACATGACTTGTATTCAAGAATGAAGAAGAAGAATTCTGTTACAATACGAATCTGAAATGAAAACTGAATGAATGACAATATACAAGTATAACTCCTATTTATAGTAATGTCTATCCAACAGTATTAGTTGGATAGAAAGAAACAATTGTAACATTTTCTTAAAAACCAACTAAGTTGTTGACTATTTGACTAAAAGAGTTGACTTTGAGTGTGTCGACTTGCTTCTTTGACTATATCTTGAGATATCTCTTATTTCTGGGTTTATACAGAAAACAAATTCCATTTTCAAAGGTGCCTAGTGTGAATCGTTGTTGGGCAATTTTTTATAGGTGCCTGGTTCATTTAAGAAATTTCCTTGGGGCGGCGAATCTTAGCATTATTAGGAAGCGATTCCGAATTTGTTCGAAATTGGGGCGAATCGGTGTTGGGTGAATCCCTATATTATCTGCGATTTTCGCAGTTGCCTGGTGCGAATTTGGGGAAAGGGGAAGAATTCCCTTTTTTGAAGCTCAAGAACTGTTCAAACATATCTTGGTAAAAGTAGCATCATCACTCTTAACCATAACATTGGCAGTAGAATCAGGTTGTCCACAAGAAACAGGACCTTTAGGACCCCTGGGACCCTTTGGAGCGACGGCGCATCACGGCTCCAGCGGCGTTAAAAATTTATTCTTGGTGTTTTTGTTGTTCATGTCTTTGTAGTCTTCTTCAACAAACTTTGGAGCAGAGGGACTGCTAAATATGTGTCTATTTCATCCAAGAATAGCTCAGCATTCAGTGTTTGTGTGTGTGAGACATAATAGCAGCGTAAAAATTCTGGTTTTGACACACAATGAAAGTGTGTGTGAAAAACTACCATGACTGAAACCCTGAATGTGCACTCAAATGTTTTTATTCATAAACCCTAGTATCGTCAGATTTGGTATACCTAACATGAAGTTCTTCCCAAACTAATCGGGCAGAAGTGAAATACTCTAATTTTTGATATCAGGCTTAATCGAGTTCAAATAAATCAAAACAAGATTTATCACTAATCCACGCCGCACGAAATATCATCGTCTTCTGACGGAGGAAGCATATTTCCATTCAATGAGAGGGGCCTTATTCTTCAAATGCGCGCTTGACTGCGTGACTCCATGATACGAAATTTGTGCCATCGAGCAGCTCCAAGACAATGGCAATAGCCGGATTGTCCTGCGGATGTAAGGCCAACGGAGAGAGAGGATTCTCCAAGGGATTGAGCGAAGCACCGTTAAACGCCATTTCAAGCAGATGAAGAAAACCGAACAAGAAATCGCAAAAAACAAAGAAATCACAGATCGTGATAGACACAAAATCGAACAATTAGGTTGTGATAGACACGAAACCAACCAAGAATTGAGCGAAAAACTCAAAGAATCGATCGAATTAATCGAAGAAGCAGCGGAAAAACAGGATCAATCGAATCCCCAAAAAAAAATCGAAGAGAGAGCTACAAAACCTAGCGTATCTGCAACGACTATGATGAATCAATCAACCAAAGCGCTAACTGATACCATGTAGAGATTCATGGATTGAAGATTGAATCAACATGATTTGTATTCAAGAATGAAGAAGAAGAATTCTGTTACAATACGAATCTGAAATGAAAACTGAATGAATGACAATATACAAGTATAACTCCTATTTATAAGTAATGTCTATCCAACAGTATTAGTTGTAAAACTAACTAAGTTGTTGACTATTTGACTACTTCTTTGAGTGTGTTGACTGCTTCTTTGACTATATCTTGAGATATCTCTTATTTCTGGGTTTATACAGAAAACAAATTCCATTTTCGGAGGTGCCTAGAATCGTTGTTGGGCAATTTTTCGGAGGTGCCTGGTGTGAAATTGGGGGCGGCGAATCTTACTTGGGCGATTCCGAATTTGTTCGAAATTGGGGCGAATCGGTGTTGGGTGAATCCCTATTGGGCGATTTTCGCAGTTGCCTGGTGCGAATTTGGGGAAAGGGGAAGAATTCGAAGGGAAAATGGTGCAGCGGTCCAGCGTCTTCGGGCTTTGGAGCGACGGCGCATCACGGCTCCAGCGGCGTTAATATTCTTGGTGTTTTTGTTGTTCATGTCTTTGTAGTCTTCTTCAACATAGCAGAGGGCTATGTCTATTTCTAAGAATAGCTAGCATTCAGTGTTTGTGTGTGTGAGACATAATAGCAGCGTAAAATTTCTGGTTTTGACACACAATGAGTGTGTGTGAAAATGGTGGACTGAATTAATTAAATGTTGGGATTATCTTTGGAAAGATGTTTTTCTTTGTATAATCGGGCTAGATAATCCTAAACATTTTTAAAAATTAATAACCTGAGCCATATTAACGTAATATTTCTTAAGATGGATAGTCTGATAAATAATTATGTAGTGAGATTAATTAATATTTATAGAAGATTAAATAATATTGTGGCTCAATATTGATAATTCACGACGCAGATGGAAATGGAACAATCCAATCTTGAATTGTCCTAAAAAGCCCCCCAAGAAATTTTCAAGATAAAGTTGAATAACCAAAAAAAATGTTTAAAAATAAAATAAATTTTGTTGCCTTATTTTTCTTTGTTTTTTTAGTAAAAATTATGGATAAAATGGGAGAAATATTTTCTTTTGAATTTTGTTATGGAATGAAGATTTATGTATTCTTGGAATACAAGATTATCTCATTAAATTCAAAATAGTTTTATCTCCCACTTGGTTATTCATAGTGTGAATTTCAAATTTTTTATAATTAAGGAAAAGAAAAGATTTTCTTAATTTTCTTGAAAAGATATTATGGAAGATATGTATTTCTTGAAATACAAGATGGATATCTCATAAATTCAAGAAGATCCAAATCTTGGAATATTTTCTCTTAAATTCGAAAATCTTGCCATAACAAGATAAAGATAAGCGAAAAAAGTGTTTAAAAATTTTTTGTTGAATATTTTAATTATTTTTTTTCGAAAATTATATAAAAGAGATATATTTTTTTTGATTTTTTATGGAATGAAGATCAAAAAATTTTTTTAAATTGTTTTTTCCCTTAAAATCGTCCACCACCCCATCTATAAATTAAGGATGATTCTTTTCATTCCCAAGTGAAAAAAGATATTATGGAAGATATGTATTTGGAAAAATTAATAAATCCACAAAAGTTGGTATTTTCAAATTCAAAATTTATTTTTCCTTTTGTTAATTTTTAATTATGGAAAAAGATCCTTCCATCGGAAAGATTTTTTCACACATTGTTTTTTCCTAAAATCGTCCACCACCCCATCTATAAATAGGGATGATTCTTTCATTCAGAATGCTTTTTAGTGTGTTTTTTTTCATCCTTTTGTTAATTGTTCCATCAGTCCATTGCCATTCCAAGAGGTAAGAATTCTTTTTGGTGTGTTTTTCATAGTAATTCATTCCAGTCGTAAGTTCACGTGTAGGATTTACGTTTTCGTGAACCGCTTTATATGCATGATTTGTTGTTGAATTATTATTTGAATTAATATGGGTTAATTCATGCTAATAATAATTATTAGAATTAATTTTGTATTTAAATATTCATCCCGAATAGATCCGGACAAATAATTCTCCAACATGAAAATGGTTGGTATTTTTTGGTTTTGGGGTATTTTTTGGTTTTGAACTAAAATTTCTGGTTGTAGGTTTTTTTTTTTTATTTGGGATTCACAGATTTGTGCATTTTTTGGGATTTTTTTTAGGGATTCACATATTTGTACGTTTTTTGGGGTTTTCTTTTTTGATTTTTTTGTGTTTGTAAATGTCGATGGATTTTGTTTTGCTGAAATTGATGCTTGTAAATTGTTTATGAATTGAGTTTTGTTTTTTATGAATTGATGCTTATAAATTGTTTATGAAATGAGTTTTGCTAGAATTTGGTGGATGGATGGAGGAAGAAGATGGATATTTGGGTTGAGTAGTACTCATGTTTGGTGTTCTTACGGTGGTTGCAAAAATTTCTGGATTTATCATTTTCAAATTTCAAATTAAACTTTTGGTTTATCATATAGTGAAAATTTGGATTTCCTGGATTTATTTAATAGAATTTTGATGGAAGAAGATGAAGATGGATTTGAAGATGTTGATGATGATGCAGATTTGAAGATTTGAAGATGGTGGAAAAAGATGAAGATAAATCAGTAAAGTTTTTGGATTTTTTTTTTCAAATTTATATGTATATGTGCATGTACATATGCATCCGTACATGCACATATGCATGTCAAAAAAAACGAAAATATGTAAATTTGGTCAGGATATCGATGGAAATATCTAATTTTTTATATTTTAGATATGTAAAATTTTGTATTTGTCGATTTAGATATAAAATTTTGAATGTGTATACATAACATAATCCTATTTTAAATTATCATCCTATTTTAAATAAAGGAAAATATTCAAAAATTATCATCAATTCTCTAATTGTACAACATATACAAAAATTAGAAATAAATAAAGGAAAATAGACACTAGGAGCAAAAAGACAAAAAAATAGGATAGTTAAGGACATTTATGTCCATTTATCTAATTTTGGAACTTAGTAATAATGTTTTTAAAAGTTGGAACGTAGTAGTAATAAAAGTGGTCAATAGAACCTAATAGTCATCCACTATTTCTTTTTCAGGAACGGGTCATTTTATTAATGCAATTTTCTTTAATTTTTACATTTGATTTTCGCCATGTAATTTACAAAATTTTAACTTTTTTTTTTAATTTTAATTTTTATCATGCAATTTTCATACTTTTACCATCTTTTGGTTTTGATTTATATAAGTTATAGAATGGAAATCAAAATTTAAAAATTAATAGGACCAAAATTTTGAAAGTTTATGTTACAAGACAAAATCAAAATTTTAAAATTAAGAACCAAAATAAAAAAGTGTCAAAATTATAGAATGAAAAAACAATTTTACCTTTTATTAATTGCTTAAATTTTAAGACAAATTTGTATAGAAGATAAACACGTGTGGTTCTGTATGGTATGTTGAAGATCCAGTTTCATATTGTATACAACATTAAAATTTTCGATATTTAAATTTCGTATCGAAGTCATAGTGAAACTTTGGTATAGTGAAATTGATGGTACTGTACCAAAAAATCGACATATACTCAATTTTTGAATGATTTTAGTATATACCGTAATTTCAATATATTGTTTCATATCGAAATTTTGATAAATTAAAATTTTATACTGAATATTGGTTTGTATTATCACATAAATATATCAAATTACCGGAATTTTTTAATGTATATATCGGAATCGTATCAAAAATATTTAGTATGTATCATATTAGACCAAAATTCTCGATATACCCAAAAAAATACATAAGACAAATTAATGTCGCATGAATTTGTAAACATAATCTAATTATTTAAATGAATTCGGACCATTTATGAGATTATCTTACATTAAATATTCCATGTTTGGTATGTTTGACTCTTAAATAAACCATGAAATTCATTTTTAAGCTTAGTGCAAATGCTCTCTCTTCTGCATCACGTAGTTAAACGTTTGAATATAAGTAAATGACATGTATAAAAATGTATTTGAATGCACAATGTATCTTGTATATAAAAAATTTTTAGTCTTTAAAATTAATCTGCGCGTACTTAATTAATAATTGAGGCATAATCGTGAGATGAGATATAATGTGAACGTTGACACTTCAACACTTTAAAAAGTGTTGATTTGTATTAAATTATATTTTATCTAGTTTTCATTTTGATTGATACTTGTGTGCACCAATTGCACAAAATGTAATTGGATTCAATTTTTAATTTAGATAAATCATGAACCTTAAATTCTAAACCATATACCTTAAACCTAAATCATTCGGGTTGGATGAACATAAATCACTTGGGACAGGTCGGATCGGGTCGAGTTCAGTCCGGGTCAGGCCAAATTTAAAAAAAAAAAAAAAAAAAAAAATTAGACCCTAAACATGGTGCCTAGTAGAATTTGCCGTTCATTTTAATGAATTTAACTTTGTTGCTAGAAAGTGTTTGCAAATAGCAGTAAGAAATTAACAGTACGCATAAACAGTTTCCAATTTTATCCTTACTGGTTTATTTTCCGAATTAAGCATGTAAAATCCCTCTTTGGGCAAACGAAAAACCCTATTAAACATATTCTCTGCAATTCTTTGCACCTATCGCAGTTCAATTTCTGGCGGTTCACGATTCCGTTTCAGATCAATTTTCCCCACCTCTCGATTTCTCAGTTCTACTTCAGTAATAGCGAGTTCGGGCGATCCAATCTTTCCTACTCCTTGTGGTTGCTAGTTTCAAGTAACTTCTCCTGCTAATTAAGTGAAGCTCAATCATGGTATGGGAAAAAATGTGATTATTCGAAGTGCTGCTGATTAAGTGAAAGCTCATAATTGAGGTGGGAGAAAGTGATTATTGGAAAGCTGGGTTCAATATGCGTGAATGGGAGTCGGACCCGTTGTTCGCCGCTGCCGAAGTCGTGCAAGACTCTGCAGACCGGTCTCTCTCTCTCTCTTCTCTAGTAAATAATCGGTGATGCAAGTGCATTGGTTATATTTTAATCGTGTGACGATTGGATTATGTTTTGTATTTTGATAATGAAAGTCTACGGAAAGGAATTCAAATTGGCGTTTGAAGAAATTTGGGGAAAAAACGCGCCTGTGGTTTCTGTCTTGTAGTTATCTTATGTTAGTTCTCCTCAAATTTGGCAATACAAGTTTTAATATGTGATTGAGCTGAATATTAGCTTTCGCTTGCTTCGTTCATCTTTACTGCTTTGCTACTTGTTGATTAATGCACACATGGTTTGCATGTTGATTTCACTCTAAACACGCCACATGATGCTCTTGCATTTTCATCAGAATTGGTTTTACCTTTTATGCTCTTGAATCTGCTATATGATTGAGCTTGGTTTAAGTTTACATATGGAGCAGATGCCGTTTCATTGTTTTTGGCCTATGTTAATTTTGCAACTATATTTTTTGCTTTTCTCTGCTAAATACTAAATAGCACACTCACTTTCACTCAGGATGGAGTCAATATATCGCCATCTGTTGCATGAACAAAGTGTTGTTCAAGGGGATCACTTAAATGAGAAACTGCAGAGCTCCATTGAATATCACAGGCGTGATCTTGCGACAATTCTGGAAACAGCAAAATGGCAGGTGTTTTCAGGAACAAGCATAAAGTAACAGTTCCATTATGTTTCTTACTTATGTGTATTTCTTTGTGATTGCAGCTTGAAGACTTTGAGAGGGAGGTGAATGTTTCCGCCAGAGCTGACAAGTCCCGCTTGAAGCAAAATGTGATCGTAAGACACACAGAATTTATTAAGGCTATTAGAGAACAAATTAGCCTTGTGGAGAAGAGTATGAATACATCTCTGGGAAATTCATTGAGGACTATGAACTTGAATGAACAAGACCGAGATGGGCTAGCTATTGCAGACCAGGAACTTGAGGATAACATTGCTTTGAGAAATTCATTGAGGACTATGAACTTGAATGAACAAGACCTGGGCTTAAAAACCTGTTAAACAGAGACCAGGAACTTGAGGATAACATTGCTTTGAGAAGGTTTCTTGATCCTGCAATTTCATCAAGTTCTAAGGAAGATACCAATGAGGATAAAGGCGGTGAAATTCTGAGTTTAAAGATGAATGAGATTGCTTATTTAGACCATAATTCGGAGGTCAATGGGAATTTTCAGACGAACATGGATTTGGGACCTTCATCATCTTTTCAGGGGGACAACTATGGAAGATTTGACGAAGAAGGGAATTGCGATTTGGAAGCTAGTGAGGCACAATCTATAACTTACTTGCAGAAGAATAACTTGAGAGATTATCGTGGGAGAATGAACATGTTTGGGTTCATAAAAAATTTCTTATCCACCAATGGGAGAAGGGCTAGCAGAAGCTTCATGAAGAGGCTAAAAGATGGGGAGGAACAGAGGCAATATTTACTGTCCGGTAATGCACACCATGGCATGCAGGTAACTTTATAACTTCCATTATTTACAAGTTTGAGTTAATAATTTACAGGTATCTACTTCTGATACTGCAATTTTTTAAAATTGAGCCAATCATATAGCTTCAGATGGTCTGGGAGTCCATTATGCTAATTGTTTCATTCTAAAGCTTAATTTCAAAAATTTCTTCTATATTCCAAAGGAGTTGAACATTTTGCAGTTAAACATTCTTTATGTTATTGCATATACATGAATGTTACTATAGATGCACAAATTGTTAGACTTTTCTGTTTGACCTCTTCATCTTACATTCTTACTATTGAAAAAGTATGTCAGTAGTAATGCAAGGCACATGACTACTTCATTCAATAAAAAATAATATGTGAGCAATTATTTTTTACAATTAGAACTATTAATAATAATCTTATCTAAAAAGAAACTTATAGGAGGTTTTGTGAAATAGGTTTCCACAATTATTGCTTTCTCAGAGTTACTCGATTAGGTTTCTATGATCATTATCCACTTAATTATTCATTATGGCTATGCTTATCACATGCATTTGTTTTCTGTCCCTGTACAAACACAATGATGATACTATGTGAAGTCATGGATCGAATGGGGATATATAAGATCGCCAATATCAACCAGGGTAAAGATATCATACTTAAATTATAGATTCTCAGTAGTGCCAATAAATTATATTACGCACTCTTTAGCACTATTTGCAATAAATCTGCATTAATTTAATTAAGTTTGGGTATCCTGGCCTCTCCTTTGATTTTTGATCTATGACAATTACTAGACTTTGTTTTGTCCTAATTTGAATTTTCCAACACAATCGAAAATTCTAGTTTAAAATTAGCAGTTACCTTTTGGCAATTATAATATAAGAACTAATATATTTACTATAATTGATTCTTACGAATTAAAGAGATCTATTACCAAAATTCTTGGAAATTTATCTGTTGTTGATGTCTTCTTTATGCTCATTCTTGATAAAATCCTGAGAATTGTAGAACAAAATTCTATGCTTTGATAACTAGTTCTACAATCTCAGAATTTTTTTGATGGCATAATTTGAGATTTATCTACAACACTAGCATGCTGCCATCTTATATTACCTTCAGTAAGTTTAGGAGACCCTCGAGTCCTTGACATCATAAAATAGTTAAACAAGCTTGCTGAGGAGAAATAAATATATGAGATAAATTCTGATGCATTTTATACTTTTGCAACTTTAGAGTTTTCTTCCTTTGTCATTGTTCCCTTTTATTAAATTCGTATTTTATGCTTATTTATTCACTGCGTCTTTTCTTCTCGACAGAGATATCTTGCTCGACTGAGGCCAGTTTTTGGGTGCAGCAATTTTCATCTACCATGTTCACAATTATCTGCTGGAGCCATGCAGTCAAGCAACTGGATTAGGGATCACAGGGAAAACTGCATGAGATATTTACATCGCATTCAAGTTAGAAATCATCCTGTAATTTCCATATTGGCATTGCTTCTGACCCTAGTAATTTTAAGTAAGTGTTCTAAAACATCAATTTGGTATTGGGTTCACTACTGTTACATTAGAGTAGATAATATGTTGGGGAAATGTTAATTTATTTTTATTTTTCTGAGATAGACTCTCATGGAAGTCGATTTTCGTTTGGCAGGTACGTTGATGTCTTGAGAAGCTACAATCGTGGGGCATGACAGACGTATTGTGAACGTTTATCTGTACCTGATCAAATAGTTTACGATTTCGAGACATTTTAATGTTAGGGGCAACATTTGTCACTACGAGGTTTGGCAAACATTGAATATCCGGGGAATGTATAATGCTCTTTTGAAACTTGAAACTCAAAATGGCTTTTGGCTAAACTGTAGTATTGTACTCTTTTCGTTGTGATTTAGCTCATTTTAATTTTTAGGTACGCCTGGATAAATAGAATAGTTTCATTACAATGTGTTAATATAATTTAAATAGCAAAGTGAATTCTTTATTCACCTTTTTAGGTAGTAGACTAGAGTGTAAAATAAAGTTTTTTACTGTTGTAGTAATTATATCATTCGCCCTTTTTTATATTGCGTTATTTTAAAGTTCTTTTTCAAATATTACAAAGTGAGAATCTCATGTTAAAATGGAGGTTTCTTTCAAGGAAAAATTGGTGAAAAATGCTATTTTTTTACATGAGATATTACTATTAAGTGCTTAGGCATTTTCTAGTAATACTGTTGGATGTAAAATTTGATAATTATACCCTTTTTTTCATAATTTAATTAATCCCCGTCAGTCTCTCTCTTGATTACCGGCGCCTCCCCCACCCCCAACAAATAATACCAAATCATCTCCCACAAATTCATATCCACTCCATCCACGCACACAAAAATTCTTCGCCGCCGCACCCGCACAAATCACCCAATTTTCAATCGAAATTAGTTTGAAACAGAGCCGCTGTAAAGCGTTCGCAGAATCGGAAAATGAAGGCAGTTGAAACTCCGGTGAAGCACAACGGCAGTTTCGGCCCTCGAAAGACGACTCCAAGCCCCTGCTTCAAGACCCTGTAAGAATCACTCTTCAATTTCTCCCAATTCTGAAATCCTCTTTTTAATTAGGGTTGATGTTTTGCGGGTTGTAGATATTGAGATCTGACCCGATTGAAACCGAGGAAGCCGTCATGCGCATGCCTCCTTTACCAGTTTCCATGAAATTCAAACACTGAATTTTGGTGTTCAATATTTTCTTTTTCGAGTTTTCAAAAGCAATGGACTCAATTATGAGATCCCATTTCTGTGTTGTCAAAGTTTAGACTGCAGTGTAATGACAATAGTCTAAATGATTTTTGAGATGTAGTTGAATAATTAATAAAAATCATTAATTTTTTAGATCCCAAGTTTGGATCGATAATTAATAAAAATCATTAATTTTCTGAAAAAACAAATGTAGTTGAATATTGCTGCAATTTTTGTTGAATATGGTGGGGGGTTGTTGAATGTCGGTGCAATTTTTTGTAGTTTCAGAATATTTGTTTGTCTTTGAATGGTGATGTAATTTTAATTTTAGATCTGTTTATAGATGCTAATTTTTTTTACGGGTGTGCAAACTTTTTTACGAACACCGGTGGCCATATTTGGTGGTAGACGACGAAGTGGGGGAGACGACGAACTTTGGTGGCCACACGAAAAAATGTCAGAAATCTTATGGAAATACATTTTTTTGGCGGTAGTCTTTGCATTGCAATCACACAATACTGTTTTGTCAAGAAGTTGATTCAGGAATTATATTGCTTTGTTTATTTATTGATTTTCATGTCTTGTAATTTGGGATTTCTACATTTATGAACTCAAGTGATTTTTGGAGATGATTGATTTGTTTATTTGTGATTGTTTAAGATCCAGATTATTTAGCAAGAAAAAGAAAGAAAGGGATTTCAATATTGATTTCTGTATTTTTTTTAATTTGTCTGTAATTTTTAATTTGAATCTGGTTGTGGAGTTTGAATTTGCTTGTTGAGTTTTGGATCTAGAAATTGGTTTTTTTTTTCATTTTAATCTGGTTTGTTGAGTAATTAATGCAACATTCACTTTCTAGTTTGAATAATTTTGGAGTTATAGATGCAGAATATTTTATGGGTGTGAAAAATTTTTTTTATGGGTGTGTATAATTTATTTTTAACGGGTGTGCATAATTTTTTTTTACGGGTGTACAAAATTTTTAAATAAAAGGACAGATGATTAAAAAAAATTAGGGTGTGTAGAAATTTTTATGAGTGTGCATAATATTTGTTTTACGGGTATGCATAATTTTTAAATAAATGAACAGATGATTAAAAAAAAATTTGGTGTGTGCAGATTTTTTTACGGGAGTGCAATTTTTTTTTTAATGGGCGTGCAAAATGGTTAAGAATATACAATTTAATATATATGTGAATGTGTAATTTTTTTGAGATAATATTTTATTACTGTAAAAAAATTAATTAAATAAAAGGATAGATGATTAATAAAAATTGGGGGTGTGCAGAATAGTTTTGAATATATAACTTTTTTTTGGTTAAATTTTTGTTACTAAAAAAAATTAAATAAAAAGATAGATAAATAAAAAATAGATAATTGAAAAAAAAGAAAATGTGCTAAAAAAAATCAATTAGATAAAAGGATATACAATTAAAATTCAAAAAAAATTTTAAAAAAAAAATTATTAAAAATGTCGAGTGCAGAAAAATATTAAATTTTAAAAATTGCACATGACTACTAATATAACATATTATTATATACATGGTTCTTTCAATGATACTACATTCTCACCTACAATTTTCGAACAAGTGCTTAATTTTTCATTTTATTATATTAAAAATGTTTCTTGTATAGCAATAATAATATCATTATGCAAATCGCATGAGATATTATAATACAATTGTAATGTAAAGTTAGAAGATATTGGCTATAAAACTTCAAAGATATTTTAGATAACCTGTGGCTAATATTTTTTTCCACCCAGTTTCTCTAAAAACACAATTATAAAATCTGTCAGAATTAAGGAAAAAGAAAAAGGAAACGTAATTAATTTGTCAAATTATAAATACCTAAATCTAACCAGGAACAACAACCCAACTTAATTAACGATTCAAATTCATTAATAGAAAAAAAG
Source organism: Stenogyne calaminthoides (assembly GCA_037126765.1). Taxonomy (NCBI): domain Eukaryota; kingdom Viridiplantae; phylum Streptophyta; class Magnoliopsida; order Lamiales; family Lamiaceae; genus Stenogyne; species Stenogyne calaminthoides. Next base: position 4,846,058 of record JBBCBC010000007.1, read on the forward strand.
AAGAAGATAATGAAGTAAATTAATATACTAGAAAAAACAATTTAAAATTGAATTTGTGGAATACAAAATGGCGCAACACCAACGATTAACTGAAATCGTGGAAAACTTAGAAAGTCCTGGAGAAAAATATCAGGATCGAGAAAATGCTTCTCACTAGTCCTTCAATGTCTACTGCTCAAAACCTAATTCTCTTTCCCCATAGAAACAGGAATAAATATTCGTTTCCGGAAATCATGTTTCCGGCAAAATCTATGGCGAAAACTGATCACATGAAAATTGGAAGTGGAAGAACAACGGCGGCGATGTCAGCGTCGGAAGCCCGAGTTTCGCTTGTTCTCGCTCTCGCCGCTCAAACTTCTTCCCTCTCTCAGCGCGGTAAGGAATTACTGCTAATATTTTGTGTTTTTAATTAGGTTTTGCTTTTCGAGATTTATTTTGAAGTTTCTCGATTCTTTTCAGTGTTGATGGATTTCGCAACTGAGACGGCGAGATATGTATTCCCGAATAGGAGGTTCGAGAGTAGGAGTTTTGAGGAAGCGTTGATGTCTGGTAATTTTGAATTTGTTTGTATATTGTTGGATTTGATGTTGATGGAGAGATATACAGTATTGGTTGTTTATATGTCTTTTCTTTTGTTTGTGAAAACCAACTCAAGTTCCGGATATTGAGACGGTGGAATTCAAGGTTTTGAAAAGAAACGATCAGTATGAGATAAGAGAAGTTAAGGTATTCCTTTCTCTCAGCTAGTCACTTTTGGTTTGTGAATTTTTTCTGTCATCTATAGATAAGATAACGGTGGAATTCAAGGTTCTTTGCCACCTAAGTGCTCTTAATGCATTGCTCACTGGGTTTAAGGGTTTTGGAAACATGTTTGAAAGTCATATTAACACTTCAATTTTTAACTGTTCTTTTGTATAATTTGGATACATCTGAAGTCCTGTCATTTGAATTCGTTTATTTCAATCCAAATGCAATCTAATGGATAAATAAACCCGATGCATCCATAATTAATCTATGGTATCATAATCATCTCTTAGAAGCATGATTAAGTCGAAAAGATCAATGATACACTGGTATCCAATTGTAACAAAAGTATCCCGTCAAAAAAAAAAAAAAAAAATTGTAAAAAAAGTAATGTGTTTAATGTGGCTAGAAATTTCGCAAGTTGTCTTTCATGATTCAGTTTCTCAGTAAATGTCACAATCTTTGAATTCTTATTCTTTAAGTTCTATTGTCAATTTGTCACGCATTATCATGTTGACATGTTCGCTTCTAATTATCAACTTAACTGCTTGTTTTACATGAAGGTTTTTTCCCTATATTCTTATGTTTTAAAATTAGTACCGTTTCCTTTTCTCTTTCAGTGATCATTACTTTTCTAAGTGTTTGTATTTTAAATACAGTCCTACTTTATTGCTGAGACGACAATGCCTGGGAAGTATGGATTTGATTTTACTGGTGCATCTCGATCTTTCAATGTGCTGGCTGAGTATTTGTTTGGTAAGGTACTTATAAAATCAGGGGACTAAAGATAATGATAGACATTGTCACAGCTTAACATTATTAACATTAATACCATTGAATTCAGAATATTAAAGAGAAACCAATGGAGATGACTACACCTGTTTTTACTCGTAAGGCAAAATCTGAAGGGGAGAAAATGGATATGACAACCCCAGTAATAACCAGAAGGGTAAACATTCATTTCTTATTATCTTTATTCTAAGATGGATGCTTTATTTGTTTAATTTACTATGAGGTCTATTCCAATAATTTTAATTCTTTACTTTCCAGGTTTGATAACATAAATTCATCATGAGTGAAGCATGGTTTATTGTCAGCCGATATTGATTGAATTCAAATTGTTTACTCTTTCTCGTACATTAATTTTTGTAATTGGTGCTTTTTTTTTTTTTTTGAACAAGTTTAGTCTGTTAAGTGGTGGTGATAGTAGTTCTTACTGGCTCCTATTGTCACATTTCATGATATTCTCTCGGCATTTGAGGTTGTAAGATAGATCTGAAACTGATCCTGGCTTACCAGATAAGGTTGAAGCAATAAAAGCTATATCTGAATTTCCATGCATACAACCACAGTTGCCAGTTTCAAATTTGTTTCTTTTAAAGGTTTCGTTCAATACAAGTGTTAGGAGACTTGATCAGGTGCTTGTAATTTCTAAAAGACCTGAAACAGCAACAGTTCTAATAAAGATGGTAGTCTTGAGGACTTAAGTCACTGTAAATAGGGATCTTTTTGGTTTAATATCAACAGTATACAGATAGGCGACACATTTACTTTGCTGGATAGGACTAGATCATACTGGTTTATCCTGTGTTTACTTGGCATTATTAAAAAGGTTGGCCCATCAATAAGCCCGATACCATTTTAAATATTTGGGATTAGTTTGACCCCTCTTCCAGATTCCATTCACCGTCTTTACAATGCGATTTTGAATTTTTTAACCTTTTACAAATTGAGCTCATAAATAATGCCAAGAAAGATTCTTAACCTTTCACATCAATTCCTAAATATGGAAGAATTGCCCAACCTGCTAAGCAATATGAAATGTGCTGTGTTAGTACACCGAACGATTGTTATCTAGCAAGCACATACAATAATGATACTTTTGACTGTCTTTTAAATTTTCGTGGCACAATTCTAAATTTTATTTTGGTCTCTGCTTGCGTAATTTTGTTGTAATTTGGTTTTTGTTTAGGCGGAAGATGAAGATAAGTGGATAATGTCCTTTGTCATGCCCTCCAAGTATGGAGCCAACTTACCATTGCCAAAGGATTCATCTGTGACTATTAAAGAGGTGCCTAAAAGAATCATTGCAGTTGTTGCCTTTTCAGGTTTGTCATAAATGAAGAAACTAAGTGTTGCTGAATGCATTATGCCGTATTATATTTCGAATTAAGTATTCATTTCCATCTTTCTGCATTCCCATGCTGTCTTCTGTTTCTAGAGAACTGTACAGTTTGATGCTGACTTTTGTAACAAGTGTGTGTGTGTGTGTATATATGTGTATGTATAAAAAACTTGATCATGATTTAGTGACTGTTGGTGCAATAAAATTTTGTTTTCTTATTACACTGGTTGAGTGACTATTCTGATTTCGATTTGAGTCAGGATTTGTTACTGATCAAGAAGTTGAACGCCGTGAATCAACTCTCAGGATCTTACTTGATAAAGACCCAGAATTCAGTGTAAAAATGGCGCCTCTGTGGAAGTTGCACAGGTATGTTTTTACAAATGAATGAATCCAAGGATTTCTCCTATATACATAATAGAGATTAAATTTTTTGTAGTCCTATAACTTTGTATCGTTTTGAAATTGATCCCGATTGTTTTGACTTTTTGATTTTGGTCCTGTAAATTTCTTAAAATTTTGAAATTGGTCATTTTCACCTGCTGCAGCAGGTTACCAAGCAGGTAAACACTACATATGTAATTATTTTATTTTTCTCTTTAATTTCGAAGAGTCACTTGAACTTTTTTAATCCTAATAATTTTGGTCGGGTTTTAGGTCGGGTTTAAAACAATTTGTATATTAAAAGACAAAGCGAATCGGGTCGATTTATTGTGTCTAAACTGACCTAAAAAAAAAATAAAAATGCAGAAAACCACTCCCCCTTCTTAAAAAATACGAAAAAAATATTCCGACACAAATTATTTGGATTAAAAAAATTTAGGTGACATTTTGAAATTAAAGAGAAAAACAAAATAATTACATAGGTGACGGTTACCTGTTTGATGGCCTGCTACAACAGGTTAAATGACCAATTTCAAAATTTTTGATAACTTACATGACCAAAATCAAAAAGTCAAAACAATCGGGATCAATTTCAAAACGAAGCAAAGTTACAGGACTACAAAAAATTTAAACCCTACATAATAATCACCAACTTAACTTTGTTGCTTCTTATTCTCTGTGCAGTACAACCCACCCTTTACACTTCCATTCAATCGTCGTAATGAAATTGCTATTGAAGTTGAAAGACAGCAAGCATAGCATAGCTTCTGTTATTAATAAACTCTGGTATCAAGCTTATAATCATTTTTGTGTATAACTGATATACATACATTGCCTTGTATATAATTGTAATTGTATATATGCAAATATATATGGTTGCATGTTATATAACTGCTGGTCTTGTTTATAGAAGTATTTGCATACACGCCCCTCATGCTTTTCGATTTTGATGCACATGCCTTCCTTCATTTGAAACCTTTTTTTTTTCCTTGGTTCAACTCTCATATGCATTAAATAAGATTCTCATTATTTGAGAGATTATTTAGAAACAGTAATTTGATTCCTGATATAATGTGTTGTCTTAAACAAGAAATCAGAAGCTAATACTTTTTTTAAAAAGAAATAATGTACAAGGGCTGATATTACGAAGTAACGAACCACCTCCAGGCTCTCAGTATATCATAAAAATGTTAATGCACATAAAAATAGGAAAACGAAAAGTGATGGGCACAACAGAATATGCATCTCATTAATTGGAAACTAAAAGCAAAATAATCATGAACTATGGACTGATATATGAAATTAGTAACAAAGTAGGAATACATGAATCAAATGAATCTAATTATAAGAAAAGGGTGAGTTGGAACAGTTATACTCCGTTTGCGTAACAGTGATATTTTTTTATATACAATTGGCTAGATAATCGAATAGAGTCAAAATCAACCTAATCGAATTTATGCCATTATTAACCGAAATCGACTGAACAATCACAAAAATCGAAGACTAGTTTTCGATCTAAAACTGAAATGTAATGGCCTTTTAATGGGCAAATTTTATCTCAGCAAAATATATATAACCTGTCGGAGGGTTGGCCTCAAACCTGAATATTTTAAATGACAACACATATATTAATAACATATCTCCCTGTTGGACCAAATAAAACAGAAGCAGTATATTCCCAAATTCAACAACTCAACTTAGCAATCGATTAACATCATTAGATTCAAAAGGCAGAAATTATCCGGTCCATAGATCACATCAGTAGTCTTACAAAACACAAACAAAATAAAATAAAACACAGTCTACAAGGCAATAACATTGCAAAAGTTAGAAATAAAAGCTGCCCAAATACTGGAAATCTGTCCAAATTTGAAATGACAGATTTTTTAGTTTGTCCATTCCAAGTATTGGTGCTTTGTTAATGCTCCTCCAATTCCATTTGTGACAACTCTGGAATAAAATATAACATGTTAATTAATGATAAAAATTTATCACAAAAATTAAATTAATCACTTAATTACCTTTCTCGAATTCCTCAAGCTCCTCGAGTTGTTCTTCATCACATACAAGAGAACGTTCTGAACCTCGGAGCCAATCTTGTGCACATATCAAAGCTTCAAGGAATTTAGGAGGTAAAGAACTCCTGAATGCATCTAGTGCCCTACCACCGACATTAAATGCAGACTCCGGTGCAACGGAGGAAACTGGAACGGCTAAAATATCACGAGCCATTCTTGAAAGAATTGGGAACTTTCTGGAGCTCGCCTTCCACCACTTTAACAAATCAAAATCCTTCCAATCCTCTATGGTACCTTCACCCAAGTACAGCTCTAGTTCATTTCCTTTTTTTTTGGCTAACCCACTCTCCAATTTGTATTTCTTAAATTGACTCATTAACTAAATAGCAAACGTTTCATCATCAATCGCGTCACCAGAACATGACTTGGTGTTACTATCACTTGCATTCGGTGGATATTTATTCTTATATTCATTGAACAACTCAAAAAATTCATTCTTCACACATTGCAAGATGTCGGCACCCTTTTCTGCCCCATGAATATAATCCAATAAGAACTCCACGAAGTCAAACTTCACACGTGGATCAAAAACATTAGTCCAGAAGATGATTTTATTCATTTTCTCCGGATCTCCCCAATATTTATCAAAATGCTTTTTCATGGACTCATCCAAACTCTTAGCCTCACACTCCACACTTCCCTTCTTCCATTCATTCAACATAAGAGGCAACTCACTAACCTCCCTAAAAAATGAGCTAGATGTGACACACAAGGGACGTGAAATGCGCAAAGTGAAATCATGAAATTTTTTCAACAAACCTGCATATTTACGAACATAAGTCCAATCAAGTAAAGTTGGAACCCCAACATCCTCCAAATCAGCCCTAAAGCTTGAATCTAGTTCATCAAACTTCACAAACGCCCTTTCAAACTTTTCAGCTGTTGTAAGCATTAAATAGGTTGAATTCCAGCTTGTAGGAACATCTAAATACAGTGAGCTCTTACTATCTATCCCTTCTAGGTCCGCACACTCTTTAAATTTTTCGAGTCGATCAGATGAAATCTTAATGTATCTAACTGCATCCCTCACACGCTCCACTGAAGGGATAATATCTTCCAAGGCATCAGAAGCCACTAAATCAATTACATGTGCAATACATCTCATGTGAAGGTATTTACAACTTGCAATACCACTTCCCAAATTCAGCATTTTCTCCGTCAAGAATGCTACCGCATTGTCATTTGAACTTGCATTATCTACTGTTATAGTGAGCACATTTTTCAATCCCCAATCATGAAGACAAATTTCTAGTGCCTCAGCAAGATCCTCACCTCTATGACTAGAACCAGCCACGAAATTCAGAATCTTCTTCTGTAAATTCCACTAGTTATCAATGAAATGAGCAGTAATGCAGATGTAATCAATTCCTTGCAAAGAAGCCCAAGTATCGGTGGAAATACAAACGCTTTCACAGTTTGTCTTCATAAAAGACTTCAGCTTTGTCATTTCCTTAACATACAATTGAAAACAGTCCCTTGCCACCTCCCTTCGAGAAGGAATAATAAACCCAGGACATAATTTACTCACGAGATTCTTAAATCCTTCACCCTCCAAAAACTTCAACGGCAATCCATCAACAATAATCATGTATACAATTGCTGCCCTAACTCTATCTGGATCATACGGCTTACAAACAGGTGACAGGATACTACTATCCTCTTCCTCATCCTCATCCTCATCCTCATCCTCTTCCTCTGATGATTGATAATAAATTGCATTTGAAGTCTGAATTTTTAAGGCTTCAATTTCATTGTTCCCAATGCCACCATCTTCTTGTTGTGTGTTTGACATCTACAATAAATATACAAAAAAACAGCTTTGTATCAACTTTGTAACATAAAAAAGGGGGTATAAGGCTCATGTGCAAAAATTAGTGAAGTACTGAAGTGTTGTGTGGCAGTCAACTTTATCACACTGAGAAGATAGACTGATACTCTGAAAGATGCATTATACATATTTTTCAACTCGGAACAAATTTTTTGAGTCATCTTTCCTACAGTTGTAACTGAAAAAAACTCTTCAAATCAAAATCGTGCAGACCCTGTCTTTGACAAACTCAAATCAATAAGTATTTTGCAAAATAGTCATTTTCTAGAATTATTATGATTCTGAAAATTAGCACTCTGAATATATTATCTTGATACAGATGCAAATACATTTTTGACATAACATTTAAACGAAATTGAAAGTAAGTGCATTTTGCTTCTTCATATTTGGGTTAGTGAGAGTAAAAGTCCCATTCACATTGATTAATAATAAATCAAAACTGTGTAACAGAAAGTTGGCATCAAATATTTTCAGCCACCAACACTGTTTGGCATAACATACTTTTCTGATACTTTTTTCAGCCAACTCTTTTTGGCATATATTTGATACAGATTCCCCAGAGTAAATGACAACTGGAATGAATCCTAAATAGTTTTCAAAACGCAAGTCTAATATATGCAGAATTTCAGATAATGTTAACCACGAATCAATTCAAGCTCAAAAGCAACAAGCACATAATTTTCAGCTCAGATTAACCACAAATTAATTCGGCTCGTATATTCTTAAGATAAAATGCAACCAAAAATTCAAACATTGTGGTCGCTTGTAGGGCAGATAAAAGATAGACGTTGGCATTTCGCAGAAAAAGGAGTGCATAACAAGAGTACAAGGCATTAAGGCTTATGTACAAACCTCTTAAGTGAGAGGATGGTGTGAGACGGTTGGCGAGTCGGCGGCGGACGGGATCTGCGGATAGGGTTTTTTTGTGAAAAGGCAGTGAAGTGATTGTTCCAACTCGGTTATCGGTTTCAATTCGGTTATCGGTTCCAATTTCCATACCGAAGTTTACAAATGGTTGCTTCACAAAAGGATGAGAGAGATGGTCCTCCTTCTCTCTTGATTGCAATTCCCGGCGTCATTTTCCGGATTAAATTCTCGCCGGCGGGAATATTGGCTCTTAATTCTCTTCTGGGCCAGTTGGGCCGGGTTTATTTTCTACTTCATAGTCTTCGAGTTTTGGGCTTTTTTGGGCTGCAGCCCATTTTCCCATTGTGGCGCTTATTTGCAGTTTGAGCCCGATCCACTCTTGACTCGTAATATTGTCCCGGTAGCCTGTCTACGTAGTACAATATGAATACAATATATTTCTATATTGATAAAGGCAAACTCATTGATAAAAATTCCGATGTGACGGTTTCATATATGAGACAAGGTATAATCTAGCATAAATCAACAATCACCCCTCTCAAAGTGTTAAAAAATCATGTCAAAATTATATTTCATCACACCATGATTATTATTAAATTAATATGTTATATATTTAAAAATATCATTATCATTAAATTTTTAATCTTATATATTTAAAAATATATTACATATTATTTTAGGCATGCATGGTGAAGCTTGACACCAGAATACTAGTTTCAACTTTCATGAGACATCATATATTACATTAATTTGCCCAAAAAAAAAAAGAGTTGGTTTATATTTTTGTCAACTTCAAGTTCCTATCTAGATCAATATCATGTAGAGATGTTGTTCTCTAAAACTAGTGAATTAATTTCTGGTATAGAATCCAGTGCAGGCGACCATCCTTTGGAAATCACTTCAATATTATCCTTGTTTATGCTTTCATCTTTCTGCACGTCCTTGCAAATCAAGTCATCAACTCTAACTTCTCCCTCACTCACCATTCTCTTTAGTTCTTTCTTGCTTATTACAACCTTAATCCTCACGACTCCACTTGGTGGGCCCCCCTCTTGTAATACCTCATCCGAAAATCGAACCTCCTTCTTCTTCTTCTTCTTCTTCTTCGTCTTGATAGGTACGGGTAGTGGATGCAGATAATAGAGGTGGCCTCGAAGCATCTCTGCATTTGGATGCATGTTTTTTACAATTGAGAGTTTTTCGGATATTGCATGGTGGGAGAATTGGGATAAAACTTGGTGAACTTTGACGGGGTGTTTGTATTCTAGTATTTTGCCATCACTTTTCATCACCCTTACTACTTTTTCTTCAACAACTAGGCAGTTCCCCATAGGCTAATTAATTAGCTAGCTTCAAAGATGGGAGCTAGTGAATAATTGGGTTTTAACTTTTAACTGGGGGTTTCTATATTTATATGATGATGGACATGAGGGTGCCCTTCTATTTTACAAATATTACAAAAAAACCGGGGTCCACCAATTGTGTCCAGGTCCGCTATCTGATGATGTGTAATAACTCGCAAATCATACTAGGTAAAACATGTATGCTATGATCGTTCAAAAAAAGTGTTGCTCCACCAATATTACATGTCGATTGAGAAATGACAAATTAATAAGGGGTTGTTTGTAAACACAAGCAGAAGAGATAAAACACTTGACCAATAGGGTAATTATGCAGAGTTTGAGTGCAAGAATGGATGGAGTTGCTGTTACTATAGTAGGTATTAGTGGAGCATCACCAAACATGCACCATTTTAACCTTTTATTTTATATGGTTAATAGAATGTAAAAATAAAGTGATAAGTTAATATCCAGTTAGGACCACAGTTAGTGGTTGACTCGTGTCTACCATTAACCTAGTAATTTGGTTTTGTTAATTAATTCCATTCTGGCAACATTCATGAGTACTATGTGTTTCCTTGGCTTTCATTGCAAGGTCGGATACACCTAATCCTGAAAATTCCATTTCATCTTTCTAACTTCTCTTCCATTTTTTACATACATATATTAAAAAAAAAAAAATCTCATTTTATAGATTACTTGATCTTAATTTGAAATTTTAAAATTCTACAATTTTATTTTATCAGCTGTATATTATAAAATATAGGGTTAAAATTTTTCGTAGTCTTGTAACTTTGCTTCGTTTTGAAATTGATCCCGATTGTTTTGAATTTTGATTTTGGTCCTGTAAGTTATCAAAAAATTTGAAATTAGTCATTTAACCTGTTGTATCAGGTCACCAAACAGGTAACCGCCACCTATGTAATTATTTTATTTTTCATTTAATTTTGAAATGTCACCTAAACTTTTTTAATCCAAATAATTTGTATCTGGATTTTTTTTCGTATCTTTTTAGAAAGGGAGAGTGATTTTCTGCGTTTATTGATTTAATTTTTTTATTTTTTTGGTCAGTTTAGACCCAGTAAATCGACCTAATTCACATTGTCTTTTGATATACAAATTGTTTTAAACCCGACTTAAAACCTGACCAAAATTATTAAGATTAAAAAAGTTCAAGTGACATTTCAAATTTAAAGAGAAAAATAAAATAATTTCATACGTGGTGGTGTTTACCTGATTGGTAACCTGCTGCAGCAGGTGAAAATAACCAATTCAAAACAATACAAAGTTACAGGACTACAAAAAATTTAATCCCTAAAATATAATATGGAACATCAAGTTATAATATCATTGGTAAAAGTCTGCCACCTTAGATTCTAACTATATATTCACGTAGAAATAGAGCCTCTCATAGAGTACATGCTGCTAAAATAAAACTTAAAAACACATAACAAAATAAAGAATTTAGAGTTTTTGTGATATAGTAAAAAAGAATTAACTAAAGTTTTGTATGTGGGTGCTGAGTGATGTTATCACTTATCAACACGAATATAATGTTTGATGCCATGATGCCTAGTGTAGAAAAATATTAGTATGGTAAAAATGGAGAATGAGACATGCAAGCTTTTTAAAAGATTCAAATAAATTTAGACCTAACTTACTCAAATTAAGGGATGAATAAACATAATTAAAATAATACGTACCTTATACTAGTTTTCGGTATTAATAAGAGTTTAACAAAAAATATTATGTTATCGAATTTTTTTTTTTATAATGAATAGAAAATGTGAGGAGTTAGTTCTGAAAAAAAAGTATACTCCTATATTTGTACAAAATAATTAGGATATCCGAAATTGAATATAATTTGGAAAACGTGATCAGGCTGTTATTGGAGGACAAAATTATGAAGTTGTGAAAGTCGGAAGAATATTAATGGCGCACTTTTATGAATATTGGAGGATCATGTTAGAGCATCAACCACGAATTTACCTAGCTTAATATATAATGCTATTTTCACCATAATAATAATTAAATTAATAATGCATTATACTTCATTGAATTTATTCCTTTACCATTAATTTATCTTTTGTAATTATAAATTTGTATTTTATTCTACAGCACCTATTATGTACTCGTAGATTCATTATTTGTTATTACTGTATGCATGACGTATATTGAATGGATCAACTAAGATAAGAAAAATTGGGAGATGTATCTTTGTTGTAAAATTTTATATAATGTGAAATAAAAAAATAATAAAATATAAAGCACTATTTAATACAATTAATATACATTTCTCTCAAAATGTTAAAGCGTCAATGCTTAAATTACACTCCATCTCGATGTATAAATATTGTAAGGTACGAACATATAATATAGGAACTAGCAAACTGGCAAAAAAAAAAGAAAAAAAAAAAAGAAAAAACGATAACACAATTTAAATCCAATAGAATTAAATTGTATAATATTAATTTCACGTTTTCCCGTTTATTGACATGAGACAAAAATACCATTCTCATTTACAAAATAGTCGTCATCGACTTCATTAGATTCATTAACCAATGTTAAATCGCATTTTAAATGAGTCGATGCCCTTTTCACAAAAATGATAATGGGACAAGTTTTGTAGTTTAGAATTTATATTATTAAAATCGAGAACGATCAATTTATAATAATTTTTGAAGGATTAAAATTTAAAACTCTAAGCACTCTCGATCCTGAATCCAAATTCTTAGACTTAAAAAAAAAAAAAATGTACTTTTTAAAAAAATAATTGTTAAAAATTACACGATAATTTTTTCACCATATATATTTTTTTAAATTACAACCTTAAAAATTGACAACTATTTACCAAAAGATAATGCATCAATTTCTTAAAAGACACATCTTTTGAAATTTGAAATATAATTATTTTATTCAAAAGACATGAAATTTCATAAGTCACAATGTAAAATGGAGCTAAATCCAATAGAATTCATGTAAATTTATCCACAATTATCTTCTCATTCACTCAAATTTAATTTTGAAAAATTATATCCACTAAATTCATTACACAAAATGAATTATTAAATTATCACTTAAAATTTTTCCTGTTTATTGACATGAGACAAAAAAGTATTTCTAAAATGTACTAATTCATCACCAGTACCATTCTCATTTGCAAAATAGTCGCCATCGACTTTTTTTAATTTAATTATATATATCGCCCACGATCAAAAAATTACAACAATTATATATAACACATGATTCATTAACCAATGTTAAATCGCATTTTAAATGAGTCGATGCCCTTTTCACAAAAATGATAATGGGACAAGTTTTGTAGTTTAGAATTTGTAGTTCAGCTAAAGACATTTTTATTATCCTAAATTTGAAACGTTTTTATAAAATACACACTTTAGTTTACTATGCTAATCGGGACGATGACGTTTTGTTCATTTTCTGTTATATTTCCAACTGAGTGCACGAATAAAAAAAATTAATGATCACCGAATCAATTGTTTGCTCCACGCACCATTTCTGTTTCATAATTCATAGTATGATTTTGCAATCCAGTGCGTCGTTACTGTTGTTTAGCTCTACTTTTTCGTTTTTAATTTGAATTGTGATGACCAATGTTGTGATAGATTTTCTCAAATCAAAATTATAATTCATAGCTGTAGTGTTATACGATCAAAGTACATGGACAGAGGTAATATATATATGCCCAATGTGAGAACAACGACTTGCAGCATAAGTTTATATACTTAATCGTAATCTATGTATATAGAAGCTGACTTGTGAATTGTGATGGGTTCTCTAAATTCTGGGTGTAAAATGAGTCAAATGACCATGTTGGATTCTTGTACGTTGCAAATGTTATTTTGGTTTCCAAATTGAAGTTTATGGTAAATTTACTGTGGGATTGAGATGGGTTGTGAGATAGATCCAAAGTAGCCACCTAAAACATCAATTTCTGCAGATGTGAGGATCAATTAATTGAATTGATTCGATTAATTTTGAGAATAAATCTAATTTTATTGATCTGTTTCATATATCTTCTGAATAGACTCTGATGACACGTTATGTGCTAGGGTTTTGAGTTCATTAGCAAATGCTAGATTGAAATTTTTTGATAAGCATAAAGCTCATAGTGTTACAATGCTCCAGATCTGCATCTGGATCTGGTGGTTTTGTTATTTGAATGATATATCAATAGGACTAAATCCAAACCTATTTTCTTCCTTATATTTGTCTTAGCTCCAGCTAAAGCCATTTAAATCCAGTTGGTTGCACCTTGAAGCAACATTGTTTTGATCATCTGTGTTTAGGTCAAATCTTGTTGATAACAGAGGTAATTCCAGTTCCGTTGATGACTTCTTCCGCCTCGTTGAATCAGAGCTCCATTTACCGCCCTGAAGGCCAATGTTCATTGATAAACTGTCGAGGTTGGTTTCCGTTACATATGTGTTTACCACATTGTCGTTTGCTGTTGCGAAATTGTTACATATCCTGTTTCTTGGCTCTCTGAAATTTATGTATTTTAAGCCCATCGGATTTTGGTACAGTTCTTGATCCCTCGTAGTATTAGTACCTTCGCATAAGGTCAAGCAGCTATCTACTGAACAATCTGTAGGCTGAGCTGTTTTTGCTTGCTTTAGGCACAATTCTGAGAGTTCCTTCATTCCTGAAAATGCTGAATTGAGGCATTGTGTTGATACTTGGCAAACCAGATCTGATAACTCAACCTTGGCTGCCTCCAAGCCAAATGTTCCCGAGTTGTCTCTTCCAAGGGAGTCGTGTGCTTTTCCTAGTACATCTTGCAAATATTTACCCTGAGCCTCTAGCCGCAGCTGCAAATGGCTTTGAACCTGTTGAAATAAAACGACCCTAATTAACATCATTGTTAATTTATAGTCTATATTGTTAGAAAAGCGAAAAATTGCATGATAGAAAGATAAAGCCCGTTATCTTAAGCTTGAAGAGGACATATTCCTCTAGTACTAGAGGTTTTTTGTGCATTTTTTTCATCAAATATGTTTTCTTTTGTGTGTGGTTATTGTGTTATTGCAAGCTCTAATAGTACTCAATCAAGCAACTTTATCTTTTTTCTTCTTCTTATATGTGTTCATGTTTAACTTAAACTTATCCGATGATTCTAGAGTTGCAATAAGTATTGTTTGTTACAGTATTTATACATAGTAGTCAGTAGAATTGGTAGTTATATTTAGTGAACACATGAGAAATAGAAATCTCTTCTATGCTTTTTACCTCTAGCTGTTCGTGTAGTCGTCGTTGCACTTCAATTTGCATCTGTATTGCTTCACCTAATTGTAAATTTCTGATATAGGATGCCAAATTACAACAATGTCAGCTGAAATGAGTAATGAGCATATGAAAATAGCAGGAGAAACAAATGCTAAAGTTTTCTCAGTTCATACTTGCTTGTATGGGATGCAGTAGTATTAGGATTCCACATGTGAGGTCCATTTACTTCTGGTGCCCGATCTGCTGTGGCTGCAATCATTTTCATCAAGGTGCGTTAATATACGAGTAATCTTTTGTATTAGATATAATGCATAAAACTATGCTCTTGTAAATTATGTGATTTCTTACAAGCTTTCTTGCTCCCCCCACTATTAGCTTGTCCATTAATGTTCTTACTGAGTCTGTATTTCTGCAGGCACATTAGGGGAAATCAAATTAGGCATGTTGTATGCCTGTAACCAAAATGGCGTATTTAGGCCGTACATGTACAAAAACTGAATGCTATAATTTGTGTACTTGCATAATTGATACTATGTTTTTTTAAGAGCAACACTCTGCAACCCACCATTTTCACCATGCAACAGTTGCACCATAAAAATGGTGCACAACTAATATTGTTCAACGAAAAAGACTAATATTGTTCTGTGGAAACAACTAATACATTCTAGTAAAACAGCTAATACCATTTAAAAATGCATTTGTGTTGCAAGGTGCAACTATGCATAAAAGTATTTTTCTGTAGAAAAAAACAATTGAAAAATATTCTCCAAGTGATGCAAAGTATCATCTCATATGATGAAAAGTATTAGTTGTATATTGACAAAGGACTAATACTGTTCAACCCACAAATTAATACTTTTTTTCTTATGAACTAATACTTCTCATTATATATTTACGTTATTTTGTAAATGAGTCAAACTTTTGTCAAAATTCAATCAAAATTGCACCAATTTTTGCTATTTAAATGTCACATGGGATTTTCAGTACAAAGAAAATGTGCATCATTAAAAATCTTGATTCATATCAATTATAGGATGAGTACCTGAAGATGACTCTTTAAGTGGTATAAGGTTAATCCTTGGATGCCCATAAGTTTCAAGACTGATTTTGGTGTAGCTTCTGAAAAGCAAGGAATTATACTGTTAGCCTAATGCATGCCTATGAGAATGCATTTTTTTTAAAGGTAACTAATGCATACTTACTTTCTGCTCCACCCAATTGGTTCACTGCTTCTATGAACTTTTCATGGAGGTCCATTGTCCATTTTAGCCTTGGCTTAGCATCAGTGGACAACACAAGTCCTGAATCTCCATCGCAATTCCCTCCTTGAATGAACACATGCTTTTCAGACATCCTCGATGAAGGACGACAGTTCTTAATTCCTTGATACATTTTTATGCCTTCAATATGATAAAATATGCAAATATTAGCTTTACATAATATAGATTTAAGGAAAATACTACATTAAACCAAGAAATTATTGATCATACCTGAAGTTGTGATATTAGAGTTGAGGTGTGCAGGTATGGCTTATAAGGTTATGAGAGAGAGTAGGATACAAGTGAGGCATATAGAATCTTGAATAGTAGGCCCAAAAGAAGTTGAGATATAATCCAATCTTTATATCGGTGGGTCCTACCGCCAACTTTCCTTTCTATTCTCCGACAGCAGCTGTACCCATTTAAAACTCCTTTCACTGTGCCAAACTGAGAAACATTAGGCCTTCTTACAAGAATAAATGTTTTTTCTTGCATTAGTTTAATTATGAACCTTATTCCAGGAATGAATGAATGAATGATGATGAGACTTTTAACATTTTCCTGATGCGGGTTGAAGGAATCCAATATCTATCATGACCTGAAACATTTGGAGTTAATTTCTTCTTAATTAATATGATTCTGTTGACTGAAGCATCAATTTATAATTTTGAATACATTCTTTATTTGTGACAGGAAATAGGATAAAATATATGAGTTGATTTTGTCTTGAAAAGTTTTAAACACATTGTTCTGTACTAGTCTGTTCCAATTTGATAACAATTAGGGGGCACATGTGGTTCAAAATTTTCAATGGGAATCATTGAATAATGAATTAATGAGAATGATGGTTGCATTGTTATTCTTTTGCTCTAATCTTGGAAGAAGTGGGGACAAAAAATGATTGTTGGTTGAGGAATAGTGGAATGATTGAGGATAAATGATTATAGGAAGGGAGATAGTTAATCAAAATGGGAATGATTAACTTATTTTGAGCCTCATTACCATCATGATGAAGTGAATTGATTATCTTTTATTCTCGTTAACCACCATAATTACATTATACTCGTTTCATTACTATTCTCATTGAAAATTGTAAGTTTTTGGACAGGTTGGAGATTTTTTTTAGCAGTGAGACAATTTATTCATGTAATGAAGACACCTGGTATGTGCTGCGAGTTTTTGACCAATGCATGCTTCTGTTTCTTCTTTGATGTACAGTAAGTGCATTTGAGTATATCTTTCCTGCAGAATTTGGTTCTGATTAGAAAATATATAAATGCTTCTTATTGGCTTTTTTTGAAGGCCAGGAATGGCAAACAGAATACATTCCTTTTTTGTCTCCTTTGGTAAGTTTGGTATATATTCAGCCAGGACAGAATTAATAAAGAGAGAGAGAGAGAGAGAGAGAGAGACGAGGTCCCTATTCATCTTTTAAATGGAATAAAGAATTTGGTCCCATTCGTTGGAACCTTTTTTAAGAAAAGAAAATAAAGGCATTGTACTTACTTGTATACTTCATTTCATTACTCTTTAGAAACATGACAAGTCATTGCCAATAGATGATCACTTGCTTTGCCCTTGACTACAGACATAACTGTATTCTCCTCTTATTGCACATGCGTAACGTTTATCATTTCTCCATATCTAGTCTTTTGGTGTTTAGGTTGTGTATACTATTTCCATTAAAATATGTTATTTTACAACACATGGAGATTTTGGTTTTTCACATTATTATCTTTTTAATTCAAGCTTTCAAGATTAAATTGTCAATGATATCATGCAAAGTAAATAAGGTGATTTCTTTGCTCAAGTTTATTGAGGAAGATCCGTTGATGGATATTGTATGTAGTCCAGAGGAATATATTAAAACCTTTGTATAAAGTGGTATATAAAGCAGAGTTCCTCGATAGTTCTGTTGGCATGTTCTTAGGAAATATGAATATAACTGATAAAGATTGGATTCTTTAAGCTAAATCGCCTGATGAATCAGATGAAATTTATATTTTATATATACAAGTGTAGCATCCTAATTAATATTTTAAGACATTGCACAGGCTTTAAGACTGTTGGAATCCTTGGGTGTATATAGAGATGGCAAAACTAATTTATTCATAGCCTATGCAAATCATTTTAAGTGACATATAAATGCTTAGTATTTTGCTGTTATTCAACGCTAAACTTCTTCTGCAATATTTATGTAATATGCAGTACAATATTCTCCACTTATGATTGCACTATTTTCTTTCTTGTACTTGTACTTTCCTTTTTATAGTCTCTTCTGTTTACTAGCTTAATTTCACCTAAATGGAACATTACAACATCATAATCATTATCAGGTAATCCACTCACGTGTCGTGCGTTGATTGTGCGCGGTAGCTCGGTCGAACCTTGCTAGATAAAAACGAGGATGGAACGGGATGCTATTCGATCCAGGAAAACGGAAATCAAAAGAAAGTGTTAGATTCTGAGGAATGGAATTTGAGAATCTTAACTCAAAGTAAAGGTAATGAGCCAGATTCTCAAGTCAAGAATATATTGCTCATATATTCTTTACTAAAGGCAACAAAAATTGGGTTCTCCCTTTAATTCTTTACCCTCTTGCTTAACTGTTTAAAAAGGGTTGCTTAACAGTTTTAGATGCCTCTTATCAAGCATTTTATGGATTAATTATTGATTATCACTGTCCTTTTTGTCTAAATATTCAGTATTACTTGATAATCTTTTCTTCTTTGTGTAGCTTTTTATTGTGTCCCAACTCCTAACTAACAGTCAAATGAAAAGTTATTCTCCATATTATATGTACAGTTATGTAGCTCAATTTGATTTTATTAGTGACCACAATGTTGATTCCTTGCTCTTGATAATATTCCTTATATTAGTGATTATAATATTCCATGTATTAGTGATGTTATTAGTGGGATATTAGCACATAGAGCATGAAATATTGCACGTCTAAGATATTTCTTTAATTATGTTGCTAAGGGTGGCTATAGATCATAGAAGATTACTACATTAAAATTTATTTATTGTTGGGTGGGTTGAGAAAAGCACTTGTTGGAATGTTGATGCAAATTGAGTTTATGTTGGGACAAATACTTCGTTCATAAAGTGAGATATATTTTGTTGGACTTATGGTAGGGGGCATATGCTCGCTTCTAAGTTGCCCCTTTTGAATGAAAATCATTGTCCATACATTCAATGTTGAATATCTT
This sequence comes from Stenogyne calaminthoides, assembly GCA_037126765.1. NCBI lineage: Eukaryota > Viridiplantae > Streptophyta > Magnoliopsida > Lamiales > Lamiaceae > Stenogyne > Stenogyne calaminthoides. The sequence goes on from JBBCBC010000007.1 coordinate 4,865,142, forward strand.
TAACCAAAATTTGTTGATGAGACAAAATGAAATATAACTATAAGAAAATTATTTTAGTTTGGGCAGAAGAGGCATGTATATAAAGATGTGCCGAAAATATGTGAGACTGTTTCACTGTACGACTGGTATCACTTTTTAAGGTAAAATGTATTACTTTTAAAAAAAAATCCTGAAAAATGATACATTTGCTATTTTTCTTATATAATAACAAGTGATACATTTATCTTAAAAAATGATCATCTTTATATTAAGATGTGATAATGGTTTCACGATGAAACGGTCTAATGAGACTCGTTCAAATATTGAATCACACTTTTGTGCATAGCATCAATGCAACTAGCTAGTGCAATTTTGGCTCGTAAATTTTCAGCTTTTTTTTTTTTTTAATTGGCAGAGGCAATTTGTATTGAAAAAGAAAATTTAAAAAATGAGTATGATAAGTTAGATAATAGGTTCATCAATACAATATACTATTGGTTTTCCAAAAAATAAAAATAAAAATACAATATACTATAAAATTTAAGGCACATTTTTGTTTTGTGATACTGATTTAATTTCACGTGAGTATTTATCAGTTGGTGTGTAAGTGCGGAAGTAAGAAAAACACATAATTTAGATCTCTCTCACAACCTACTTCGCCTAACAATTTTATACACGTTGAATATATTATTGCCATTGTATCGCCGTCTGATTTTTTATTATTAAAATTAATATCATGTGCGTATTAAAGTGAGCATTAAAAAAATCATTAATATGAACACATCTGCTACAACTAATAATATTTGATAGATTCACTCTCCCGTGCACCCCATGCACCAATTCAAATTGGTGCAATTGAATTTGGATGAACTATGCATTCTAAACCTTAACCCCTAAATAATGAACCTTAAATCATATATGAACCATTCGGGCCGGGTGAACCATAAACCACTTGGGCCAAGTGAACCATGAACCACTCGGGCCGAGTTTAGATCCGGGCCGAGAAAAAAAAAACCTACAATTGAAATTAAAGTTAAAAGAAAATTGAAATTGAAAAAAAAAATTAAAACTGAAATTTTTTTAAAAAAGAACTTTCAAAATTAAATTGCACTAAATTAATTTGATACAAATGGTGCACATGAGAATTTGCCAATTTGATAATATCATATGTATTGTTACTGTAATAACCTTTTTTTTAATGATTTAAAAAAAAAAAAAAACTTTTGTATGAAATAATATTGTGTGAGAGGGGTCCTCTTCGGTGGGCTTCTTCGACCAGATTCCTTCATTTATTTTAATTCATACATAGAAAACATATAGATAATCGATTCCAAATTCATACTAATTTTTATTTTTATTCCCTGAGGCCCCGTTTGCTTTGCTTTATTAGGCATGATAGACAAATTTGTAAAGCCCAATAATGCATTTGGTAGGGTGGACTCATGGCCCAGGCTTGTACCCATCCCATTACCAAAATACAATTTTATCACTCAAATCGGTGATAATTGGTCTCATGGGTGGGGCAGAGATAACAAATCCGACTGTTTCAACCACTTGCGAAATTACAATTTTATCCTCATCTCTTATAACTTCAGACAATTATGCCCTTTTACATCAACCCTATTACCGAAATGTCACTTTATATACCAGTTCTGAAACCAATTCACCCCAACTCCATTTCTATGTTCTGAATCTAGAAAGAAGAGTTTGTGCTGTCAATTCATTTTCTTCGATCGCATATTGCCGACGCCGCCGCTTCATCTTCTTCAGTTCCACCGCCAATTCACCCCAACACAACGTGGGTCATACTGGAAAATGAAACATTGGACATGTAATTGTAAACCCAAGCCTGGATGGGGCCTCTCCATTGTCTTTAAAGGTTATTGGGTCATGAGGCCCAAATTTATATGAATTTTTTAAAAGTAATACAGAACTCATGATTCATGATAATCAAGTCTGGCAAAACTTGTAGAGATAGTCTTATACATGTGAAGAAAATCTACTTTGATTCATTGAGCTTTATGACTTTTCTATAAAATATGTTAGTGTTGAAATTATAAGCTCGTGAATTATATGGGGGGTGTTTGCAGGAAATTATAAGTGATTATAGTCACTTAAAATTGTGTACAGAAGTAATTTAAAGTTTTTTTTTTAAATTATTATAGATTAAATAAGCTCTCAAAAGCTATAAGCTAAAAGTTGAAAGGGGTGATTTTAGTAGCTTATGAGTATTTTTTAAATATTATTAATATTTTTTTTATAAACACCCTCAACTTTTACTTTCAATCAATTCTCTCATAATCACTAATTTTTAATCACTTTTTCAAAAAAGATAATTTTTGGCAAACACCCCCCTAATAAATGTAATTAAACTCGGTTTCATTCAAGTTCTAATGTCTAGTCCCAATGCTCATAAGGACCAAATAGGTTCCATACCTTTTTAGGTCCACATATGGGCAACTCAATTCAAATATTTATCATATTAATTTGTTTGAGAATGTTTGAGAATAGCCAACTCACTCCTATATATTAAGATATCCTTATTAAATAATCATCCCATTCCCCACCATACATATAATTGCGTTTCATACATGTTAATTGGTGCAAATTAGACATATCTAGTGTGCATATATGTGACCTTTGTCTTGTAAAAGGATGAGCACTAAAATCAAGAAAGATGTACATCATGCTCCCACTATAGCTTGTATGGTCTCTACTAGTTTTCCCATCTATATAACAAATAAAGTGTTAACCATCCCCCTTTTATGCGGACCAAGCATTGGTGTACCTTTCATGTTTCTAACCGACCCACTTCATCTTTTAGAATTGTTGTATCCAAAATTGAGGGTTTCACTATCCTTTAAAGTTATTGGAATTAGTAAAAGATGTAAACTCATGGATATGCTTAAATGAGCAGGATTGAGAGCTTATTGTTTGACTGTGCTTGCACAAATGAATGATCATCCTTAAAAGTTATTGGGATTAGTGAAGAATGTAAATTCGTTGAATGTGCCTTATATGAGCAGGATTTAGAGTTTGTTGTTTGACTGTACTAGCACAAATGAATAGTATTTTTCATCCTTTAAAGTGATGTACTCAAAATTGAGGGTTTCACTATTCTTAAAAGTTATTGGGATTAGTGAAGGATGTAAATTCGTGGGATGTGTCTTAAATGAACATGATTGAAGCTTGTTGTTTGACAGTGATAACACATATTAATAACATTTTTTCATCCTTTAAAATGGTGTGCCTAAAATTGAGTGTTAATTTCACGATCCTTAAAAGTTATTGAAATTGGTGAAGAATGTAAATTTGTGAGATGTGCATTAAGTGAGATTGATTGAGAGCTTGTTGATTGACTGTGCTTGCATAAATGAATGATCTGTTCATATTCTTTAGCATGAACAGAATGAGCATTACAACTGTCAACTCAACTGACATGTCCTCAAATTGCAATTTGGGTGAACCCCAAGTTAGAAAAATAAATCATTGTTATATATTACTCCATCTGTTCATAAAAAGTGTGCTCATTTTTCTTATTTGTCCGTCCATCAAAAGTGAACTTATTTTCTTTTTTAACACAACTATTTTATCTCCACCCTCCAATCATTACTTAATTACTCAAATTGTCATTGTACTTTACCACAAAATTCACTTTATTCATAAATGGAGCCCACAATTAGGGGGGGTGTGCAAAATACGCTGACCGTAAAATCGGACCTAACTAGATCGAAATTCCAAAACTTGGTCCACTTTTCGATTAAGGGTTAGATTTTTTAATTTTATACAAAAACTTTTTTATTTCGGTTCGGTTTGATAAAGAAAACCGATCAAAACGAAACGAACTGATATAATTATAATTATAATATAAATTATATATTTCCTTATATTTTAAAAATTTTAATTTCCTAAATTCTTATTAAATTAACCAAATCAATTTCTATTTGTCTATTTCCTTCAGTCCACGCCCCATGTTCACACTCATGACTCATTACTCATCAGTAGTCATCGACTCACGTTCTCTTTACCTTTCTCTTCTTAGTGAGGCCTCTCTTGCCTTGCTTTCCAGTGTTTTATTTGTGGTTGTAAGTGGATTAATTTTTTGTTAAAAAGGGAAATTTCCCACATGTTCAAGCGCTTCTTTCTTTGGTTGCTTTTAAATTATTTTTTATGTGCGTTATGTTATTATTGCCTAATTTTAGTCCAAATCATGAATTCTCCATAAATGCTATGAGAAGGTTTAACTTCTGCATATTTTAGCCCAAATCATGAATTCATTTATAAACAATGAAGGGTTTATATACATGTAGTATAACATGTATTATTTGTCATTACTTGAGATTATTTGGATTATTATTTGTTTTAACTTTTAAGCTTTATTAAAACAATTATTGTAATGATACTTAAGATGTGGAGTGTGGAGGCTAGCTTTTGGAACATACTAATGCTTATTATTGCTTAACCTTTTTGAATTGTTTTTAGCTTTTGGGAACTACTGGATTGATGCTTAGATTATTTTTTATATTACCGTTGTTATTGAAAAAATAGTCTGCTTTTTGTCATGCTTTTGATTATTTTTTTTTAAATAGTTTTTGGACAAAATCGTTCGGTTTTGACAAATATGGTTCGATTTCGATTTGGTTCAAAAATTTCGATTTATATTTTGGTTTTTCTTATTACGGTCGGTTCGGTCCATCAAATCGCTTTTTACACACCCCTGCTCACAATACCTTACAATATCTTTTACTTTATCTAATTTATCCACTTTTTCTTAAAATCTATACCCAAAGAATTGAGCACAGTTTTTGTGGACAGAGGGGGTATTAAGAAAGAAAACAAAATAAAATTTTACCCCCATTTCATATTGCAATTTCAAAATTGATATTTTATTTGAAGCTATGTAAAAATATATTGTTATATGCGCATGTTATTTTTTCTTATATCGAGCTCTATTGCTTTAATATTAAATAATATTTTAGTTACTATAAGTCACATACCAATTAAATTTTTTGATCATGATTGTCACCTTCCCTTTTCATCATCTATTACAAAGATATGCTTTCCCTTTAGAGCATATTCGTTGAGAATGACATTTGGTCCAGCCTTTTTTTTTTTTATATCTCTTTATTTCTTCTATTGTTGGTGCAATGTAGTATCTAGATAGTGCAAGAAACTATTCACCTTGAAAAGGGCCAATTTTCTAGATTGAGGAAATAAAAGGTGTTAGCAGGGGAAGGTTATATATATTGGTATCTATTTTGATTACTACTATGTTTTTTTTAAACATTTCAGAAATATAACTTATTATTAATACAAAATAATTACATATACGTAGTTATATTTATACTTTCGCATGTAATTTTGGTTGTATGTGAAATCTCGTTTATATCTCGTAATAATTTGCATAAAAAATACTTATTAATAATTCCCTCTATTTTTTTTGTACAATATATATGTATAAACGGGAAATATTTTTATATACTTTGTAATTGAAATACACATTTTGAATTGAAATATTTGTGGCAACAAGGAACATTGGTTGACTTAGATAGTGGGAAAGTTGTGGCCTCTCTAATTAGTTTGATTTATCGTTATTAAATTGTGGCACTAGTCTACGATAAAAGACACCCTTATCAACATCATCATAAAAAGTGATGTTTTTTTTTTGAAAGATAAAGATAAAATTTATATAAACGAGCACAAGGGGTACTCAATTCCAACCATTACAAGTTCACACGGCATACACGAACCCATTCACAATTTTAGAGGAATACAATTCAAGGGATGGTTCTCCCACATATGTAACGAAGCCACTAAAAAAAAGGGTAGTGAGCACGAATCCATCATAAAAAGTGATGTTAAAAGAAATGGAAGGCCGTATAATAACATGATGGCCATGAATCATGGTTGCTATTTAAAGTTTTAAGAATGATGCATTCAAATCACTAAATCGTATCCATTCATGTCATTGAAAATCTCAAAATTGTGCAACATTGATTATAACTGATGAACTCTGTTTTCCACTTTTGCCCTCGTAACTAAATACATATTTTGAACTTCACAATTTTTATCTATTATATTTTACCTCTATAATTTTTTTAATACAAATTTATTTTAATCTGATAGCCTATTTAAAAACTATTTGTTGTAATAGGTCATATTAAGTCGCACAATCTTCCAAGCAAGTCGCATCAAAGTCAATATTGCAACATTAAAAAAAAAGTATTGTATTCACCAGGTGCATCACTTTTAGGGGTGTAAATGAGTCAAGTCAGCTCGCGAGCTACTCATGCTCGACTCGTAAAAAGATCAATCGAGTCGAAATCAAACTACTCAAGTAGTTATTGAGTTTAAGTTCGAGCCCATAAATACTCAGCTCGAGAGGCTCACGAGCCTAATCGAGTTTGCACAGTAATTATTGTTATGCCATTAATTTTACTAAATATATATACTTATATTTTAATAATATATTTTATATTTAATTTTATATAATTATACAACTAATCGAATCGAGCTCGAGCCGAGTTCGAGTCTATCGAATTTCTTGTCGAGCTGAGCTCGAACTTAAAAATTTGAGCTCGACCGAATTCGAGTCGAGTTTTGAGCTTCGAGTATTCTAATCGAGTCGAGTTCAAGTCTTCTCAACACATAAAAAAGAACTTGCAATTCTTCAACCACTAAAGTGAACAGATCAATAAGAACAATTTTATAAAGCTTTATCTCCAAAATAATATACTTAAAAATTTGTTCACGGTTAGCTAGAATTCAAAATTTAGAGAGCAGCTTCTTCAGCTAACAAATCAGTTTGCAGCTTCAATTTGTCGTCATTACTTCTTTCAAACATTAAAAAACTAGTATCACGGGTCTCTCTTTTGTTAGTTTGATTTGGCTCATATATACATGTTCAAACAAATAAGATTCATATTTAGTTTTAGAATATGATATTAAAATTCATCTAATTAAGGCAAAACGACCTCCAAATATTTTATCAAAACATTAAATAGAGTAAATGATTGAAATATCCTCTTGCAGAAAGTGATGTAATTTTAGGAAATGAAATAATTTGAGAAGAAATTAAAGTAAATAGAATAAGGTGGTCTTGACTCTTAATGTATATATAAAGACAGAACCATAAAGTTAGTGTGCCAGTATACAAACATGGATTGTAGCGTGTAATAATAAGTGATGAGAGCCCCATATATCTAATTCATTTACAACCAACTTTGTCATCTATATATCTATCCTTCTAACAAATTATTACATAAATCACTAGACATATCCGCCATGGATGCTCCAAGATTAGCTTTCTTCATCGTTGCAACTTCCATTCTCATTTTCGCCCCTTCCACCTCGCGTACGTATCTTCTCTGCTACGTTATTCGTAATTTGTTTGTAGTCAGATGAGAAAAATATGTAGGTAAGTCGTGGATAAGTGTTGTATGCATCTAGGTGCACCGTGTACTCATAGTTCATTTTAGAAACCTTATAATGAAAGATGCAACTTGTTTAAACTGAACTATGCAACTATTGATATGGAAAAATAATTGCACAGTTCAGTATAAACATGTTGCATATTTCAATATAACAAATTGCATGTATCTAAAATACATTATGAGTACACGATGTACCTGAATGCACATGAAACCTACTTGTAAGTTGTAGGCCACTATTTAAATATGAAATTATTTTTATTAGAAATTCTGTAGGGGTGTTAGAAAATTTTATAGCCAATTTGTTATTTTCTTGTGGTGACTTTCATGTTACTACTAATTTGCCATATATGCTTGTAAATTTTATGCACCAAGTAAAATCTTTAAAATTTTAATTGCATTTGAAAACATAATATATTTTTTATATAAAAGAAAAGATGCATACTTTTAATGGATAAAGTATTGTATGTATCAAGTGCACCATGCAATTCAAATATATTTTTTAAACAGTATTAGTTGTTTTCACTTAAATAATATCAGTTGATTGATTTTCTTGCAGATGGAGATGAAGCAATTCAATTCACATACTCTGGTACCACTGGGCCTAACAAGTGGGCAAACCTCAATCCAAATTTCTCCATGTGTGCGACCGGCAAATTGCAATCACCAATCAACATTTTGACACAAAATGTAGTCCTTAACAAGAATTTAAAGCCCTTAATCAGATCATACGAGACTACCAATGTTACTTTGGTTAATAACAAGTTCAATGTCGGGGTTAGTTCTTAAATTTCTTCATCTTCTTTATTTTATTACCTAGCTCTAATATTTGACGAGGCAAGTGAAAACAGAGTTGTGATTTTAATTAGGATATATAACTATAGACAAAATCCTAATCATAATTATCCGGAAGACTGCTCTTTCAAAGCGTGGAAGAGGAATTTTTCAACATTAACATGTTGTACTATATGTGTAATGTATTGTATTATATAAGTATAACACGTTAATACAGATGGAACAATATCCTGATGAACTATTGGACAGTGCCCAACAGTGTAGCATGGGAAGAGCAAGTTACATGTTTGGGACAATAGTTCCCACCTTTATAATTGTAGATAATATTGTTATCACTTTTTTTTACTTTCTAATTCGATCAAGAATGGGGGCATGACAATGACTTTTATTTTTTTAACAACATGATTATTAATTTCCCATTAATTTATTGAAGACATTTTTCCACTTAAGTAATTTATTATTGAATAGTTTATCTTTCTTTCGTGAAGTGTTTTCCTCCAACAATAGATTAATATTTAAAAATACACCTAAATTGTATAGTGCAATAGATATAAGATTAAGTGTTTGTTTTAAAACTCTAAAAAATACTTTAAAATCACTTATTTTTTTGAAAAAAATATTAAAAAAATAAGTGTTTATGTCTTTTTACTTGAGTTTCAAAACTATACACTAAGATTTATTGATATAGTTCTGTATCTCATTTTTTATTTTAACAATTTCTTGAATTTTCATCTAGCCAATTCGATATTATTTTTTGAGTCCATTATCTGTTTTTAGAAAAATGATTGTATGATTTATGCAGGTGCGTTACCCTGATAATTCAGGGGGCCTACTTATAGATAACAAAATGTACACTCTGAAGCAAATGCACTGGCATTCTCCTTCTGAGCACAGGATTAATGGAAAGCAGTATGCAACAATATATATCTTCTTTCTATTTATAGACACACATAAACACACTCAATGCGTGTACATGCTTACATTTTCTCAGCTGACTGTATACATATAAATACAGATATGCAGCAGAGCTTCATCTGGTGCACATTGCGGAAGATGGCAGTGTCTCCGTGATCGCGATTCTTTACGACTATGGACGCCCCGACGCCCTCCTTGCTAAGGTGAATCACTTGTTTTGACTGAATAGTATTAACTGCTTTAAGTGAACAATATTAACTGTTTTAATTGAAAATGATTATTCGATCAGTATTAATGATTTTCTCAAACATCAATAGTTGTTTTTAGCGAACACTATTTTTTATTGATCTATTAATTTATTTATCGATTTAATTGGTTTACAGATGCAAAAGAAGTTAAACGAACTTGCGCGAGAGGTAAAACTCCACGAGGAGTACCCAATTGCGATGGGACCGTTCCATCCCACAGAAGTGAGAAAAAAATGCCACAAGTATTATAGATATGCTGGCTCTTTTACCACACCTCCTTGCACTCAAAATGTCATTTGGAACATTCTTGCCAAGGTATATATATATATAAAATAACCTACATATCCTTTTTTTTAAGTTCGAATTTCGTATGATGGGCATCATATAGTGTTACAAATTAAAAAAACTACTTTCATATATATATAGTTGGAGAATGAAAATATAGTAATTGTTCTTATATATTTAAATCGTTACGGTTTTTAAGAGATTAATAATACAAAAGTAATGAATCGTGCAGGTAAGAACTGTATCGAAAGAGCAAGTACAGACCCTAAGGGCTCCTTTAGACGTGAGATGCAAGTACAATGCAAGGCCTTGTCAGCCAATGAATGGACGACACGTGGAGCTATACGACGGGGATGTCGTTTCTCAAAGTGGTCAGCAGCACCACCGCAAACATTAATTGTTATAAGTGCAAAATGCCATGAGAAAATCGCCTCTATCTTTGTGCTTCAGTTACGTTTTATATTATGTGCGTATGTTCTCACTTCTCACTTGTTCAAAAGTATCAATAATTAATTACTGAGATGGTTCTAAATTCAAGAATGTACATAATTTTATTGTTTCGCTAGTACATGAAGTTCCAAGTATTTTTTTTTATCAGAAAGAAGGGATTTCATTGAAAAAATGGGCATGAGAAGTACCCATTAAAAGTATCAATAATGAATTCTTGGATGGTAAATAAAATACATAATTTTATTGTTTATTTAAGAATATTTTTTTTCCAAAAGAAGGGATTTCACAAAAAATCTAAAAAATTAACTCACAGATTCTTCTAAAAGGGCTCTAGGCCTTGTGCACCATTCACTAAACTTGACTTTAGTTCTCCGAGATCCTCTAGCATTTAACCACCTCCAAAGCCTCATTTTGATGTCATTCACAATATCCATGCATTCCGGTCTCTCATTTCGGAAGATGATAGTTTTCCGAGCTTTCCAAATGGTCCATACAATGCATTCCCACAGTCCAACCATGAGTTTCTTCCCATCCTTTCCTTTGATAAGTCTACTAAAATGGAGTAGATTTATCATCTGATTGGATGTTAAGACGGTGTTTAACCCAAACCACATAACACACTCCATCCAAATAGAGTAAGCATAGAAACACTCAAATAGAGTATGTCTTACAGTTTCGGGTTCAACACCACAAAAGAGGCAATTCAGGTTCGAGCTCCGTGGAATAGCGTTTCTTCTTTGTAGATTAGTAGTAGTCGGTATCCTCTCCCATAAGACTCTCCAAGCATGGATGCCCACTTTTGACGGCACCCATTTGTTCCAGATTATTTTGAATTTCGTCTTCTCTTCCTCATCATTGTCTTGTGTAGCTTGTGTGAGACGTCCGTAGGCTGCTCTCGTGCTATACTTTCTGTCTTGTGCAAAATTCCACTTCCATTGGTTCTCCTTGTCCTGTGTTATTGAGTACATGTTCACCAAGTAAACTAGATTATTGAGTATAAGAGATTCCCTGTCAAACAAATTTCTTCTCCAATGCCACTTCCAAATTCACTCTCCCTCCCTCCACTCCCCAATGTCACTCACCCTCAAGGATTTATTAAGACACAAGTTGTACAACCTAGGAAAAATCAGCTTTAAAGGAAAATCCCCCGCCCACTTCTCCTCCCAAAAAAGTGTATTGTTGTCATTCCCAATTTCTTTCCTAAGCCCCGAGAAGAACCATCCCTCATCCCTCTCCTCCACAGCCCTCAAGACTTCCCCCCACCACCCCGAATGGTTAACCGCTCTACCTTTACTCCCTCCCCCATACACCCCGCCCCACTTTAAGCCCACCTAGATCTTATAACCCTTGCCCACAAACTTCCATGATCTAAGTAAAATCTCCACACCCATTTCCCCAATAAAGCCTTGTTGAAGCACTCAAGATCTCTCACCCCCAAGGCCCCTCAAAGCTTTTGGTTTACAGATTGTTTCCCATTTAACTCAAGAGATTTTGTTATTACTTTCATTTCCCCACATAAAAATTTCCTTTGAAGACTCACAATCTCACTCAAGGCATTTTTAGGAGCTCGGTAGATGAACAAGTAGGAAGTCGGGAGAGATGACAACACGACATTAATCAAAGTTAGTCTCCCCCCCGATGGAGAGATTTAAACCTTCCCATTTCCTCAATCTATTCCGAATTTTCTGAATCACCGGACCCCGCTCTGAAGCTCTTCTATGTGCACACCCGACTCTCACTCCAAGGTACGAGAAGCACGAATCCCCCACTTTGCACTCCAGCATATTTGCATAGGATTGGATCTCCTCTTCCTCTATATTAAGCCCAACCACACTACACGTTCTCTATTCACTTTTAGCCCCGAGACCATCTCAAGATTAGTGATGAACCTCTTCAAGAACTGAACATTTTCCAAACTTGCCTTGCCTATGAATATAGTGTCGTCTGCGAATTGGAGATGTGAGACTCGGACGTTCTCTTTCCCCACTAATACCGGTTCAAACAGTCCCCTTTCAATTGTCTTCTTCAACATGATACTAAGGCCTTCAGCTGCTAGAAGAAAAATAAAAGAGGACAGGGGATCCCCTTGTCTTAGTCCTCTCTCCAAATGGAACTCAGTCGTCGGGCTTCCATTGATCATTACTGAGGCATGAGCTGAAGTGATGCATTCCATGATCCAGCCAATCCACTTCTCATCAAAACCAAATATGTCCATGATCATCATCAAGTACACCCAATCAACTGAATCGTAAGCTTTTGCAAAATCAATTTTGTAGAGTAGGCTTGGCTTTTTTCTAGATTTTGCCTCTTCAATCACCTCATTTAGAACAACCACACTGTCCAGGATCTGCCTTCCTCCAATGAATGCACTCTGCTGTTCGGATATGATGGAATTCAGAACCTTACTTAACCTTGTTGCAAGCACCTTCGCGATTGAATCAAGTCCTTTCTATAAAGTACATATATACTAATTTGGACTCCAAATTTTCTGTTTTTATATACTGTGTTGGGATATTTTAGTTTTGATGAATTGTGCCAAAACATTATCAACTTTTTTTGAAAGACACCCCCAAGTTGAGGGAGCGAATCCTCCCATTAGGGGAACTTCGCGAAATCGATTAAAACCTCAAGACTTTTCAAACCATCCCCAATGGCCCAACTAACATCTTATAACCCTTATACCCAAATGAATATACTGGCTTTTTAAAATGATCTTAAAATAACCCTTTTCCCTATAAAAATATATTCCATGATCTAACACAAAATCTCCACACCCATTTCCAATAAAGCCTTGTTTTTGAGCACTCCCATTTCTCAATTTTATTATTCCCAAGGTCCCTGCGATTTTGATAAAAGCTTCCCAAACCATTTTTTGGTTTACAGATTGTTTCCATTTTTTAGGGCCTCAAGAAATATTGGACTTCATTTTGTTTATTACTTTGCATTTTTAAAAAGGAAAAAAAAAGGAGCATATAAAATCATACGTTGAATGAAGAATTTTGAAGACTGACACACAAAAAAAATTTTTAATTTAGTCAAGGCATTTTTTAAACCTTCCGATGCAAAGTCCTCAATATTATTAAACAATGATACTAGTTTTAAAATCCAGAGAAGCTTAAAATTTCTTCCCAACACGACATTAATTTAAGTTAAACACTCCTCTCCCTCCAAGAAAAAATGTTTTAAATTAACATTACTTCCCAAAAATTTATTCCCATCTTTAATAACAAATGTTCAAAAATTTAAAGTTATCTCATCCGAGCAAAGTTCCCATAAATTTGCATAATATTTTGTATCTCACATTTTAAATTAATACTATATTAATTTATAATTATAATGACCATATTATGAACAAATTTCATAATATTTTATCCTATTAGTATTATTATTTTATATTGATTTGCACCAATTCTCAAAATTGTTAAAAAATATTGATCTTGAGACCTCTTCATTAATTAAAAACAAATAGAACAATTTTAATGATTGCCTTTGATTTTTACCTTTTAAATTCCTAAAAAAACTTTAAAAAAATTAATTAAAAAATTATAAAATAAAAAAAAATTAAAAATTGAAGATTGAGTGATGAACCCTCTTTCCCCCAATTCTTCTATTTCCCAACCCCAAAACGATAATAAGTTCAAACGCCCATCCCCCCAAGCAAACAATGCTACCAAAGCCTATTTAAGATTCCACATATAATGATTCTTCAAAAATATTATTTTTGCCCATAGGGCCTCATTGAGGAAATACCTTGAATTATCCCAAAAAAAGGATTAATCCCAAATGGACACCCCCACTATAATGGTTGTTCATTACAATTAATATAATTTTGTATCAAGACCACAATCCTCTTATAAAATCATTATTATTTAAAAAAAGAGATATTTTATATACTAATAGAATAGCCTTTACCATGCATGAAAAATAAATAAACTTACTTCACAAAGTATTACATCAATCAAGACATACAACCCAAATGGAGAAAAAAAGGTTAAAGTAAGTAGAAACAATCGTAAATGGCGTTTTTAGGATGGGAAAATAGAGATTTAAGACCCAAATTTCGATATATTTGCGGTCGAAAGAAATAAGAAATGTTTATTACCATTTAAAATTTGTTTTTTTTTTTTCCTTGAAAACCCATTTTTTTCTTTTTTTCCATTGGCAATTATTCAATAAGTTTTCTAATAGAAGAATTACCATTTCAAATTTTTTATTTTAAAAGATTAAATTTTATATCCTTTCATTGAATCAAACAAACGGCCCTTAAAGAAAAAAAAATGGGTGGTTGGTTGGACACTTTTGAAATGAACAAATGATGGAATCGTGGATCTGATCTCCAGAAATTTAATTTCCTCCAAATCCAATGAATATCCATAGTGTTTCTACGTTTAGTGATAAAGAAGAAAAAAAGAAATATACTCTACTTTATTAAAAATTAAAGATATCTACTATTTCATATATAAAAAAAAGAAATTCCAAAATTTTTTTAATAAAAATACATAATTAAAAAAAAAAATATATACCCACATGGCCCATATCCTTATTTATTTATTTTGAATCAAGTCCTTTCTATAAATATATATACTATTTTTTTTTTTTACCCGTTTGTATTCATTGTTTTATTTATTTTGATATTTTATTTTAAAATTAGATGAATTGTGTTTAAAATAAAATTTAATCAACATTTTAGACTAAATTTTTATTTCAAATTAAAATAATCTTTAACTATGTGGATAATTATCTTTTTTTAATTTTTACAATTATAAATAATATCATTTCATTTAGATAAAAAATTGAAAACATTTTTCAACTAAATCTAATAATTTGAATTGACCCATGATTTGGATTTTAATTTTATAAATATGTAGGAATATAACGAGAACACATCCATATATAAATTTATATGTGGATAGAGATGAGTGGAGGAACTTTTTGGATGAAAAAAATATAAAATGTGTAGAATTCTTTTTTTTTGAATTAGGATGGGTATAAACTTTTTTTTTTACAAAAGTGGGTTTGTCCTTCTTCACAATAAAGAAAACTAAAAATGGACTGTAATATAAATGACTAAGTATGTACGAGTCTACCAGATTACAAGTAATATCATTCAATGTCATGGATTAATTATTTTTTGTTGAATTATTCAAATTGTTTTAAAGGAATTCACGAAATATGCCAACTAATTTAAAAGTTTTGACAATTGATTGCAGTTGGTGTCACCTTAACTTTTTTTTCTTTTTATAATTTACATTCCGGACTAGAATTATAACCCACGGCCACGGCCCAAAGAAAGAGAAAAACTTGGATCTCAAAACTTAATCGCGACCTAAAATGGAAGATACTTCTTAAGAAACCTACACCATTTAACTTCAAGATCACCAAGAATTGAAATTATACCCAAATGAATATACTGGCTTATATATTTATTTGTGAAGTATTCATTATGTATTTTGTATTCCTATAAAATCATGCATGATCGTGACCGGGTCCTAGTTTTTTCTCTAATTGAAGTTTAAATTTCCATTTTTCATGAAACCATACCAAACAACATTATAACACATATTAGGCACGAAATAATAAACACATTATTAGATTAGCTAGGGGATAATATGATAAAATTTTTTTTTTTTTAACAATTGATTGCAAATATTCTACGTGTACCTATATACAGTAATATGTTATCTTTTCTGTCATTGCTGTAGATTTTGATGAAGATGAACTCAGATATTTTCCCAGGAGAAAAAGAAGAAGGGAATTTTTTTTTGTCTAGCACTATATGCACTCTACCAAACTTAAGAATACTTTTAAGCATCTTTTAAATAGTCTATGCTAAAAAAATCCATTTTATAAATATTGGACTTCAATTTGAATTGATCTCCGATATTTATTTATGGTTACCAATTAAAAAGGAAAATAGAAAAAGGAAAAATAAATCAAATATAGGAAAAAAAAAAAAATTTGTGTGAGACGTTTTTCCATACATGATACAATATCCTATATAGTATTTAATTGGGTGTTATAAAAGAAAAAATTAACAATAATTGGCCATCCATAAACCCATGATCATCCTCTCAGAATTGAAAATTTTTAATGTGTGCACTTTTTTCTTTAACTATTAATTATAGTTTTTATTGGTCAGACATTGAACAAGAATGCAATACTTTCTCTATCAAAACCTTTCAGTAGATGTCAATTGGACCCAAGCCCAATGATATAAGGTAAGTCTACCAAAAGAGAATAGAATGGAAAATAAATGTTGGACTTTTATGAAAAAAATGAGTCACCGATTTATGGGTGAAATTTTCATGGTAGAAATTGTTGAACTATCAACGTACATCAATAAACAAATTGCATGACCTTTTTCAAGGTTTTTTTATGATTTTTTTTTTCTAAGTGAGTTCTTTTAACATATCAGATATCACTATAACTTATAAATAATTTATTTTTCATACATGAGACAAACCAAGAATAGAAAAACACAACGTGAACTTACTAATTTTGGAGAATTGTATGGATTTGAATGATTCTCTCCAACTGTAATATTCAAATCCACACTATAAATACAAGTTCTTCCTTCATTTTTTTTTTAAGCTTCGGTGTGGAAAAAGGAAATGAGAAGATAGCAACGATGCTTTCTGAGCCAAAGAGAGTTAAGCTTTCCCAACCTGAACACAAAGTCCCTTATAGATATACAAATATATTCAACGCAGTGTTCTAGAACCCAACCTAAGCAACCCACGATGTATCTTAAGCAGAGAGATTTTTCCAACCTTAGCATTGAGGCTAAACAAATGTAAGGGAAAATCTACACCATTGGAGACAACACCAAAACCAAACCCCATGGTGAAGTGAGGTAGTTGTTAAACATCCGCAATCCCGAGTGAGGGGTGATAAGTCCTTGGAGTGTGAACTCGTTAAACATCTCAGAGGCAATCCCGTGGAGGTGATAAGTCCCGAGGCGAACCCGAGAGAGGGTTATAAGTCCAGCCGAGTGTGAGCTCTTCAAATATCTATAAATCCCATCCGTGGAGGGTGATAAGTCCCGTTGAAGGAATTTCCCTAGAGAGGGAGAGTGGATGTAGGACTGGTTGTCCGAACCACTATATATTGCTGTGTTAATTTACTGCTTTATGTTTATACTTGTCACATGCATTTGATTATAAGCAAAACAACACACATGAGCTTAAAAAGCAAAAAATTGGAAACACTCTACCCTCACCCCTGTTTTATATGCATCGAACTGAAATGTTTGCTTCCGCACTGCAAAATGGGTTTTCCCACCCGGGACCATCATACTGGTATTTTGTTTATTTTAATGTAATAACAATATATATGTGTGTGATACTTTTTAAAAAAAATCAGTTGTAAATTACAATAAACTGGGCTAGGCGCAATAGAATCTAATCATAGTCATGTTGTCAGTTACTCCCTCCGTCTCTTAGCAATTTGCACCCTAAAAATGACACACATATTAAGAAAAATAATTTTTTAGTGTTTTGTTGATTTTTCAAAAGGGATGGAGGGTGGAGATTGTGAGATTCTTTGCCATTTTAAAGGGTGCAAATTGATAAGAGACGGATAAAAAAGGAAAGTGTGCAAATTGTTAAGGGATTGAGGGAATATTATATAGCCTACTAAAAGGCCAGAGCCTAGTATTGTTAAACGGGTCGGCCCTAACCCATTAGAAACCCAGATGTTTAGCCTGCCTGAACGGTACAGACCAAACGGTCCCGCCTTAAGCGGTTCATTTTAAACGGACCTCTAATAGTTGAGATCTAACCCTAAACCTAATATAAAAAAAGTTATGGGCTAAACAGACCACCTAATTTATAATTTCAAAAAAAATTTTTAAAAAAAAATGTTCAAACATTAACATTACATAATGACAAAAATTTCGATCCGCATAAAACATTTCCATCATCTTTAATAACAAATGTTCAAAATATAAAATTAGTTCTCATCATCTTTAATAACATAATTGAGCAAAGTTCCCATGAAATTAGTTAATAATATAAAATTTGTATCATCACATTTTAAATTAATACCATAATATTAATTTATAATTATAATGATATCAGTTTCATATTATGAACAAATTTCATAATAGAATTTATAAAAATATTATATTATTATTTTATATTGGATTAATATTTTACTTATTTATTCAATTCAATAGAAATTCAAAACTGTTAAAAAATATTGAATTTGAGAGGATTAATTATTAATTGACTAAATCAAATAGAAATATTTAATTTGTAATTGATTGACCATAATTGATTTTTACCTTATTTAAATTTGTGAAAAAACTTTAAAAAAAATTAATTAAAAAATTATAAAATAAAAAAAAATTAAAAAATTGAGTATATATAAATATAAACGGGCTAAACGGGTTGGTCCGGTTAACCCGCGGAATAGCCCGTTTAGCCCGCGGGCTAATCGGTCCGAGCCAAAAAGGTCTGATTTTAAACGGGTCTCCCATTGCTCGGCCCTAACCCTGCATATAATAGGTTTAAACGGGCCGGTCCGTTTAGCCCGGGCCGGATTAACAATGCTACCAAAGCCTATTTATGATTCCACATATAATGATTCTTCAAAATATTATTTTGCCCATAGGCCTCATTGGGAGGAAATGCTCGAGATTTATAAAAATAAATCCCAACTTGACACCCAGAAGTATTATGTTCACCATTACTATTAATATAATTTGTAAGGATCAACACTATTAGTATCACTGTTATGTATAAAATTAATTATTATTTAAAAAATATTTTATATTTTATAATAGAGATTTTTTTGTGCATAATAGTAATAGTTTTTACACATAACAGTGATAGAGTTTATATATAAACTTACTTCACAAAAGTATTACTCTTAATAATCAATACGACATATGTCATGTGTGTGATTTTTGGATTGGGAACTACGGGTAAAAATAGAAAAAAGGTAAAAAGTAAGTAGAAACAAGAATACTACCATAAAGCGTCACACTTTTAGGATGGGAGGAAATATCCATTTATATATATAAATACAAAATTTCGATATATATTTATCGTCGAAAGGGATAAGAAATAATTTATTACCATTTTAAGTGTTTGTTATTGATTATGATTTTTTCCTTACCCCGAAAACCCATATTTTTTCTTTTCCCGTTTTGGCTTGGATTATTCGTACCACACATAAGTATTTCTAATACCAAGAATTACCTCTTCAAATATATCTAAGTAAATATTTTAAAAGGTTAAATATAAAAAAAAATTATATCACAAAATTTCATACTACTAAACAAACAAACGGCCCTTAAAGAAAAATGAGGGGTGCTTGGTTGGACACTTTTGAAATGAAGGTATGGCAATGAAATGAAAATTTGTGCTTGGTATGGTGGAGGAATGAGAATGATTCCAGACTTTTGGGGAATCTACCATTCCTCCAAATTTGGTGAGGTATGAGTATCATTTCACTCCTCTAAGATATCCATAGTGTTTCCACCCATCGCTATCCTACTTTTCAGTTGGTAAAAACATTCTTACGTAAAATAAAGAAGGGAAAAAAAGAGATATACTCACTTTTATTAAAAATTAAAGATATCTACTCATTTCATATATAAAAAAATATCTACCTATTTTTTAATAAAAATACATATACGCCCTTATTAGAAAAAAAATATATACCCACATGACCCACATCCTTATTTATTTAAAATTTTATTTTATTTATTTATTTTTAAAAAAAAATTAAAATTTAGTTAAATGATAAACTATTTCTCTTTTTTTTTTATTAAATGTATTCATCTTTATTTATTTTTGTTATATCTTTATTTTTAAAATTAGATAAAAAATATTAAATAGTTTATTATAATAAAATTTAATATAGTACATCAATAGACTAAATAAATAAATCATTATTTCAAATTAAAATAATAATAAACAAATTTAACTATGTGGATCAATTATCTTTTTTAATTCTTTACAATTATAAATAATATCATTTCATTTCTAAAAATTGAATAAATTTTTCTAATATTGATTTTTACTAAATCTAATAATTTGATTTTATTGACCCATGTTTTTAATTTTTAATTTTATAATATGTATTTAAATATAATATTTGATTAACACATACTTATATATAAATTTATATGTGTGTGTATACATGTATATAAATGGATAGAGTAGTGATGGGTGGAGGTGTTTTTGGATGAAAAATATAAAATGTGTATATTTCTTTTTTTTTTATAGGGATGGGTATAAAACTTTTTTTTGTTACAAAAGTGGGTTTGTCCTTCTTCACAATAAAGAAACTGTAAAAATGGACTGTATATATCAATGACTAAGTATGTACCAGTCTACCAGATTACCAGTAATATCATTCATATGGAATAATGGATTAATTATTTTTGGTTGAATTATTCAAATTGTTTTAAAGGAATTACGACATATGCCAACTACTTGATTTACATATAAGTTTTGACAATTGATTGCAGTTGGTGTCACCTTAACTTCCTTAACTTTTTTTTCTTTTTTATAATTTCATATCTGGCCCAAAAAACCGACTAATTCGGGGACTATAACCCACTGTCTACTAGCGGGGACCGCACTTTAAGTCAGAATTAGGTTCTGTATAGACTTGTCTATCTCAAGACTTAATCGCACCTAAAAAAATTCAAACCTGAGACCTAAAACAGAGCATACTCCTAAGTCTCAAACCTACACTTGACCAACTTCTCAACAATTCACCAAGAATTGAAATTATACCCAAATGAATATACTGGCTTATATATTTATTTGTGAAGTATTCATTATGTATTTTGTATTCCTTAAAATCATGCATGCATCGTGACTAGGTATGATATTTTTTTCTCCTAATTGAAGTTTAACAAATGCATCTTTCATGTACATACCACTAACAACATTATAACACATATTAGGCACGAAATAATAAACACATTATTATACTAGCTAGTAATAATATGATAGTAATTTTTTTTTTAACAATTGATTGCAAATATTCTTCGTCCACGACTATATACAGTAATATGTTATCTTTTCTGTCATTGCTGTGTAGATTTTGATGAGAGATGAGCTCAGATATTTTCCAGGGAGAAAGGAGTAGTTAGGGAATTTTTTTTGCTAGCACTAATATGCACTTCTACCAAACTTAAGAATACTTTTAAGCATCTTTTAAATAGTCCATGCTAAAAAAAAATCCATTTTTATAAATATTGGACTTCAATTTGAATTGATCTCCTATATGATTTAGTGGTTACTAATTAAAAAGGAAAATAGAAAAAGGAAAAATAAATCAAATATAGGAAAAAAGCTTGTGTGAGACGTTTTTATACATGATACAATATCCTATATAGTATTTAATTGGGTGTTATAAAAGAAAAAAATTAATAATTGGGTTGATACTCCATAAACCCATGATCATCCTCTCATACAATTTTTTGTTAAATTTTTAATGTGTGCACTTTTTTCTTTAACTATTAATTATAGTTTTTATTGGTCAGACATTGAACAAGAATGCAATACTTTCTCTATCAAAACCTTTCAGTAGATGAAAATTGGACCCAAGCCCAACAATGATGCTAGTAAGTCTACCAAAAGAGAATAGAATGGAAAATAAATGTTCGACTTTATGAAAAATGAGTCAATATTTATGGGTGAAATTTTCCATGGTAGAAATTGTTGAACTATCAACGTACATCAATAAACAAATTGCATGACCTTTTCAAGTTTTTATGATTTTTTTTTCTAAGTGAGTTCTTTAACATATCAGATATCACTAAAACTTATAAATAATTTATTTTTCATACATGAGAGGGTATCAAACAAATTTTAGAATAGATCCAAATACACAGTTAACGTGATAAAAAGTTATCTAATTTTGGAAATTAGGGTATTTGATATTGCTCATTGAAGGTAAATTTTAAAAAATAAATATTAAAAATGTGGATATTCTAGTAATAAAATTGAGATTATTTACACAATAATAAGTAATCTATTTTTTTAAGAAGTTCATTCGTAGTATTAAGTTAGATTATTTTTAAAGGAAAAAAACAGTGGCATTAAGCGTCAGTACATCGACTTTCACATAGTAAAAATGTTATCCAAATCCCGAACATAAAAGAAAGCATAGTAACGAAAAAGCAAAAATAGCCGACTTATGAGCAACAAAATTTTCTACTCGCCTGGTCCAAACAAACGCAACTCTATCGAACTCAGCCACACACACACCAAGATATCCCGGTCTATAGTCCCTTATAGCTCATCCCGTGCTTCGGATGACCTAAAGCATATATCACAACCTGAATATCACATTCCACCTTCAGATCACGTACCTCATGATCCTACTCCAAACCATGTCTAATCGCAATGGCCTCAGTAGTACCCACATCGCTCGTATAACACCTCTCGTTATAGCACCACACCACTCACCCATGCTCATTGCGTAGGACCCCACCAATACTAGCACCTATTTCTACCCTCTAAATGACGCATCAGCATTAAGCTTCAAACGTCCCGATGTCGGGAAACCCCCCCCCCCCCCCACACTCCCACCCACCCACACACACAACCACCAACGCCATCTTCCTAACAACCACAATTGGTGACGCTACCAAGTAATCGCGTATATGTGCTACAACTTATCAGCCCTCTCTATCTATTAATTATGTGAGACTTCTACCTTGTTCAACTATTATCCCAAAAAAGGATTATGCTTCGAGTCTGGCGGATTTCAGACCCATATCTCTCATTGGTTGTGCTTACAAGATCAATGCAAAATTGTTAGCATCAAGACTTAGTAAGGTCATGGACAAGCTCGTGTCTTCTAATCAGCGTGCTTTCGTTGGTGGGAGAAACATCTTAGATGAGGCGGTGATTCTTAATGAGTCAATTGAAGAGACCAAAATGAGGAAGGTCAACAGGATATTCTTCAAAATCGACTTTGCAAAGGCATACGACTCGGTCGACTGGAATTTTTTGGACTCTATGCTTGAAGGGTTCAACTTTTGTAAGAAATGGAGAGAGTGGATCAAAGAGTGTGTCTCTAGCTCTCATGATTCGGTTCTTGTAAATGGCAGCCTGTCTAGTGAGTTCAAAATTGAGAGAGGCCTAAGACAAGATGACCTTCTCTCATCTTTTATTTACTTATTGGTTGCGGAAGGTCTTAACCTTCTCGTTTCGAAGGCCACGGATGCAAATTTGTTTGAAGTGGCTATTATTGGTAAGGAAAAGGTTCGGATTTCTCATCTTCAGTAAGCCGATGATACAATATTTATGGGGACAGAGAGTATACATAATGCTTGGGTAATGAGGAGAATTCTACATAATTTTGAATTTTTATCGGGATTGAAGATTAATTACAATAAAAGCAATTTAATGGGGTTGAATGTGGAAAGTTCTAGATTGATCGAAATGGCTGAAATTCTTGGTTGCTCGATAGGTGAAATTCCTTTCTCATACTTGGGTATCCGGGTGGGGGCTTCGGTCCGAAACACAGGGGAGTGGAATCATCTTGTGCAGAAATTCCAGAAAAGGTTAAAGTCGTGAGAAGACAGTAAAATTTCTTTCGGAGGCAGAATTACTCTACTAAAATCCATACTATCGTCGCTGTCTATCTACCAGTTTTACTTTAACTTACTACCAAATAAAACCTTGAATGCTTTATCTATTCTTCAACGCAAATTCTTGTTGGGGGGGGGAGTGAAAATAGCTCAAAAACTTGTTGGGAGAACATATGTAAATCGAAAGATTTGGGTGGTCTTGGAATTAGGACTTGGGGATTTTTAATAGAGTCATGATAGGAAAGTGGGTGTGGAGATATCTTGTTGAGAGAGAAAGCTTGTGGGTGAGAGTGTTGAAATTTTTATATGGGTCAATTGATGTTGGGGAGTCGGGTATCATCTTTTCGGGTAGATTGGATAGGGGGTCCTATTGGTGGAAGAAAGTTATGGAAAATGTGTCGGGGGAGGGAGGGAGATGGTTGTGGGGTCACTTAGAGAGATGTTTGAGAAATGGGAAGAATACTAAATTTTGGGAGAGTGTGTGGGAGGGGCCGAACTTGTTTAGAAATAGGTTTCATAGGTTGTTTCATTTGAGTGCGTCGAGGGAGGCTGTGATGAGTGAGATGGGGGACTGGGTCAATGGGGGATGGTGCTGGAATTTGGTCTGGTGGAGAGCCTTATTGGATCGTGATCTCCGTGTTATTAATAACTTCGAATGCATTCTTAACAGGTGTCACCTCAAAGAAAATATTGAAGATTCATGGAAGTGGAACTTGGCGCAAGATGGTGTCTTCAAGACGAAGTTGGCATATGACTCCATTCGTTACCCACGAAACCTTTCGCAAGCTACCCGTGAGAAAGACAAGATACTCAAGAGGATTTGGTGCAAGATTGCACCTCTTAAAGCTTCGGCATGGCATGGAGACTTCTTTGAGACAGATTGCCAACTAAACTCATCCTCTTGGCAAGGAATATTATCTCGCAAAACAATTGCACCCTTTGCAACAGTGAGCAGGAAACGACTTCACACATCTTCATCGATTGCAAGATTTCGTCCAAAATCTGGTATGCATGCTATATTTGGCTTGGTTTATCGATTGTTATGCATAATCGGATTGAGAAGCATTTCTCTTGTCATTCGGATCTTCTTCGTGGGAAAAAAAAGAAAGAATCTTGCTATTTGTCTTTGGATATGTGTGGTTTGGGTCATTTGGAATGGGAGGAATAACTTGATTTTCAATCAAAAGAGCTTTGATGGGGAGAAAGTTTTAGAGGAGATCAAAGGTAGATTATGGAGTTGGTACTCGGTGAAATTTCCTATTCCGAGTACCTTGTCATTTAAAGATTGGTTAGTTAATCCCAGTTTTGTGCTTAATTGTTAAGCTTTGAAACTTTGTACAGGGTGTCCCTTATACCCACCATTCATTATTAATGAATTTTCCTTATAAAAAAAGTACTTTGCATTTTCTTTTTTCTTACTCAAGTAATTTATACAAATGGAGATTAATTACTTGTAGGAGTATATAATAGGGGGGTCCACATCTCAAGATTAAAATAAGAAAAAAGAAAACCTCTTTACAGTTTCATAGTATATTTTATTTTCTTTAACTACCAATTGTTATATAAGAATGTAGGGAGTAAAGCTCCTTGTTTTAGTTATAAGAAGGGAAATGTGACAATTTTCATTTGATTATTTACTAATATGTGAATTTAGCAACATACCAGCAAAGAGTTCAACTTTGAAGTTTGAACTTTCCCTAAAATATTTCAATTTTGTCTTTTTAGTACAAAAAAGTATATCATTATTCGTATAGCGTTAGGGATTGTTTGTTTACAGCTTTGAAAGTGGCTTTCAGAATTTCAAATCTCATTTTCCCGTTTGTTTATTAGAATTTTGGTATAAAATTTTAAATCCTCAAAAATTCTACTCTATAATATCTATAATATACCTATTTTACCTTTTTCAAACACAATTTTCAATACACTATCAATCATCTATCACACAATTTTTAATTATTATTATATAATCAACTCTTTTTACTTTATTATCATTATATAATATAATATACACACTTTTTTTTTTCCTTTATTCTCTATCATCCTTTTTCTAATACTTCACACAACATGTTTGATTTAATAATGCTAACAAGAATTTGTGTGAACATGTTTAATAATCCTTTTCTAATAATGCTAACATGTTTGAGTTAATTAATTATTAAACGGTATATATTACATAAGTTGAGCCTAAAATAACAAATAAATTTCGGAGATTTAATTAATAATATATAATCCCA
Organism: Stenogyne calaminthoides; assembly: GCA_037126765.1. Lineage (NCBI taxonomy): Eukaryota > Viridiplantae > Streptophyta > Magnoliopsida > Lamiales > Lamiaceae > Stenogyne > Stenogyne calaminthoides. Next base: position 4,891,042 of record JBBCBC010000007.1, read on the forward strand.
TCAATATATATATATAATATTAACTCAAAAAACAATACACAATTTTCAATACAAACACATCAATCATTAAACAATCATCCAATCATTTCTACATTACTTTTTACAATATAATATTATTTCTATCTTCTACTTTTTTAAAATTCTACTTTATCAAATCCTATAAAATCAACTGAAAAACATATACAAAATATAAATACACTTTTTACTTTATACCAAATCCTTTCAAATCCCCTCTTCAGAATTTCAAATCCCCTCAAAACTGTAAACAAACAAGCCTTTAGTGTCATAATAATGTATGCTTACCCTAATACAGTAATACATTCAATTATTGAGAGTATTGATTGGAGTCGAAAAAATTAAATCATCGTTATCATGGAGAAGAGGGAATTAAGGGTCAGTTAAACACTTTAGTCAACAAATGTTCCTAATTTTCTTTAAATGAACTACTAGTGCATATAAAAATGACGCCCGTCAATTAATTCCACAGACGTGAAAGCAATTCCATTTCGCGTGCCTTAACTTTCATTTCGTTGACTTCGTACGCACCAACCAACCTACTATTATATTTATTCAAGTATTATTTATGCCTATGAATTTTATCAAAATATCTACATTTTTTTATATTCCCTACATTTAATATATGATTAATTAAACTATTATATTTACATTACATAATATAAGAAATTATCAATTATAGTTCTAATTAGCAATCAACAGTAAAAATCAAAACCTTTTTTTCCCACTCATAAGCAGAAAATATACAGTTCTATTTACATTGTCACATTATTTATCAAAAACAAGGGTAAAAAGGGAAAATCGTATCTGTAGAAACCTGCCGTGTAGATATCTTTTCTTTGAAACCATCGGAAGAAAAAAAATCAGTTATTGATTATCCAATCAGCCACCGCGTGACTACCACGCGCCTCTGAATCAGCTTCTTCCCACGCGCCTATCCAGCGACGCCGTGATCGTCTGGTTGAAATCGTCGTCGGTCCACGAACCGGACCGCCGGCCCGACGTGAACCGCTTCACCGCGCCCAAACCGGGCGCTTCGGCCGGCGTTTCATCAACACCAGCCGGAATTTCTTTCCCTTTCGAGCACACGCTCTCCCGCCGCGGCTCAGCCGCCGGCTCCTCCTCCGCGACCTTCCTGCTCCCCGATCGCGACGGTTTTTTACGGCCTTTCTTCGATCTGAACATACTCATGACCTTAGAGTAGATTCCGGTCTTCTGCTTCTCGCCGCCGCTTTTAGATCTGTCGAACGATTTCTCCTTCATTTTCAACGAATTCGACCGGCGCCGGCAGCGCTTCGACCGGACTCTCCCCATACACGATACCTTCGGAGAACCGGGTTCGGCCATCGACGTCGCTCTCCCGACCGGTTCCGTCCGTTTCGGAAACAGCTTCACAGTCGCCGGTTTACACGACCGCCGCCTGGAATCGATATAAGTGTTTTTCTGCGTTTTAGGTAATCCGATTATCGCCGCTTTGGATTTCAAACTGACCGAAAATCGCTGCGAATTGGAGTTGGAATTCGGATTTATGGTCGGATTCAAGTTCGTGGAATTGGAATTGCCTTTGGTGGAATCCTTCCTCTCGTAGTAGAAGGCGTTCCGATCGAACCAATCGTACTCCGCGTCCTTCGACAGCCAGAACGATTCCGGCGGGAAATCCGGGTCCACGTTGGCCGCGGCGCTGTCGACGTCATTTCCCGAGGGATCGTCATCGGCGCTGCTCTCGGCGAACGTCTCGCAGGCGATTTTGCTATCGGCGCAGCCGCCGGCGCAGGAGACTAGGTTTTCGAGATCGAGTTGAGGCATTTGAAAGAAGAGACAAAACGATGTACTTTTAGAGAGAGAGAAAAGAGAAGGGAGAGGGAGAGGAGAGAGAGAGAGAGAGAGAGAGAGGGCAAAGTGAGTGGGAAAGGTTGAACAAATTGTATATAAATGCAGGTAAAGTGAGGATAGGGGATTTCAACGGTTGACTGGTGATTCGTTTGTAGCTGTGTGCATACATATAGATAGCATCGCTTTTTTTCTAGAAAAGTGAGGGGGAGGGAAAGAAGCTTCAAATTTTCATGTCAAAACCAAAAAGGTTATAGCCAAGATGATGGTTTGGTTGGTAATTAGATCATTTTAGATTGGTGTAATTTATTTCACTTTTATGTTTTATCTTTCTTTTTAGTATTAATCCCATGTCCTTTTTTTATTTAAATATTTACTATTTACACAAATTTTAATATAATTATTATTTATTATTATTAAAATAGGTAATATAGTTTTTTTATGAAGTTAAATAATCAAGTAATCATATTTGTTTAAATTAAGGGTGTGTTTGCAAGTTCTAGTGGGGAGGTTAAAATACTTATTTTTTAAGTTGTACTCACTGTTTTAATTTCTGAAAGATGCTTTTAAATTGTGAGTAGAGTTTGCAAATACCTTATAAATGAGATAAAATTGAGTTTAGTGTGAAAATGTGGTGGCATAAGGTGTGATATTAAGATATTTGAGGAATATAGGTGTGTTTGGTTAAGAGGGTTGAGGGGTATACTACGTGATTCAAAGTCACAGTGTGTGTTTGAAATTACACTACTATCACTTTGATTCACCCAAAGTAAGGAATTCGTTGATCAAATGTGTCAAATATATGAGATATGACTTTAAGTGCTTTCCGTTTCCATTTTCTTTCTCATTCTATTCCTTACAATTTTACCAAGCATTCTCTAAATAAAAGAAAAAATATTTATTTTATTGCTACTTATATATATGTTCAATTAAATTTGGGACGGAGCTTTTTGACAAATGTTCAAATAAGAAAAGGGGAGATAGGAAACTCCCTCACTATAATTATTGGCCAATTAGCAGGACAAATCTCCACAATATTTTAGAGGAAAGGCCCGAATGTGCATTATATGAGAATTTCATTCCACATCGCCAAAGAAGTCCATGACTTGGTTCAGCAAAGCAGTAGAGATCCCAAGCCAAGTAACACATCCTCTCCAAGTATCAAACGCAACCGGTCATCGAACAAAAGGTGCTATAAAGATTCGTAGTCTAGCTCGCATAGTGAACATAGAGTATCCGATGTAGGACGAAGAAGATGTCTTCTCTCCAGATTCAATTTTGTCGGTAATCTATCCCACAAAAGTCGTCATGCCATGGCCGAAACTTTAAATGGGGCAATTTTACTCCACACTAAAGTAACGGCTTTCCGGAATTTGCCGTCTAGCCCTCTCGTTTCGCCTTCTTCTTGAGTAAACTTGTATGCCAATTTTGTGTTGTAATCACCTTCGAATTCAATTTCCAAGTCCAGCCATCTTCTTTTCAATTTTTATTAAGTAGGTCTCATGTGAACTCCAATTCATATAAATTTTAGGGATTAAATTTTTTGTAGTCCAGTAACTTTACACGATTTTGATTTTGGTCCCGAAAGTTTTGACTTTTTGAATTTGGTCCTGTAACTTTGCACAAATTTTGATTTTTGTCCTTTTACCTGCTGGAGTAGGTCATGTTTCCGGTCATTGCTTACGTGGAATTTTAATTTTCGGTTTTCATTTTTTTTATGTATTATGTGGCTTTAAATAAATTTAATTTAATTTAAAAAACTAATAAAAATAAATAATATTTTTTAATAACCCAGCAACTCATTATTTAATAAAAAATGTACAAAAATATCAAAATTAAAAAACGTAGCAACCATCACTATTCATCATCTTCTTCCTTATTTCATTCAAAACCAGAGACCATCCTTAAAAAAAAACAGTGACCATCATCTTCTTTAAAGACCAAATTGACATCGTCCTGGCAATCTCATCCACGACGCCTACGCTCGGCCGCCTTAAGGCCACCCCCTCGCCTACCGTAATAACAGCGATGAGGACAAGGCGCCGTCGTCGGAAAACAAACCAGACACAAGCAGCGTTCACGACTCCAAAGGTTTTTTAGCGCCGAAAGAGTGAAGAATCACGACCGGGAACATGACTCAAGAATTGCGAAAGACTGATATTCACCACGTCTGAAAACCCAAAGTGGTGGAACCCTCTGCGAATCGCAAGTTAAAGAATGGCAAACCCAAAAATAAGCAGCGCAAGAGCAGATCGCAAAATTTCTAAAACCTTTGAATTGAAGCCCTTTAATTTCGCAACACAGAAATTGGGAACCCACACATGGCAAACTCACATAATTGAATTGGGATGGCGGCATTTTGAGATTGGGTTTAGAACGGGAAGTCCAACGATTATCATTTTGGTATTGAGAGGAATACCGGGGGGTTTTCGACAGGGAAGAAGCCCCTTTCCTCTCTTATTAAATGAGAAAAAAGAAAATGAATGTTTAGTTTAATGATATAAAATTTTAAAAATAAAAATAAATATCACATAATAAAAAAAGAAAAAAAAAAAAATGAAAAACCAAAATTTAAACTCCACGTAAGCAATGACCTGATGCATGACCTGCTCCAGCCGGTAAAAGGACGAAAATCAAAATTTGTGCAAAGTTACATGACTAAATTCAAAAAGTCAAAACTTTCGGGACCAAAATCAAAATCGTGTAAAGTTACTGAATTACAAAAAATTTAATCCCTAAATTTTATTTTTCAAGTGTCATTATTATGTATACGAAGTATTACTATTTAAAAAATATTAGATTTTTTTTTAAATATTAGATTTTTAAACATTAACAATACTTTAAATACACTGCACTAACACTCTGCATGCACAATAATTATATTTAAAAAAATGAGAGAACATAATTTTTTGCCTTTTCTTAGTTTGATAACTTAATAAATATATATTACGTCCTCACAAATTGTGTACCTCTATTTAAAAAAAAGGAGTGTAGTTGCTTATTATTTAATATCCCAATATTATCTCGACGTAAGTGATTCGATGATATATGTGACACTTATACCATGACACATTATCATAAACATTCCATTTCATATAAACAATTGCAATATCGTCCACAAGCTTGGTTGCAACTTGCATTTCTCAACTTGGTGTAGCCTCGAGTTTAAGTTCACTTTCTCCAATTTTACCGGAACAAGAAATGATAAGACTTTCGAGATTGGATAATTTCTAAACATAAAAAAGACAAGTACCATTAATGCAGGTTTAAAAATTCAACTTATCAGTTCCTTTCAAAAAAAAAAAAAATTCAACTTATCAGTTAATGATCTATAAAATTAAAATAATCCTAAAAAAAGAAATTACTGGCCGGCTGCTATAAATCTATAATATATATAGTGGTATCATAATAAGAAATACAATTATTATTATAACATAAGCAGTGATCTAGAATCGAATTAAGGTGATTTTCATATAATTGTATGTTTGACTTTGTGTAGTTGCAAGTTTGATTCAAAGCTATGAGTGGATGTGAACGAACAATTAGAGTTGGAATTTTCATTTCCTTCTTTTAGGTGGAAACTTCTATTCGCTCTGAATCTTCTTTGTGTGTGAACAATCATCGTATCGTATTACTGTTGATATAATATTATACAGAGTTGAGGTCTAGTGGGAAAATTTTAATGTATAAAAATTTATAAAATTGTCTTAAATCAATCATCTACACCCTAAACATTAAATAATGAACCCTAAATTATGACCTATTCGGGCCGGGTGAACCATGAACCACTTGGGCGAGTGAATCATGAACCACTCAATTTTGTCTTACCTTCACCAATTACAGAATTTGGTTGTAAATTAAAGTTTTTTCATGTATGAAAATTTTCATACTAGACTTTGTCTATTATACAAATTTGATCATATGCCCGCGGGTGGACAAAAACTTATATGTCCACCGTTTATGTGGCGTGTCAATCATTTAGTTTCTTTAATTAATTCAATCTTCTCATTTATATATATTTCATATTTTATTTAATTGCATTAATTATATTAAATTTATTGACAAAAACTTGTGTGAACTCGAGTTCACCGTGAACTCGATTTTTTTAGTATCACTGCTATGTACAAAAACTCTCATTGTTATTCATAAAAACTTTCATTGTTATGCATAAAAACTATCACTGTTTAGAAAATGCTTTATATTTTTAAACAATGAAAGTTTTTTTGCATAACAGTGATAGTTTTTACCCATAATAGTGATAGAGTTCATGCATAGATCTGATTCACAGGAGTGTTACTCAAATTTATTTTACCCGACCCAGACCCAACCCGACCCGAACTCGAACCCGGCCCGAATAGTTCATGGGTTTAGGTTTCATGGTTTATGTTTATATAATTAATGTGGAGATTAAATTAATTAAAAAAACAAATTAAATGATGGTGAGGACGACGTATGTGATAATACCACATGTTTCTATTGACATATAAGTTTATATGATCTATATGATCTAATCCGTAATATTATATACTATGTATTTGTGGCCAGAGAATCTTCTAGACGTTTAGTTTTGCATTTTTAACATTTTATGAGATTTTATTTTATTTTATTAGTATATACTACCTCTGGACCCATAAAAGTCTGCACACCTACTTTATTATCGAGTTTTTATGAGCGAGTTGTTTATTAGTATTTTAAATGATAAAATGATTTTTAAATAGGGGTATTATAGATTTACCTCTCATCTATTGCATGCATCTTTAAAAATTATTTTATAATTTCAAATACTAATAAAAACTCGGCCAAGAAAAAACACGCTAAAAAATAAATTGCCAAGCGTTTTTTTGACCGATGGAGTATTATTGTATAAAGATCAAAGTAAATGTGATTGTTATAAGAAAAATTTAAAGAGCCTAGTGAATTATTTCAATTATTAATAATGCACATGGTAGATTGTTCGGGTGAATTACACACTTTGATTGAAATGGTTCATGAATAAGAAACAAAGCATGTGATTGTGAAGTCGGTTTTCCGAAACATGTCACACCCTAGGCCATCTTTCTCTGTTATTTAGATTTAGCCTTTAGGTGCAATAAGATATGTGTTCTCAGAAATTAATTTGGAAATGAAATCAAGATGATATAATTATATGTGGTTTATACTTTATATAAAAAGCACGTCTTTTATTATCTCAATTTCGTGTGTATTTTTTTTCTTGTATTTTTTTTTTTTTTCGAGTTTCACAATTGTATCTATAAAGTATCATTATTGTTCAAATGTAGTGTTATTATTTAAAAAGATTTAAATGATATTCCTATCAAACAAAATATTAAAACACTATTTATATATAAAGGAAAATTTTACTTTAAGATACAAATTTTCTCAAATTACAAGATATAATATTTTTTTTTTTACTCTAAGATATAATTGCACCTACACATTCGAACATAATTTGAAAATTTGACTATATATATAAATGCAAAAAATATTTATAGTTTAGAACAATAAATCTCTCAAATTTATACCTTACAGTATTAGTTAGATTTGAAAATGAAAATATCATTGATCCAATTTATGGTTGTGTCCCCAAACGCTCCAAACCTACTTGAATATATATGTCAAAGGTTATTATGCCACATAATAAAAATAATATTTTAATATATTTTTAGAAGACAAATGCTATCTTGTAATTAGTTCTTCACTTTAGTGTTTCCAATGAATTGATTATTATATTTTTTTTTGAAAAATAATTGAATTAACTATTTTAAAGTAGCAATTATATACATTTGCAATATTATAGAATTGAGATAATTGATAATTTAATACGACGAATCCCTTTTCATTTCGAGAAAACGAATTAATTCATTCAGAAAATAAAACAAAGCAAACATATTTTTTCCTGTCAAAGGGACGAATTTAATTCCATGAATTCAAACATGATCCTCGAAATTTCCAAATATGCACCAAACTAATTAATGATTGGGCATTAATTATGCGTTTGCATATATGGTTTTGGTACAAGTAGATTTGATGATATTGTGGGAAGATAAATTAGGTACAACTCAATACAGCTAGGCAGCTATGGGTTAGTGTTACCTTCCGCGTTTATGTGTAGTACGTGTTGTACCATCACTATGGATTTGTTTGTTTTTGGTCCATTTCTACCGACAATTTTTAAAAATATAAATTATAATAAGACATAAATTCGTATGAGATGCATACCGGTCTCATACATGATATAATATGTAGATAATTAACTTTTTTTTTTTTTGAGCGAGTATGTAGATTAACTCAATTCTCACTTCTTTTAAAATGTTAAAACGCCATGCTTAAACTATATTTCGTCTCACATTAAAACCGTCTTATGCAAGCGTGCTTCAAATTATAATAATTTGAAATGCATTGATTTTGTGTTTAAATTGAAAGCATATTTAAAATAGTTTACGAAGAAGTGAAAGTTTTAGATTTGAAATTGAATTTTGGTTTGGTTCAGGGGTAGTTTTCCGTGTTTTTACTTTAAAAAAATGTAATGAGATTGTTCTCAAAAAAATGATTTAATTAGATTAAAAATATATTTATCAATTTTATCTTTCAGCTTATTTCGATACAAAAAAAAAAGAAAAATAATTATCATTGAGATTGATCATTTGAGGATTGGACTTTGGTATTCTCTCAAGGTGAGATATGTGTAACCATTTGTTTTACATTTCGAAGTCAAAGAGTTGTAATTTGTTATTTTTGCCAACTTAAATTTAACGTTGCACAACAAACACTAGTATAAAATGTACTAGAAATTATTTCTTAGACTTCAAACGAGGATTGTGATCTTCATTTGTCATGAAAATTCTCCCTTTTCTTATTTTCACATTTTCAAAAAAATGTGTGATGTCATATAACTATATTTGAAATAGTTAGGACAGGAATTAGGGTAAGAATCAACAGCATATAAACCTTGACCCAAAAAATATAAGAAAAGTATATGGTGAACAAGTTTTACGGTGAAATTGGTTAAGGAATGTGACTTATATTACTAAAGAGTGTGACTTTTTTACTATAAAGGGTGTGATTTTTTACTATAAAGAGTATTACTCATAAAAGTGAAGGGTTTGACTTATATTATAGCAGAGGGTATCGTAGTGATAATTGAAGGGTGTGACTTATATTATTAAAGAGTGTGACTTATACTACTAAATAGTATATTTGTAAAAAAATAAATTCAGTTTCACGGTGAACAAGTTTCACACTATACCAACTCAAAAATATAATATGTAATATGAACTTAGATAAATTGATTTGTTTACTTTGAAATCGGAACTAATCTAAATATTTTTCATCCCCCGCAGTTAAAACGAGTCATGCTCATTGGGCTAGCCCGTCCCGCCCATCTATAAAAAGGTTTGTGCAAAATTACTGTATATATATGGGGTGGATCTTAATTAGGGTGATAATTTCAGACACGACACGAAAACAATACCTTATCGTGTTTTTGTGTCGTGTTCGTATCGTGTCGTGTCGTGTTCGTGTCAACCCGATAAGTTTGAATTAAAAATATTTTATAATACATATGACTTGATATTTTATAATTTTATTAGAAATTTTTATTTTTTATCGTGTCATATCGTGTTACGTGTATTATCGTATCATATCGTATAATATCAAAATTTTAATATAAATTCTATTTTAAAATTTATTTATTTTTCTTATTGTGTCATATCGTGTCGTGTCGTGTCGACACGAAATTTTTCGTGTTCTTGTCGTGTCAGCACGAATTCTTATCGTGTCGTGTTCGTGTTTGGTCTTATCGTGTGTTGTAACCGATTAGCTACCGGTCAAAGACCACCTGCCACGTGTCCACCAAATGAACAGGTGGATGAACACGGGCCAAACTAGTCCGGACGAGCACGGGCCACACCAGTCCAGACGAGCACAAGTGGACGAACACGGGTCATACCAGTCCGGATGAGCAAGACCACACTAAGGAGGACCAGAGGGTGTTGAGCGCCAGAGGCCATCACATTGCAAAAATTAAGCTCTCCCGGCAACCCAATGACCATTCACCAAGACAGACGAACACGGGCAATGGTCGAGCAGAAAACCAGACGAATAGAGAAGGAAAGACGAAGCCCAGACGAACAGGGAAGGGAAGACATGCTCGCCTCTGAAGGCGAGAAGACAGCAAGGACCAAGGCACTTGGCCTACGGCGGCGTTTTTCCAGGCAAGCAAAGCGACCTATCGGGGAGCGAGCACGCCAGCGTGGTTAATTAACGAGATCTAGAAGAGTGGAAGCGAAGTGTGCTGGCCCCCTGGGCGTGCTGTAATCAAGGCCATGCCACGGCAACCCGAGCCCTTTACTGACGCCCGATGCCACTGGCGCTTCGCTTTCGTATCAAATTGTTGTATCACCCCCATGCTCGCCCACGTCCATGTCCTCATCATCAGATGTGGTGTCGACCATCTCGACTCCCTCTGGCAAGAACAAGAAATCAAGGCTGATTTCACGAGATCGAGAGATGGGAGATGGTGACCAATGACTCCGCTGTTTGTTTGGGCGAACATGGACCTCCCATTCCGGACAGTATGGGCCCCGTCGGTTTGGATGAGCCGCAGACCTCCCCAATTGAGGACGAGCATGGGCCCGCGTCGGTTCGAACGAAACCTGAGACCTCTCCTTTTTCGAACCGACCACCCGTCAAGTAAGCTCTCAACACTACTTGCTTTATAGTCACTTTTCTAGCCAACCTGAGGGGTTGCTCTTACGAGGCGAGGCCAATGCGGGGGTTGCTAGCATGCTTGCCCCCATTGTCCGTCTTCATTGGCATCGACTAGCCCGCCTTCTCGGCGTGGGCTCCCCGCTACCTCAACGATGTCCATTCAGCCGATTTAGAGAAGTATTTTTTGCCTTTTTGGCGATGACTTTGTCCGCCTTCATTGGCGTCGACCAACCCGCCTTCTTGGCGTTGGCTCCCCGATTGCCTCGGCGATGTTCATTCTGCCGATTTAGCGAAGTATTCTCCGTCTTCTCGGTGATGAGATTGCCCGCCTTCATTGGCGTTGCCACGTGCTCACCAGAATTGGTCGCGTCGGCGAGCACCTGAAAAAAACTTCAGATAAGGGGGCTCATTACCTCGAGTCTTGAGCACATAAAAAATCGATGACTATCATAGAAAAGATCCTCAATCCGAAGGCTCATTCTGAACTATCAAGACCTTATAGGACATCCGAGCAGGTTCGCGGGCAAACATTTTGACCGCAGATACAACGAAAGATGAAATATTATCAAGACATGAATCAAGGTCGAACTCTGAGCAAAGCCAAAGCCCGACCTTGGGGGGTATTGTTGTAACCGATCAACACGGGTCATACCAAGTGGATGGATGAGCACACGACCACACTAAGATCGACCCGGGGTGCCGACACTAAGGATCTACCGAGGCCATCACATTGCAAAAAAATTATGCTCTCCCTAACCCGGTGACCACTATTCACCAAGACAAAGCAAACACGGGTAATGGTCAAGGTAAAAACCGAACGAACAGAGAAGGAAAAGACGGCTTCCGGAGACGTAATGGGGGAAGGGGAAGACATGCTCGCTAATCGAAAGCGACGAGACAAATGAGGACCAAGAGCACGTGGCCTCTGGCTGGCGTTTTTACAGCGAAACCATGACCTATCGGGGAGCGAAACGCCGTGAACTGGTTAACAGAGATCTGGAAGAGTGGAGAGCAGAAGAGTGTGCTCGCCCCAGAATCAAGGCCATGGCACTTGGCTTGCGGCACGCTTTCAATCGACCACAAAGGCGGGGTTTCAGAAAACGACCACCACTAGGCGACACAAGAATCGGTCACCCACGACGCCACCACACCACCGGATGACAAGTCGAATCTTACCGAGCAAGTAAAAAGACAAATGTCAACCAAAGAAGCACAAAATAAGAAACGTGGCAACACCACAGATTCGTGGCATGTTATTAGAAATCGCCCCACTTCGTGCTAGCGACACCACCACCAAATTTCAAGCCGGGGACACCACCAACTCACCAAACACTATAAATAGATCCAAAAAGAACAAGAAAAAGGTCCAGAAATTTTCCATAGATAACTCTTGTATCAACTCTCCCTCCCCCATAATCATTGTGCTTCATCACTAACATATTGTGATCGATACACTCCCTAAACCATAATAATATAATCCTGGCTTGGTACGCCCCCAGATGTAGTCAACTTTGACGAACTGGGTCATCAAATCCTCTTGTTGTCATCCTACATACAGTCGTGCTCGTCACACACACACACAGTATTTGACACATCATTATTTTGTTTGTTAAGTCGTAACATACATCGTCACATCATATTTTCCACGAAATACGACTTACAACATCGTGTCGTGTCACTATCGTGTCGACACGAAACACGACCGATAACACGAATTGCCACCTTTAGTCTTAATGAGACCTTCCAGACGAGCTTAATTAGGGCGGGTTGGCTAACCGTCTTTATATATATTTTTTAAAATAAGAATTTTAATATTTCATTGCTAAAAATTGGCATTGTTGATTTGCTGCGTCACGTGACTTTTTTAGGCTAAGTCGTGTATGCATTCAAGTGCACCGTACACTCATAGTACTTTTTAGTTTTTAGAAACATGCAATTTGTTATACTGAAAAATGTAACTTTATACTAAAAAAATAATTGCACGATTCAATGTAAACAAGCTGCATTTTTTAAATATAATAAGTTACATGTTTCTAAAATGCACAATTCACCTAAATGCAAATGAGACCCATTTAAAAAAAAAATTGAAGCGTGAATGTTTGTTTTGCGATTATCCCGGCCGGACTTTGGACTTTACAATCTCAAATCCCACTTTGTTTTAAAACTTAAAGTAAGGATTTTGAAATCTTATTAACCCTACTCTATTTAATCACCTACTACTACTACTCTACTTTTTATTCTCTCAATACACTGAAAATAATATAATAATATCACATCAATCAACTTTTCCATCATCCTACCCTATAAAATCCCACAACAAAAAATCATTTTAACTATTTATCAAGATTTTGAAATTCTAGGACTTCAAAGTTCGGGATTTCCCACGCCCACTATAAGCCCAAAACAAACATATCATATTGTGAGAGGGGGAAATCCTGGACTTTGAAAACTAGAATTTTAAAATCCTAATGAATAGCGAAATTTTGTTTGTTTTGTGATTTTATAGGATATGATTATATAGAATTGTAAAAAAATTGATTGATTTATATTATTATATTATTATTGTAATGATTAAATGGTGGAGTATTGTATTGAAAATTGTGTTAAAATGATAATATTATTATTAGTGGGGGAATAGATGCAGAAGTAGGGTTTAGATTATGTTTTAAATTGGATTTTAAAATCCTGAATTTAGTATTGTATTAAATGAATATGTGGAATTGTAAAGTCCAAAGTCCATCCGGAATAGTTTCAAAACAAACATACCCTTAGGGTATGTTTGTTTCGGGATTTAGGTGTGCGGGGGAAGTCATGACTTCGAAATCCTATGGATTTAAAAATCCCGATGAATAGTAAAAGTATGTGTTTGTTTTGGGATTTTGATATGGTGAGATTTTTACTTTATATTAAATCAATATGAAATAGTGATTAATGTGATATTATTATATTGTATTGGGTGAGAGAAAAGTAGGAGAGAGAATAAGTGGGTGGAAGAAAAGTGGTGATATGATTGTATTGAATTTTGTGAAAATAGGTGTATATGTATATTTTATAGGAGTGAATTTAAAAGCTGAATGTGAAAATCTCCAACTAGTATGTGACTTGGATCGCAAAGTCCTAAGTCCATCCGGGTGAATCCCGAAACAAACATAACCTTAGGGTATGTTCGTTTTGGGCTTATAGTGAGCGTAGAAAATCCTGGACTTCAAAATCCTTGGATTTCAAAATCCTATTCAAAAAGTTGAGTATATGTTTATTAAGGATTTTATAGGATATGATTGTGTAGGATGGAGAAAAGGTTGATTGATTTGTATTATTATATTATTATTGTAATGATTGAATGAATGTGATGTTTTGAAAATTGTGTAAAAGTAAGGGGAGTGTATGGTGTAGGGTGCAATAATAGTATTAGAGGTGGATGTTGTAGGATTTCAAAATACTTTTTTTAAGTATTGAAGAAAAATTTATTTGAGATTGCATAATCAAAGTCAGTCCGTGGTAGTCGCAAAACGAACATACCCTTAAAGACGGGAACAAGGTTTTATTACTTGCAAGTTGGAAGCAAAAGAAACGCTAGTTAAGAAAAGTGAAGTCGAGAAATTTAACACCCAAAGATTTAAATATAAATTCCTTGAAAAAAAAGAAACCCTAGAACTACATAGCAGCCGAGGCCTGAACCGCCACCGCCGGAGTTGTTTGGTGTGAATTTCCCGACGGCGGAGTAGGGATTTTGTAGTGGCAAAGGGATGAACAAAATTTTGACGGCGGAGGCGGCGGCGCAGCTGCAGGCGGGGATCAATTTGGTACTTTCCCGGTGGGCTGCACTTCGGATGGCCATCGAGAATGAGTGGGGCGGCCGTGATTCTCGAGAGAAGTCACAGCAACTCGGCCACCATCTTTTTGGTCTTCTCACCCAATCAAAAGGTATTTTTCATTCCTTTAGGTTTTGTTTTTTTCTAAAGCATATGATGAGCTTGATGAATGGTGTGTTTTGGAGTTGTTATTAGTATATCTTTCTAGAATTATAATTTGAACTAATTGCATTTGTATTGCCAATTGTATGCCCCGTATTTGGCCTTTCTGATCAATGTTTCATTTTATATGAAATTGATTTTACTTGTAAGTTGTGATGTGTTGAAATATAATGGTTGATCCCCTAAGTCAAGGCTTTTTATATGAGAACTAAGCTGTCATCTCTTTGCTAAACAGAGTATTTTAGTCTTATCTAGTGTATTACATTGAAACTTTCTATTCCTTTGTAAGCAAGAAATTCATTGTTTAATTTGTTGATTTTGGTTCACAGAGCAAGTATACATTGATGATGTAGAGGACATGCTTGACGAATTCATGTTATCTCTTAATACTGAGATAGAAGATGGCAGCATTGGCGAGGTATCTCTTCTTGATTTATTTGTCCCAAATTTTAGATATTATTTTATGTTAATCTATATGTAACCATATTGTGTCTGCCAACATTGGTGGGAATCTTGAACCTTTTCATTTGCAAACCTCAATTGCTTTTACAGTACATGTGTGTATGTTTAAGATTCAACTGTTACCCCATGTGTAAGAAATTTGAAAGGATTGATCAACTTCTTTGACACGTGAACAATTTTCAGTTAATGAAGTAGAAAAGCTAGTATCACCTGAGTACTTGGAGATATTTGATGAATATTGTCAAAAAGTTCAAAATAGTCCATACTCGCATATTATAGTTTATACCAAATCAAGAACCGAGGCATTAGAAGAATATCATACACTTGACATGTTCACTATGTGGTGACATAATCCCTTCCATTGTACAAAATTTCTCGGTATGAGGATATAAGACTTGGAAAATCTTAACTATTTAATAAGCACATATTTCAACTTATTCTGATTTTTATACTGTCTTTTTTCATTGTTTGTATGCTTAGTACTTACTTATTGTCATGTTATCTTGCAAAATATCATCCAGATTGCATTAAAATTGATGGAGATGCATGAAGAATGTTTAGAAGGTAATTTTGACTCAATAAGGACGCTTCAGGCAACAAGTGCTCCTTCCATTTCATATTCCAGACAGGTTATTGTTAGCCCACTTTTGAATCTTTTTTTGTTGATGTTGAGCCAGTTCCAATAAATTTGACCTATAGTAGTTCTGATCCTAACAGGATGTTATTGTTTGTTAGCAATTTAGAAATGTTTATGAAGCAAAAATTAGACGAAAAAGGCTATGGCATGGGTTTAGAATCATTGTATTGGATGAAGATGATGGCTTAATTTTAGCTGACATCTACCTCCCAAGAAATTCTTAGTTAGATTCCAATTTGGAAACTAGTGGGAGTTAAGAATATGTGGCTATGATTGAAATCACTTGGAGAAACTTTTGAGGAATAAAAAAAAAAAAAACTGTACCCTAATTTACTTAATTACTGAATAGACGTTTATGAATGGCTGGAATAATATTTATCTAGGAAAATTTACCATATATATGGTCATGCCATAATTTCACTAACGTTTCTGCTAATGAAAAAATATCAGTTTATATCCTTGTATCTACTGTTATTCATAGCTTTCTTTGTTTCTTTTTGTATTGTTGTCAGCCTAATGGAAATGACGAGGAAGACAGTGAAGATGTTGATGGTGGAGATGGTGATAGTAAGTCATTAAAAGAAAACAAGTCATCTGAAATGGAAGTTGATGATCCACAATCCCAGTCTAGTGTCAATCAAAATGGTACGGCTATAAATGATGAGTCTACTCTGCAACAAGCACCTGAAGTTGGAGATGGATGGACTGTAGTTTCGTCCAGGCGTAGTAGAGGTAGAATAAACTAAGGATCGATAAAAATGAAAAGGAGTTTCTTATTTTCCATCTCCCTTTTTTGCCCCCTTTCTTTATAGTTGGTGTACGAGATGGTCAATGGCTCTCTGTGATGGTGAAATTAGGACTCACTCTTGTCTTTCTCATGATAAGTTATCGAGATGGTAAGTTATTGAGATTTACATCGGTTAAGCAGTATGTTACTATGTTCAATGCTTAAGGCTGCAGATTTTATATGTATTTCTTGAATTTTCATGATTCTAGTAATTGGCTTTGTTAGAACTTGTTTTCGTAGGCATTGTTTGGAACTAGATGTTCATCTCAAAATTTGAATGGTATAAGAACCAGTATATCATGATTCATAGTAAAAATAGAATAATATTATCTATATAAATGAAAATTTTAAAGTAATGAATTAAAATATTTAGAAAGTGGTTTGCTTGTAGTTGTGAGGTTGATACACTAAAATCATAATCCCTCAGAACTCAAAAAATGCACTCATCAATTTCGTATTTGTTTGAATTACTAATTGTTTTTCTTTTGGGTCTCTGGGTTTTTTTTTTTGACACAGAGATCTATTGTATCAGAACATATATAACAGAACATTTGCATCCATATCACACTATAATACAATTCCTAATATAGAATTCAACAATTCTTAGCATAATTGATTTGCTCTGAACCAAACTTTACAAGGAACTCAACAAGTGATTCAAAGTAATTTGTGAACTCAACAAGTGATTTGAATGATATTTAGGGCATGTATTCATTCTCTACTCAAATATGAGAAGTATTTTTTTTTTTTTTTACTTTTTTATTAAGAAGTTGGGTCACACCAACTTTTTGAAAAGACACTTCTGCCCTATTCTTAAGAGTTTGAAAATAGGCATTAAACCCACACTAAAAACAAAAATTATGAAAGAATTAACCTGCTGTGTTTCACCAATCTAGAATTGTAATATGCTTTTGTGGAACTATTTTGTGGTCAAAATATTACTCCCTTCGTCCCACTATAATTGTCACGCTTTCCTTTTATGGACGTCCCACTAATCTTCATATTCCATAAAAAGAAAAATAATTTCACTATCCATAATTTTTATCCTCACTTTTCACATAATATTACAAAAAATATCACTCATTACTTCACATACCTTTTTCCTCACTCCCAATGCCCAACATTACCCTTTTTTTTATTATTTTATTATTATTTTTTAAATAAAACAAAAAAAAAGAATAAAACAATTGCACCAGGACTGAGAGAGTATTTCAAGATTTATCTTTTGTACAAATAACTTTCTCGTTCAAAGAATCATACATTGGAGATGTAATTACTTTCAATTGCACAGCATTTTGCATTTTCATTTTTTATTCTTATACAATTTAAGCTAGGTTACGTCTCCTTAAGATTTTAAAGATAGTCGCATAATAATATCTCACAAGCATAGCTAACATAAAAAATTACCAGATTGCAAGTACAATAAATGATACGACCATTGATCCCATGATCGCAAAGCTACTAAACCTAATAATTTTTTTTTTAAAAAAATCTTTAATTTTTCCCTCTGGATGAACAGCATGACAAGCTTTCATCCCGGTTACAACACATCAACCACAAATGACTGAAACAATCCGTAAATCATTTCTCCCAACACCCAGTAAACCAGTGATGCAACGAAAACCCCTTTAAACTCTTAACAGGATTGATAAGAGAATTAGTAAGGATTGTAACGGCTACGACCACGCCCACTGTCGTTGCTACGTCTTCCCCCGCTTGAACTCCCTCCGCCGCTGTGGTGGCGGCCCCCTCGTTGCTGAGGTGGCGGGGTGTGCGATTGCATTCCGGGCTGTTGCCTAGATACGATAGCAAAATAAACATAATTCATGAAAAAAGCAAATATGAAAACTATCATAGAAGAAATGGGTGATGAAATAATAAAAAATGACCCCGGAATGCTAGGATTAGCTTCGATTAGATGGTTTTGAGAAGGGAAGAAATGAAGGGATATGGTTGCAGACATGGAATGATAGAGCTACAAAAGATGACTCCCCACTTTAATGGTATCGACAATCACCACCCCCTCCCGTTCAATTTAACTGCCATTAGATATTTGATACTATATTTTTGTGACAGAAACAGTATTTACAGCTTAGATGTCCAAAATTCCTATCAACTCTCATTTGATTTTTATGTTTCAATTCATGGTCAGTTTAATTACCACTTTATATGATCATTTTGGTATGTTCGATGTAGCAATTTTCAGTATTATTGGTGTTTTGTATTTTAATTTTCAATGACATGCCAAGATCTATTTCTAGAAGACAAATATTAAGATCAATTAGAGTACCAGTAAACAGAAACTCTCAAGAAGAAAATAGCACTTACAGGACATATCCAATCCTCCCATCAGGCAAAAGCATAGGCATCATAGCCATGCCTGGGGCACCTCCTCTTCCATACATCAATGGCTGAATTACAAAATGCACAATCAGCGGATAAACATGACTGACAAACAGAATTAATACACTTCACCCCCATTATTGTTGCTATTTAACATAAAAATAATTAATTCAAAATCAAGATAGGGAAGAATCTTAGTCAACTGTTATGAATTATCATTTTCAACAGTACAGAAGGAGTGATTGAAGTTGAGAACCTTCACCCAATCAGAAAATGCTCCTTAAAAGAGTTTATACATGCATGTTTTTGACTTAATCAGGTCCGCAAGGAAGCAATTTGAGATTTCAATACAAAATCTTACTAGACGGCCATCCATTTTCCTTCCTATATATATTATCGTCTCCAAGAGACATTGAACCTTTTTCTGCCTTGCAATGATTTGAAATTAAGTTCAATGCAAAAACTTCATCAAGTCGAAACTCCAATAAGAAAATCTAAACAAGTCCACATGAGTTTGAGATGTCAGCACATTAGACACGAGAGGAAAAATAGAAGAAAGAAATCAAAAGGCTTCTTACTTGGGCAAAGCTTGCACCATATCCTGCCCCTAGACCATAGGGTGATCCAACCAACCCATAACCCACACGAGGCGGGTATGATGGAAATATAGCTGCCTTCTGTGAATTCGATCCACCCGTAGTTTTCTGATCAGCCTGTGGCTTTGCAAGTGAGCATTCAACTACTTGGCCTATCAAAACAGATCCAAATCCAGGATATAAGAAGCAGAATAATCCCAATTGGAATATTACAATCAAAGAACAAATGTTTTGGAAATATGAGGAAATGGGAATTACCACCAATCTCATACTTCTCTGTGTTCTTTAGAGCTTTCATTGCACTTGATCTTTCTGCAAAGTGAACAAAACCATATCTGCTCTTCTCTTGTCCTGGTTTGGCTGGAGGAAGAACAACTTTTGTGATCTTCCCATGATGTTCAAACAGATCCTTAAGCTGATCCTGAGTTATATCTTTCGGCAGGTTCTTTACGTAGACAGCTTTCACCTATAAACATGAAGCAATCAGTATCTGTAAAAATGTGCCAAATTTACCGAAATCATGTTAATAATACCCAGATTTACCCTACTTGCTATTTTACCTCCATTTAAACAATATCTTTCATATAACAGTTTTGTAAAATTAGAGCTGCAATCTTTCTTCTTAATAATTAGTTGTTTGATTAATCGTGTAATATGAAAGTTCAAACTATTTCGCAGTAAAATGAGGAACTGGGGAATTGAGCATTAACATATCTTTTGGGGGGAAATGTGTACTTGACAGTTTGACCAAATTTTTTTGGCCAAAATATCTCCATTCCTGAAAACAATCCAAGTTTTCACTTAAGATTATTAGAGAAAAGCACCTTGAAACAAGATAATGGATTCGAAGTTGCATAATTGCTAGTGGCCTTAATATTTATGTGGAAAGAAAAGCAGGACTGTATCAAGAACAATGTTTCAAATTGAGCGACCACTAGAATTTTTTAGAGAATCACCAAGAGAATGATCTAATTTGCAAAAAAATTGAATAGTGACTATTATATCTCAGAAATCAAGTCATCAACTAAAGGTTTCTCTGTCAAGTTTTTAGATTATATTCATGAAGTTTAGTGACCAAAAAAGAGAAGCATCGGAACTCATAAATATAATATAAACAGCACTAGAATTGGGTCAGAACTATAAAGCATTAGCTTTCAGGAGATTAAGGGAAAAGGGCAGAGATGTGATTCACACGCCAGTGCTAATTTAAGTAATGGTACTCAACATAAGTTTTAAGCATATCAAAGAAATTTATAAGATTAATTAACAGCCAAGGACCACAATTACTGCACAGAAACAAAAAAGAATACAAACCTGAGAAGAGG
Source organism: Stenogyne calaminthoides (assembly GCA_037126765.1). Lineage (NCBI taxonomy): Eukaryota > Viridiplantae > Streptophyta > Magnoliopsida > Lamiales > Lamiaceae > Stenogyne > Stenogyne calaminthoides. The sequence continues at coordinate 4,911,720 of JBBCBC010000007.1, forward strand.
AAGATTCTGCAGTTTTTGGATCAGCCCAACTAACAGTAGGAGCATTATCATTAAGCTTGAATTTTGGACTAGACATCTTTTGTCGTGAATACTCAGCACAAGCATGATTGTGATACTCGATAAACACAAATCCACGATTCCGACTTGAGTTTTGAGGGTCCTACCAAAATTGAGATTCAAAACAAGACCCAACTGTAAATCAATAGCCAGAATACTAGCAGTATGATGTACCAAGAAAAAAAAGAAAAGGCATCCTAACCTTTAAAAGTTCCACCGCAACAACCCCAGGCCCTACTTTATTCACAACCTTCTTCATATCCTCCTCTCCCCAGTTCCTGGGTACATTACCAATAAACAACTTATGCTTTGCTTGAGATGTAGAACATTTCAGCTTCCTCCCCTGAGAGATTTCCAGGAAACAAAGATTAATAAATATAATAACATTGATTTTCCATCAAGGCACCTTCATATATCGAATTCGTATTTCCCTTATATCACATAGCATTGAAAAATGTATAATTTATTTATTTATAATTTTACGTTCAATCTGTGTCTCTACCTTCAATTCACTATTATTAAGCTCTTTAATAGCCTGTGAAGCCAAATCTTTGGTTCTGAATGTTACAAAAGCATATCCCTTGTTTTCATTTGAGTCCTTTCCCTTCATTATCCTGACCTGCCAATAACATTCCAGTCAATGTAAATTACTGAAAGAGATTAGTTCCTGAAATGTGAGACTGAACACTTATTTACCTCCGTAACTTCTCCGATTTTTTCACAAAAACGCTTAGAGGTCATCTTCAGAAGTATCATGGGAAATTCCACCAAGGTACACCTCTGAACCATGTGCAGGAAGTGCAAGAAGCTCAGCGTGCTTTTTCTTCAACTCCTCTTCACTTTCAGCATTTTCCATGTCATCATCACCATCAGACTTCTTTGAATCATCATATCGAGCATTATTTTCCTCCTCTTCCTCCTCTTCTTCTTCGACTTCCTCTTCTTCAACTTCTTCCTCTTCTTCCACTTCTTCCACTTCTTCTTCCTCCACTTCTTCCTCTACTTCTTCATACTCAACCTCTTCCTCCATCTCATCTGGATCCGTCTCGTTGTGAGGAATTTCAACCTCTTCTTCAGTCTCTACGGGCTTCTCAGTTTCAGCAGATTTAGTAGCTGCAGCACTTGCTCTGGTCCTTGGCATCTTATACCCCCAAGATACGCTCTGAGAAAAGCGGAACCATTTGCAAAAGAAAGAAGAAAAATGTGGATTGGCAATAGCAAAAAGAAAGGGTATAAGGAGCTCCAGAGTAAGAATCTTGAGTGAATTGGCTCCATGAGGTATGGCTCCAAGGAGTTTCAACGTTAAAACCAGGGGTGAAAAAATGTAGTAAAAACAGAAACAGGCAAGAGAGAATGCTGAGCATGATGCTCAACAGGTGCAAAATCAATGAAGCATTGAACATCTTGAAATATAGACAATGATGGATTCCGGAAAAAATGGAAAAAGGCCAAGCATTCAGTCTATATTAATTTCATAGGACCAGCACAATCACAGTCAATATGAAGGGAAGGAGCAATTAACATGAAATTGAGTAACAGAAAACAAGGATATGAAAATCAATAATTATCCATTAGGACACAATACAGAGAATGGTCTCACTATGAGTGTATTCCCAATAAATCAAAAGCTAAAGGTTCCATATTTAGAATGACCATTGCTTTAAAGATTAATTCCACTTCCTGAATACATGTCCACTCTGTAACTTCCCTGCAGTCATTTAATGCAAGGAACCGTGAATGTGATTAATGAGCAACCTCAAATGCATTTTTAACGAAATCATTGCTCATATCAGAACAGTTCACGACCTTTTAACATATTTATGAAGTTGAATTGGATAAGTATGCATAGCACAACCAGTTGATCAATACTTTGAAAAAGTAGATATCATTATATTAACATGCCACATAAAGAAAAAGAAAAAAACATTTCAAACATATTAATGGTGGTCTACTTGTGGTCATCAAGTGCTACCATTCTATAATTAATTTCTACTCAGTACTCAGACCATGAACGTCTTACCAGAAAGCCACCACTCTCTAATGGGTTACATACTTGCAATGAAAAATTGGTAAACGCAAAAATATTGTAATTACACCCAGAAATAGCTACACCTCCATCAGTTAATTAACAGGAAGAATTCAAGCAATATGTGAGGATTAAAGGTTCTGGAAAGGGAAGACGTGAAAACGTGTTGAGGGAACAGCTAACAACAAAGCAAAAGAATATCCTCTAGATATCATAAACGAAAGTAAAAGGCACATTCATTTAGGAACACAATTTTATCTTAGAAGGAAGTTTGTGCTGGAGAAAGTATGAAAAAAATTACTGAGGGAGTAGTAAGCAGCAACCAAAAGTAATTCTTAGCAATTTATAATTTCACAAAGATCAAAGAGGAAAGGGATCACTATCACATGGAGGATACTACTGAAGTTCAAATGCAACAGATGAGTAGGAAATTGATTCAGTATCATAGATCATTTAAGACACCTTTATAGCCAAACACAATGGAGAAGCAGGTATTGGCGCAATATAATTGAACATCTACCATAGTTATTAAAGGACGCCCGAGGCGCGCCTAAGGTGCCAAGCACTCGGGGCGCCAGCCATCTCGCCTGCCATAGGTTCAGGCAGTTGGGATTTTCTGGGCGCTCGCCTGGGAGCGCCTTTCGGCGCCTCGACTTGGGACAAAAGGCGCGCCTTGCGTACATCTAGGGTTTGAAATAAAAAAAAAACATTTTTTTATTTGTTAAATAACATCAGAATTATAAAAAATATTATCTCTTAAGTCTTAATATTTAAGTGAATCACATCTAGGGTTTCAAGATTCACTTTTTAAAAAAAACTTCTTTTAGCGGCCTTAGAGATGTGGGTGTGTGTGTGAGAGGATCATCTTTTAGCGGCCTTAGAGATGAAGATGAAAATGAAGATGAAATTAAATTTAACTTAGAAGGTGAAGATGTGGAGGAAGAAAATTTCGTGAGGACGATCCACGTTATGATGATGATGAGGAGGAGGAGTTTGCTTTTGATGAATTCGTTGATGGAGATGATTAGTTTGCTATTTATGTCTTTAATTTCGTGATTAAGCTGGATATTTACTGTTTGTCATTATCGTACTTCTATGGTTTGAAGTTTATGTCTTTACTCTTTATTTTGTGTGATTTATATGTTTTTAACCTTCAACTTGTTAGTTAATTATATGTTAGTATGATTAACTTAGGTTTACTTCCATGGTTAGGTTTACTAAAAAATTTTCAAGGTCTTATGTTGTTTTTCCTGTGGATGCAAAGCGCTGCAAGCTTTTAAGCTTTTGGCGCCATATTTACTTTTTTGTGCCTTTGTAGGCGCCTTGAGCCATTAATAACTATGACATCTACGGTAACTACCCATCTTATCAATTAGTATTGTCATCTTCATTCAGCAAGAAGTGCACGCCTCGGGCATATATCTAATTCTCTAGCATGCATCTAAAAAAAAATAAAAAATTGCACACCATCTTCAAGAAGCGCAAGCCTCAGGCAACATCAGACCCTTTGTGCCTCAGTGGGCCTATAAAAAACTTGAATGAATCTAGACACATTATTCTACTCATTATACCACATAATTTCATGTGCTAATCGTGGGTGCTGCAACTTTTTTTTGTTTTATGTTTGTAATAATATCTTCAAACATATATCAGCAAGCAAGACTACACTAGCAGAGATTTATACGTCAGATTTGAATCACAATTCAGTTACATCTTTGTCACCTCATATCTTGGTCAGTTTGAGTTAGCTCAGTTGTACAAAAGTCATCTACATCGAGTGGTGAGTATCAGTGGTGGTTCGGTTCAAAATGTACAAACCAAAAACCAAACTTGTTGATTTAATCAAAACCGACCGAAATGATATATTTTATGAATTCTCAGTTTTACCTGTGCTTGTACAAGCCAACAATCCATCAATACACAGGTAACAAGCTAACAATTCAATCAGGCCTTAGTAATTATTCAACCATAACACCAAGAAATTACAGAAATCTTAGAAACTAGTTAACCTTAACACCAAAAAGTTACTGAAGTCTTAGAAATTACAGAAATCACTCAAATTAGAGAATAAACAAGCTCCTCCGTCGGTTAAACCTAGAATTTCTCATTTTGAGAAATACCGATTCAGATATGTAATTGCGCGAGTTAATAAACAGATATAGAGTACGGCATACCTTATGGCTTGAAGGACGGGGGCTGGCGACGACAAACGGTGTGCCGGTGAGCGCCGACGACGGTTAGGAATTGGGAGTTGAGAGTGAGGGAGAATTGGAGAAGGGATCCAGGTCGGAATGGCGCACACTTTAAAGAAGAAAGGGGTAGGGTTTCCTTTAATTTTGTTCGGCTCGTCTATTTATAATCCATGTATAAAAATGAAATTTTATCAGTACTCACACACACCTCATTCATGAATGTCGCTATTTACACCCAATATAATTTCATACCCACCTTATTAAAATTTAATAAAGAGCAGGTTTAGTGTGCAAATTTGTATAGATGAAAATCTATAAAATTGTCCTAAATCAATTAACTACACCCTAAACACTAAATAATTAATCCTAAATTATGACCTATTTGAGCTGGGTGAACCATGAACTAGTCGGGCCGAGTGAACCATGAACCACTCAATTTTGTATTACATTCATCAATTATAGAATTTGGTTGAAAATTAAAGTTTTTGTATCTATACAAATTTGCATACTAGACTTTGTCTTTAGTAAAACATTAATCTACACCATTGTTCAATCCATTTATTTGGGATTAAAAACGTGATTTGTTTGTTTGTTTATTTGTAATTTACAGTATTATATACACTTTATTATTGGACTATCAAGTGTGGATACGTCAAGTGATTAGGTCCATCTCTCTTTCGGATGATCTTTCTCTTGTGGTGGTTGCGGTTTCAGCCTATAGCTTGACGAAATAAGATTGTCACGTGTCCGGTGATAAAAGTAACTATTATAATTGATTTTCTTAGGTAACTATTGTATTGACATTTCTATATATATATATTATTGGACTATTATACCTTTCCCCTCGGAAAAAAAAATTCCTGTCCCCTTTGTATTTTTGTATCGTTTTCATCTTCTACTAAAAAAAAAAAAAACATTTCAAAGTTTTGGTCGAACACTTTAAGCACATGAAAAGATTATAACTAAATTGCAACATAAAATTAGCATTAGTATAGGAAGAAACGAAGTGAAAATGCACAACTTTGTGTGCGTTCTGTGCAACCCAATACCAGCCAAGCGGTACCCTATGTGTTGTTCGATCAACTATGTCTACAACGTCCCGCTAGAACATACTGCACAACCAACCTCCGCCTCACCCAAAAGTTCTTCAGTATTCGACCGGTATGGCTGATCAATTTGAAAATATCCATTAAGTATAGTGTTTGACATGTTTGGCCGAACGTAGACCAAAATTGTTCGACCATTAATGATGGTATAACCGTGTCTAAAAACCCTTGTACATGCTCAAAATATTTTGATTAGAAAGGTTTTTTAAAAAAAAAAACTTGCGTAGATGTTCTCCAATTTTCTTGCTCCATTACCTTTTTCAGTTGGATCATATGTTTTATTAGCTTGTAAGGTTTTGGTAGGGTTATTGTGTTTGCGAATATTAAAGAAATGAGATGAGAAAAATCTAATTTTATTGCTATTTATAAGAGGTTAACATTGTCATTTTACATGTCTATTTTTATCTCAAAATTTATGAGTTGCGTATACTGTAGAGTTTTATGGGCTAGTAATGACCACACATCCTTTATACACTTGTTACTGCCCAGTAATAACTCTCATCCAAATAAAAGAAAATCACACATAATTAAAATCATAGTAGAATCATGCACATTAAAATCAAGATTACACAAGCAAATAATGGCGTTAATCTAAAAACAAATGAAAATTTCCTCTCATAAGCCAAATGCATGAATTTCACCTCCATGTCTAGTTTTCTGCCTGCGATTCTACTTCTCCGCAGTAGTCTCATCTGTTTGTTTTTTCGATACATTCTTAGCATCACTAACCTTGCTAACATGGTCCCTTTTTGTCCTTGTGCTTCTTGATTGAGTCCTTTTGATCTAACTGGAAACTTAAAATACATGCAACATATAATGAGTTAAGTTAAAAAGAGCAGCTTTGGATTGATTATACAGTATACATACTACTAAGTGGTGGTGCTACTGATAGGTAGCAAAATGTGCATGTTTTTAATATGATAGAGTACAATTTATTGAGCTCGTTTATGTTAGAATGACATGTTAGATTACTTATGTGTGATTTGATCGAACAGTTCCACACTTGATCGTTTTGTGTGTTTTTAAGTGTCTTTAGGTGATTTTTGGCGGAAGAATTATTGGGCCAATTGTGTGACAAAAGCCCACACTGGCCGACCCAGTGCAGACCCATGTTCCAGAAGCTGTAAGAAAGAGTCCAGCGTGTGGTTCTTGATATGGAAAAGATTTGGTCCAAGGAAAGTGATTTGGAAGGAGATTCGGTCAAGATATTGTAGGGAGGATCTGATTGGATAATTATGGAGGAGATTTTTGGCTAATTTAGCCGACTTGATTAAGAGAAGGAAAGAAGTGGGTCATGCCCAAGATTTAATAATAGGGGAAGCCTTAATTGGTACATATCACATTCCAGAGGAAAAGGGCAGGAGCGGACCACTGGGAAAGAGGGCAAAAGCATCGAAGATTGAAGGAGGAATATTGTTCAAGATTGTTTCGTCTTTAATTATTTTCTGTAATAAAATTTGCGTACGGTTAGTTATGCCTTCTAGATGCTAAACTCTTTTATCCCAACTCCGGGAATTTCTGAACCCATGTTTAATGTGATTATTTAATTCGAGACGTTTACGATATTCGTTTTGGGATTGTTTAATTTATCTGTTTCAACTTCTTGCGTGTTTAAATTAACTGATTTAGATTGACCATCTAGGTTAGTTGTTTAAATATGTCTGTTAAGTCTAAGCATGTAATCCGTGTAATTGTTATATGTGGAGACTCTTTGTAACAACTAGTGGATTCACTAGGGTGAATTAAATCAGATTCTTACGGGTCGTGCTAAGTGTACTTGGGAATTTGTTTGCTCTCTATCCTAGGGATTAATGCTTTTAACTAGGTTAAATCTACGAGTTAACCTAGACTGCTTAGTTAAAAAGGTTTTCTTGAAGGGGTCTTTTCAATTAAATAAACTTAAGGGATAGGACCGGGAAATCGAAGCGTTTTGATTCATGAGGGGCATTAATCTTGAAAACGAATAAAGTAAACGTTGAGGTTAAAGTAGTCGTGTTAACATGGGGGATGAATGAACCGTGAGTTGGAGTATTTATTTCTCATTGGTTTCATCCATTAAATCTTTAGTGTTATTATTTTTAATTGTTTAATCTTATTTAAGTAGTTTGCTGTTTTATTTTTCTTTTAATTATAGAAATCCAAACCAAACCCCTCCACCCTTTGTTTGTTATCTCATTAATTCATCAATTAACATAATTGCAATAATCCGTGTTCCCTGTGGATCGACCCCTTACTTGCCACTACTACGAGTTAGTAGGGTAGATCTGGGTATTTATCTCTGTCGCACCTCGACAGTGGTCAAATTTTGGCGTCGTTGCCGGGGACAACTGGTGAAATTGTTTTTTTTTTGAGGTCGTTGTTAGATATTTTTGAGATTTTATTTTCTGTTATATTTCTGAAGTTGATTGTGTTTTCGTTTGTATTTTCTGGTCTCGGAAAATTCCAACTCGTTTTCGTAAGTTGCAAGAAATTCTGCGATCCAAGTGACAATCGGGGTGACCCAAAGGTTGCCGCCGTCAATTTTTTTTCTTTTGCAATTTTGCCTTGTGTTATTTTTCTTTTTCGTTTCTCTTATTAAGCTTCACGCCCCTTTTCTGTTTTCTCCTCAGGATTTCCTCTAGTTTATGTTCACACGATCGAAGGGTAGCAAGGGTCTTTTATTCTGCCCCGAGATTACTAATTTGGAGCGAGACTTGAGAAAGCAAGCTAAAGAAGCGAGGAGATTATTCGAATCGTTTCCTTTTCCAGTTGAAAGTGAGTACAAATGAGTCTGATTCCGGCGGAGGAAGATATGGTTGAAAGTTAGTTGAAGCAATTAGCGAGCCCGGCTTTTTGCGAAGAACCATTGTGCATCGTGTATCCTACAGAGGGTACCGATTTCGAACTTAAGTCTGGTTTAATTCACTTGTTGTCTGCTTTTCATGGTAATGCAGGTGAGGATCCGCACAAATTTGTAAGGGAATTCCATGTGGTTTGCTCTCACATGCAACCGAAAGATGTGGATTTTAGGAGACGGTAAAAGTGAAGGCATTCCCTGTTAAGCCTTGAAGGATTCAAAAAAAAAGTGGCTTTACTACCTTCCATCTGCAAGTGTCACGACCTGGGTCGATATGGAGAGATTGTTCTTACAGAAGTACTTCCCAACTTCTCGTGTGGCAAGTTTGCGAAAAGACATATGTGGTGTCAGGCAGATCACAGGGGAGACTCTTTCTGAGTATTGGGGAGCGTTTCAAATGGCGGGTGGCAAGTCATCCACAACATCGATTCCGAACAACTTCGATCCAATTACTTTTATGAAGGGTTGACTCTCAATGATAGAAGTTTGGTTGATCTTTGCAAGTGGAGGGGGCTCTCCATGATCTTCTTGTGACCTGGCCCGAGAGCTCATCTCGAACATGGCGGCAAAGAAACACTCGGTTCAATCGGAGGGGCGCACTCAAGAACCCCGGGTACAAAAAATAAAGTGATTCCTCCCGAAGGATCAATTAACCCCGAACTAACTTCCTTTTGTGAGACAACTTGTTACGTGGTGTTCGGCCAGATGTATGAACCTAACGAGGCAATAAGCCAACGCCATTGAAATTTCAAGGGCGGAAGTTTGACCACTTTTTCTTAATCGTATAACCCGGCCGGAGAGAGCATCCGAATCTTAGGTACGGAATCGCCAGAACCCTCCAAAGAAGGGAAAACAATTGCCAACAAAGAAAGCGGGTCAATATCAAAGGCACCAATGGGAGTTCAATATCCATATCAAAACTCCAATTAAGCAACACCTCTTCCATAACTTAACTCCAAGAATTTGGAGGTGCAAAATGAGGTCAAATGAAATACTCGCTAAGTGCCGCCGGTCCGTTTGGAAGCTCAAAATAGTGGGAAACTACCATCCCAGCCCGAGGTTAATCCGAAAAACATGAACGTTGTCATGTTGAGGAGTGGAAAGCGATTGACGAAGTTAAGTTCTCGATTCACTAACTCCAAATTTAAGAAACGGAAGGAAAACGATGCGGACAAAACAACACCGGGATACCCGGTGTGAAATGTAGTTCGGCGTAAGGAAGGACACTGGGTCACCCAGTGTGGAACAAAATCCGAAAAGTGGTGATAAAAAGGTTAGTGATTCAATTTCTAAACCCGATCATACTCCTGTTTTGCCTTTTCTTTCCAGGGTTGAGCGAGCATTGAAGGCAGACAAGGAGAAACATGTGCTTGACGTCTTCAGGAAAGTGGAAATCAACATCCCGTTGCTTGATGCAATAGCTCAGATTCCGAGATACGCTAAATTTCTTAAGGAGCTTTGCACAATAAGCCTTGGTGAAGGAAATGAAAGAAAGTAGTAATGGGGAAAAGCGTTTGACCTGTTCGAAAAGAGGCTTCCTATAGCTTTAAGGACCCGTGCACGTTCACTATCCCTTGTAAGATCGAAAATGTTAAGATTGCTCAAGCTTTGCTAGATCTAGGAGCCTCCATTAATGTTATGCCTTGTGTTGTTTTTGCTGCTTTGAATATTGGGTCATTGAAAGAAACTAACATTGAAATATTGTTGGCTGATCGTAGTAGTGCACACCCCGATGGTGTGTTTGAGGATGTTTTAGTGCAAGTTGGTGATCTTATTTTTCCTGCTGATTTTTATGTGCTAGATATGTATGGGAATACTTCGGTTACTGTACCTATCTTGTTAGGGAGGCCGTTCTTGAACACCGCCCAAACAAAGATAAGTGTATCCGAAGGAACTCTCACTATGGAATTAGATGGAAAAATAATTCACTTTAATATCTTTGATGCTGTGAGGCACCCTGATGATGTTTCTTCGGTTTATTCAATTGATGTGATTGACCACTTTGGTTGTTGAGCTTTTTGAATCTGAATTCTGAACGAGCTTGATAACACTCTCACGAGAGGAATCGAGACTTCTTCGTGTGTCTTTGCCCGAAAAAAGTAAATGCAAGACTACCCACTTTGACTAGGGAATAAACCATCACCGCGTGAGGTAAAATTCATTAAGTTGCCGAGATTACAGATAAAATTCTACCTTACGTCATGCAGCACCTAAACTCGAACTCAAGCCACTTCCTCGCTTTCACCTCAAGTATGTATACTTGGGAGATGATCAAACCCTCCCGGTAATTATCTCTTCCAAGTTGACTCAAGCCCAGGAAGTGGCCTTGATCGAGACTTTGAAGGTTCATAAGGAGGCCATAGGATGGACGATAGCCGATTTGAAGGGAACCAGTCCCTCTCTATGTATGCATCGGATTCACATGGAGGAAAGTTTCAAGCCCTAGCCTCAAAGACGATTGAATCCTGCAATGATGGAAGTTGTGAAGAAGGAGGTCATCAAACTCCTTGGCGTGGGGATGATCTATCCCATTTCAGACAGCAAGTGGGTTAGCCCCACTCAAGTGGTTCCCAAGAATCAGGAGTGACCATGGTCGAGAATCAAGCGAGAGAGTTGGTGCCCACAAAAGTCCAAACCGGATGGAGAGTCTGCATTGATTACCGTAAGCTGAATACGATGACTCGGAAGGACCACTTCCCCCTCTCATTCATTGATCAGATGCTCGAGAGACTAGCCGGGCACAAGTTTTATTGTTTCTTGGATGGATTCTCGGGATACTTTCAGAAAGCCATTGCTCCGGAGGATCAGGAGAAGACCACTTTCACGTTTGGCACGTTCGCCTATAGGAGGATGCCCTTTGCAACGCACCTGCGACCTTTCAACGGTGTATGGTAAGTATCTTTTCTGAGTATGTAGGTAATATTATCGAGGTCTTTATGGATGATTTCAGTGTTTATGGGGGCTCATTTGATCTTGGTCTTGAAAATCTGGTTCTCATTTTGAAAAGATGCATTGAAACTAACCTTGTTTTGAATTGGGAAAAATGTCATTTTATGCGCCAAAATTAGACCGCACTGTCGAGGTGCGACAAAAATAAATACCCAAATCTACTCTACTAACTCGTAGTAGTGGAAAGTAAGGGGTCGATCCACAGGGAACACGGATTATTGCAATTATGTCAATTGATGAATTAATGAGATTACACACAGGGGGGGGGGGGGGGGGGGGGGTGTTTGGTTTGGATTTCTATAACTAAAAGAAAAATAAAACAGCGAACTACTTAAATAAGATTAAACAATTAAAAATAATAACACTAAAGATTTAATGGATGAAACCAATGAGAAATAAATACCCCAACTCACGGTTCATTCATCCCCCATGTTAACACGCCTACTTTAACCTCAACGTTTACTTTATTCGTTTTCAAGATTAATGCCCCTCAGGAATCGAAACGCTTCGATTTCCCGGTCATATCCCTTAAGTTTATTTAATTGAAAAGACGTCCCTTCAAGAAAACTTTTTTAACTAAGCAATCTAGGTTAGCCCGTAGATTTAACTCAGTTAAAAGCATTAATCCCTAGGATAGAGAGCAAACAAATTCCCAAGTACACTTAGCGCGACCCGTAAGAACCTGATTTAATTCACCCTAATGAATCCACTAGTTGTTACCAAGAGTCTCCACATATAACAATTACACGGATTACATGTTTAGACTTAACAGACATATTTAAACAACTAACCTAGATGGTCAATCTAAATCAACTAATTTAAACACGCAAAAAGTTGAAACAGATAAATTAAACAATCCCAAAACGAATATCGTAAACGTCTCGAATTAAATAATCACATTAAACATGTGTTTAGAAATTTCCGGAGTTGGGATAAAAGAGTTTAGCAACTAGAAGGCATAATTAACCGTACGCAAATTTTATTACAGAAAATAATTAAAGACGAAACAAACTTGAACAATATTCCTCTTTCAATCTTCGATGTGTCTGCCCTCTTTCCCAGTGGTCCTCTCCTGCCCTTTTCTTATGGAATGTGATATGTACCAATTAAGGCTTCCCCTATTATTAAATCTTGGGCGTGGCCCACTTCTTTCCTTCTCTTAATCAAGTCGGCTAAATTAGCCAAAAATCTCCTCCATAATTATCCAATCAGATCCTCCCCACAATATCTTGACCAAATCTCCTTCCAAATCACTTTCCTTGGACCAAATCTTTTCCATATCAAGAACCACACGCTGGACTCTTTCTTACAGCTTCTGGAACATGGTTCTGCACTGGGTCGGCCAGTGTGGGCTTTTGTCACACAATTGGCCCAATAATTCTTCCGCCAAAAATCACCTAAAGACACTTAAAAACACACAAAACGATCAAGTGCAGAATTGTTCGATCAAATCACACATAAGTAATCTAACATGTCATTCTAACATAAACGAGCCCAATAAATTGTACTCTATCATATTAAAAACATGCACATTTTGCTACCTATCAAATACCCCACACTTGAACTTTTGTTTGTCCTCAAGTAAAATACATCAACTGAGCAATAATAGAGAAGCCAAGAATTTTGCTCAAGTCCTGTCAACACACACGACATGATACTCAAGCAAAGTGGTAACTCACAGAACTCCGGGCTCTTACTATCACAATTGAAAATCATGAATTTTCAAAGGTTTTCACTCAAGTCCCAGAATTATCTACGATAGGTCCTCAATTCATTGATTCATTCAGCCCCTCGCCATACTTTGACCCCCTCATTATACACTCCATCTAACTTAGGTAGTTCCGACAAACTCTACAACCTAGTGTACCCCCAATCCCCCTATTTTTCTCAAGGTCTGCAGCATCACTTTACTTTTCAAGTTTTAGCTCTAATTGTTTCCGACTATGAACGTTCGAACCCCCAAAAGTAGGCAGCTGTCTCAGCACCTTTTTTTTTTTTTTTTTTTTCAGAAACGAGCCCCTAAAATGGGCAGCTGTACCGGCCTATTTTTTTCACACAAATTTTCAACTACTCCATTTCTCCATTCCACACAAAAATGTTCCAACCTTAGGGGGTACACTATGCATGCTTCATTCATCAAACCACCTAATTAGACTATTTCAAATACAAGGGGTCAAAGCACAACTCAGCACTCCACTCATCAACTCACCAATTACTATTAAAGGCTCAAATGGATTCCCTCATGAAATCTTCAACTATTCACAACCTCCACATGTATTAGTCAAAGCAAATTTTTAACTGAGGCTCCACAAACTACCACAATGCTATCCTATCACGTTTATAAACACATAACACTCGACTCATCATCGCGACTCAACATCTCCATTACCACTCAATCATTCACACTTAGCCATACCACAGCAACATCAAAAACCCACCACACCATACTACTTATCAACAATTGAAAAACCCCCAGCAAAAACAGCCACAAAACCACAAAAATAAGCCACATATTTACAAAACAAAACACAACTCATGCCCCGATCCCCCCCCACACACTTAGACCAATGCTTGTCCCTGCAAAATAAAAAAAAAAAGAAGAACAAAGGGAATTGCAAGACAAGAGAAGAAGGGACCTCGATCAAAAGTTAGGGTCACCACACATCGTCACTCGACTTCGCGGCATAGTCATCCATTCGGACTCGGAGGATCTTGTTCTCCCGTCAGAATAAGGTCGATAGTTTGGTACAAACGCCGACGGTTTGCTTTCGGAGACGCAGCGTTTGGTGGTCCATATGGTGGACTGCTTCCAGGGCTTGATGAGGTGCCATTCTACGGTCGGGAATCTGGGGGAGATGTGGATACAACAATTTCAGATTGGCGGGAATATGTGGTGTGGTGAACTCGGGATTTGGAAGAGCAATGGTAGTGTCCCGCGAGATGGACCAAACACATACGCCATTGACGACGCTAACAATCCCCATTTGTCGTAACGGTGTCTCTCCCAATTTGACAACATCCCCAATTGTTGGACGTGTCGTGCAGTTGATCCCCACAGCTTGGGCAAGGGCTGTAACGAACCCGCCCATAATAAAATCGTCCTTGTAGGACGCGACCCCAACAAAGTGCTCTAGAATATCCTGTTCCAAGTACACGGGTTGGCCGATGATCATGTGGTAAAGAGCTGATCGTTCCACCTTCTCAAGATTATTCTGATTCGCCAACCCACGAAAATCTGACAAGAAAGAAAGCAGGAATATACCGGGATGACCGGATTCGATTGCGAAGGCCTTGGACCGCCTTTTTTTATGGCGATCCACGAGTAATCATTTCCCAACATTCCTCGACGAGTACAGCCGAATTTACATCTCTCGATTCCTAGAGATTAAAAACCTCCATAAAACGCTCAATAGCCCATTCGTGGTAGCGACCACCCAACCGAAAAGACAGCCTATCCTTCTCACTACCCAACAACTCAACTGAACTGTAAAATTCCAAGACCAAGTCCTCATACACGGGCCAATTACCCGTAACCATGTGACGCCACCCCACAACGTCCAACAAAGAATACACATCATCTAACAAACCCACACGAGACAGAAATATCGGATCAAGATAGACTGTTGAATATACCTTGCGTCCCGAATGGATGAGAGCAGAGTAGCGGCGAATATGGGTGAGGCTGCCGAACTAATTATTGTGGGTGTTTGGGTACCGGTCCAAAAGTGACGACCTTGGGTGAGGGATGGCATTGTCGGGCCTCTGTTCTTGCTCACGGTGGCCTCTGGAAGAACCAGCTCCGGAACTCATCTCTGGCTTTTGGTGGAAGTGGTCGTCGGTGGATATCGGCCGCGGTGGCCTCCGTGGTTCGCATTGTATGTCTTTGCAATCTGGCGTTATCGGAAAGCTTACTCAAGTGGTTCCTAGAAATCGAGGAGTAACCGTAATTAGAATCAGCGGGAGAGTTGGTGCCCACAAAAGTCCAAACCGGATGGAGAGTCTGCATTGATTACCGTAAGCTGAATACGATGACTCGGAAGGACCACTTCCCCCTCCCCCTCCCATTCGTTGATTAGATGCTCGAGAGACTAGCCGGGCACAAGTTTTATTATTTCTTGAATGGATTCTCGGGATACTTTCAGATAGCCATTGCTCCGGAGGATCAGGAGAAGACCACTTTCACTTGCCGTTTAGGCACGTTAACCTTCTGAGGAGGATGCCACTTTGGCCTTTACAACGCACCGCGCGACCTTTCAACGATGTATGGTAAGTATCTTTTCTGAGTACGTAGGTAATATTATCGAGGTCTTTATGGATGATTTCAGTGTTTATGGGGACTCATTTGATCTTGGTCTTGAAAATCTGGTTCTCATTTTGAAAAGATGCATTGAAACTAACCTTGTTTTGAATTGGGAAAAATGTCATTTCATGGTTTTGGGTCATGTTGTTTCATTAAAGAGTATAAAGGTCAATAAATCTAAGATTGAATTGGTTTCTGCTTTGCCTTACCCCGTAAGTGTACGGGAAGTTCGCTATTTTCTTGGTCATGCAGGTTTTTACAGGAGATTTATTAAGGATTTTTCCAAGATAGCATCCCCGCTGTGTACACTACTGCAGAAAGAGAAGACGTTCGACTTCGATGAAAAGTGCAAAGTGGCATTCGATAAGTTGAGAGAGTTGCTGACCACCCCACCCATCATCCAACCACCAAACTGGGAGTTACCTTTTGAGATAATGTGTGATGCCAACGATTATGCAGTCGGGGTTGTTTTGGGGCAACGAGTCGGGAGAGCTGCACATGTGATCTATTATGCCTCGAGAACCTTGAATTCAGCACAAGCAAATTACTCTACCACCGAAAAGGAGCTCCTTGCTATCGTTTTCGCCTTAGAGAAATTTCGCTCATACTTGCTTGGGTCCAAGATCATCGTGTTCTCAGACCATGCAGCTCTTCGTTACTTACTTGGCAAGAAGGAGGCAAAGCCCCGGTTGATTCGATGGATTCTACTACTCCAAGAGTTCGATTTGGAGATAAGAGACAAGAAAGACGCTGAGAATATGGTGGTTGATCACCTCAGTAGACTGATGAGAGACGAGGAGAAGCTGCCCTTGTTGGAAAGTTTTCCGAATGACCAGCTTCTGAAAGTATCGAAAGAGGAAGCACAAGCTGTGACACTGGGTGGCACAGTGTCAGATCTGGCGAATTATGGCACACTGGGTGACCCAGTGTCGAATCCTGCAGAAAACCCCCCATGGTATGCTGATATAGCTAATTACCTCGTTGCTAAAGTTTTTCCTGCAGGTCTGACTAAGGCACGAAGAGACAAGGTGAAGAGTGATGCAAAACACTACTTTTGGGATGACCCGTATCTATGGAAGCACTGCCCCGATCGTGTGATTAGGTGATGTGTCCCGGATACGGAATTCAACTCAATCTTGTCGTTTTGCCACTCCTACGCCTGTGGAGGTCACTTTAGTTCGAAACGCACAACTCATAAGGTGTTGGAGAGTGGCTTCTATTGGCCAATACTGTTTCGGGATTCCCACATTTTCTGTAAGTTTTGTGACATATGCCAAAGAACAGGTAACCTTTCCCGGCGTAATGAAATGCCCCAAAACCCTATTATGAGCTGTGAAATTTTTGATATTTGGGGCATGGATTTTATGGGACATTTTCCTTCTTCTTATGGTCATATGTATATCTTACTTGGTGTTGATTATGTGTCGAAATGGGTGGAAGTAATGGCCACCCGAACTAATGATTCCAAGGTGGTTGCAGGATTTGTGAAATCTAACATATTTGCCAGGTTTGGGATTCCGAAGGCCATCATTAGCGATCGTGGGACGCATTTCTGCAATCGGACAATTGAAGCCCTGCTCAGAAAGTATGGAGTGATGCATAAGTTGTCTACAGCTTATCACCCACAGACGAACAGGCAAGTCGAGACGTCCAACCGCGAGATCAAGTCAATTCTGGAAAAGACGGTGCAGCCGAATCGCAAGGATTGGAGTGTTAGGTTGGACGATGCTCTTTGGGCATATCGAACGGCTTACAAAACGCCAATTGGTATGTCTCCATATCGTCTTGTCTATGGTAAGGCATGCCACCTCCCAGTTGAGATACATCACCGTGCATATTGGGCAATCAAGAAGTGTAATTGGAATTTTGATGAGGCCGGAGTGCATAGGATGCTACAACTGCAAGAGCTTGAAGAGATACGCCTCGACGCGTATGACAACGCACTGATTTACAAGGAGAAGACGAGAGCCTTTCATGATGACAGGATTGCTAGGAAGCAGTTTAATGTTGGGGATAAAGTGTTACTTTACCACTCTCGACTTAAATTGTTTCCCGGTAAATTATGATCTCGTTGGATAGGGCCATTTCTGGTTACTGAGATATTCCCACATGGAGCTATAGTGATTCAAAGCTTTGAGACAGGTAAGACGTTTAAGGTGAACGGGCATCAACTCAAGCACTATTTCGAAGGATTCCAGCAAGATGATGTGGAGTTTGAGGTCGTGAGCGACCCACTAGCTATTTGAGAGAAACATCCGTCGAACTAATGACGTTAAACAACAGCGCTGAGTGGGAGGCAACCCGTATTTAATTTTCCATTTTTCTATTTTTTTTATTTTTATGTTTCTGTTTTTTTTATTATTATTTTTATTTCCGGCGTATTTGTTCACCCCTTCTTTGTTTGAGTCCTTTGCTGCATATTTAATTGGATAAAGTGGGCCAGTTTTTTTTTTTCGAACAAATAGAGGCAAATTGGGCTTGGGGAGAGTCAGCTTGAAGTGATTCATATGAAGTGGGTTGTGGAAAGAATTGATTAAATGACCAAGTTTGTTTGATGTGGTAAAACCCAGTGCCCACTTAGCAAATAAATCACCCACACTTCATATATTACCACACGGCCAAGCCGAAAAGGCAACAAAATCCTTACCTCCTTCTCTCATACTTCGTTCCCCTTTCAGGTAATTACCCATCTCCGCCAATTGCGATCCCGGGGTCCCCGCCTTGCCATCACAGCCATTCTCCACCAAACATTATATTGCTGCCGATTAATTCGATATTTCCCTTCCCCACTCCCCTCAGATATCGATATCGAAATCGCTTCCTCTTACCACACCTCACTCCTTCCACTCACTCCCTCCGCCGCCGATAACGCCGTGATTGCAAAGACTATTAACACACGGTGGTCACCGGCCGATATCAATGGCGACCACTTCCACCAAAAGCCGCCAGACGAAGTTCCGAGTCGGTTCTTCCAGAGGCTATCCGCGAAAGCAAGAACAGAGGCCCGACAATGCCATCCCTCACCCAAGGTCGTCACTTTTGGACCGGTACCCAAACGCCCACAATATTCAGTTCGGCAGTCTCACCCATATTCGCCGCTACTCTGCTCTACTCCATTCGGGACGCAAGGTACATTCAATAGTCTATCTTGATCTGATATTTCTGTCTCGTGTGGATTTGTTAGACGATGTGTATTCTTTGTTGGACGTTGTGGGGTGGCGTCACATGGTTACGGGTAATTGGCCCGTGTATGAGGACTTGGTCTTGGAATTTTACAGTTCAGTTGAGTTGTTGGATAGTGAGAAGGATAGGATGTCTTTTCGGTTGGGTGGTCGCTACCACGAATGGGCTATTGAGCGTTTTATGGAGGTTTTTGATCTACCGGAATCAGGGACAAAAATTGTGCGTACTCGTCAAGGGAATGTTGGGAAATGATTACTCGTAGGGTTGCCGTATAAAATCCCGAATTGGTCCAGGCCACTACAATTGAATCCGATCATCCCAGATATTCACAAAATTTCTTTCTGTCTTGTTTTTTTAACCGGCTAACCTAATAATCTTGAGAATGTGGAACGGTCAGCTCTTTACCACATGATCATCGGTCAGCCCGTGTACTTGGAACGAGATATTCTAGAGCACTTTGTTGGGGTCGCATCCTCCAAGGACAATTTTGTTATGGGCGGGTTCGTTACAACCCTTGCCCAAGCTGTGGGGATCGACTGCACGGCACGTCCAGCAATTGCGGATGTTGTCAAATTGGGAGAGACAACGTTACGACGAATGGGGATTGTTAGCGTCGTCAATGGTGTATGTGTTTGGTCCATCTCGCGGGATACTACCATTGTTCTTCCAAATCCCGAGTTCACCACACCACGTATTCCCGCCAATCTGAAGTTGATGTATCCACATCTCCCCCAGATTCTCGACCGTAGAATGGCACCTCATCAAGCCCCGGAAGCAGTCCACCATACGGACCACCAAACGCGTCTCCTCGAGCAAATCGACAGTTTGCACCGAATTATCGACACACTACGACGGGAGAACAGGAGCCTCCGAGCCCGAATGGATGACTATGCCCGCGAGTCGAGTGATGATGAAGCGGACCCTAGCCACTGATCAGGTACCTTCTTCTCTTGTCTTGCAATTCCCCTTTGTTGTTGTTTTGTTTATTTTGCTTGGGGACAAGCATTGGTCTAAGTGTGGGGGGAATCGGGGCATGAGTTGTGTTTTGTTTTGTAAATATGTGGCTGATTTTTGTGGTTTTGAGGCTGATTTTTGTGGTTTTGTGGCTGTTTTTTGTGCTGTTTTTGCTGTTTTTTTTTATTGCTGATAAGTAGTATGGTGTGGTGAGTTTTTGATGTTGTTGTGGTATGGCTAAGTGTGAATGATTGAGTGGTAATGGAGATGTTGAGTCGCGATGATGAGTCGAGTGTTATGTGTTTATAAACAAGATAGGATAACATTGTGGTAGTTTCTGGAGCCTCAGTTAAAAATTTGTTTTGACTAATACATGTGGAGGTTGTGAATAGTTGAAGATTTCATGAGGGAATCCATTAGAGCCTATGATAGTAATTGGTGAGTTGATGGGTGGAGTGCTGAGTTGTGCTTTGACCCCTTGTATTTGAAGTAGTCTAATTAGGTGGTTTGATGAATGATGCATGCATAGTGTACCCCCTAAGGTTGGAACATTTTTGTGTGGAATGGAGAAATTGAGTAGTTGAAAATTTGTGTGAAAAAAAAAATAGGCGGACAAATTGTCCCATTTTTTAAAAAAGCTACGGAAAAAAAAAAAAGCTAAAACCTAACGATGGAGTGAAGTTGCGGTCTTGCGTTTGAAAAAAAAAAGGTGTTGAGACAGCTGCTTACTTTCGGGGGTTCGAACGTTCATATTCGGAAACAATTAGAGTTAAAACCTGAAAAGTAGAGTGGTGCTACAGACATTGAGAAAAATAAGGGGATAGGGGGTACACTAGGTTGTAGAATTTGTCGGAACTACCTAAGTTAGATAGAGTGTATAATGGGGGGGTCAAAATATGGCGAGGGGCTGAATGAATCAATGAATTGAGGACCTATCGTAGATAATTCTGGGACTTGAGTGAAAACCTTCGAAAATTCATGATTTCTAATTGTGATAGTCTTAGTCCGGAGTTCTGTGAGTTACCACTTTGCTTGAGTATCATGTCGTGTGTGTTGAGAGGACCTGAGCGAAATTCTTGGCTTCTCCATTATTGCTCGGTTGATGTGTTTTACTTGAGGACAAGCAAAAGTTCAAGTGTGAGGGAATTTGATAGGTAGCAAAATGTGCATGTTTTTAGATGATAGAGTACAATATATTGGGTTCGTTTATGTTAGAATGGCATGTTAGATTACTTATGTGTGATTTGATCGAACAATTCCGCACTTGATCGTTTTGTGTGTGTTTTAAGTGTCTTTAGGTGATTTTTGGCGGAAGAATTATTGGGCCAATCGTGTGACAAAAGCCCACACTGGCCGACCCAGTGCAGGCCCATGTTCCAGAAGCTGTAAGAAAGAGTTCAGCGTGTGGTTCTTGATATGGAAAATATTTGGTCTAAGGAAAGTGATTTGGAAGGAGATTCGGTCAAGATATTGTGGGGAGGATCTGATTGGATAATTATGGAGGAGATTTTTGGCTAATTTAGCCGACTTGATTAAGAGAAGGAAAGAAGTGGGCCGCGCCCAATATTTAATAACAGGGGAAGCCTTAATTGGTACATATCACATTCCAGAGGAAAAGGCAGGAGCGGACCACTGGGAAAGAGGGCAGAAGCATCGAAGATTGAAGGAGGAATATTGTTCAAGTTTGTTTCGTCTTTAATTATTTTCTGTAATAAAATTTGTGTACGGTTAATTATGCCTTCTAGAGGCTAAACTCTTTTATCCCAACTCCGGGAATTTCTAAACACATGTTTAATGTGATTATTTAATTCGAGACGTTTACGATATTCGTTTTGGAATTGTTTAATTTATCTGTTTCAACTTCTTACGTGTTTAAAATTAATTGATTTAGATTGACCATCTAGGTTAGTTGTTTAAATATGTTTGTTAAGTCTAAGCATGTAATCCGTGTAATTGTTATATGTGAAGACTCTTGGTAACAACTAGTGGATTCACTAGGGTGAATTAAATCAGGTTCTTACGGGTCGCGCTAAGTGTACTTGGGAATTTGTTTGCTCTCTATCCTAGGGATTAATGCTTTTAACTGAGTTAAATCTACGGGCTAACCTAGACTGCTTAGTTAAAAAGGTTTTCTTGAAGGGGCGTCTTTTCAATTAAATAAACTTAAGGGATAGGACCGGGAAATTGGAGCGTTTCGATTCCTGAGGGGCATTAATCTTGAAAACGAATAAAGTAAACGTTGAGGTTAAAATAGTCGTGTTAACATGGGGGATGAATGAACCGTGAGTTGGGGTATTTATTTCTCATTGGTTTCATCCATTAAATCTTTAGTGTTATTATTTTTAATTGTTTAATCTTATTTAAGTCGTTCATTGTTTTATTTTTCTTTTAGTTATAGAAATCCAAACCAAACCCCCCCTGTGTGTTATCTCATTAATTCATCAATTGACATAATTGCAATAATCTGTGTTCTATGTGGATCGACCCCTTACTTGCAACTACTACGAGTTAGTAGGGTAGATTTGGGTATTTATTTTTGTTGCACCTCGACAGTGCGGTCAGCTACAAAAATTTATCTTGCCATGTAAAACTATGATTGCAGTATTAAAACGAAAAGCTCACAGTAGCATAGCACTTCTTCACAGCGAGACTGTTGAGTTGACTTCACAAATATTTTCTTGCAAGGGCACGGACTTTTGTATCAAAATGTGATGATGTGATTCACTTCCAGGAAGATAAAGAGGATTCAGAAGAGTCTGAAAATATGATCAGCATATTTTTGTTGAGACTTCATGATGATATGAAACTACATAAAATATATACCTTCACTAAATAGGACACATTTTCATTTTCTCATCATTAATCCCTCCAGCTTGATATGATATGATTCACGTTAGAAAACAATATTTGTAAAACTAGTACTCAAACCAAGAAAAAACCATACAAGAATGAATTACTCAGAATTTTAGAAGACGAAACTCAAAAATGTCAATTAATGGTTTCATGGTAAGACCTGGGATATAATTGGAGATATGAGGATGGTTAAAAGGAACATTTTAGACAACTAAAATGAACGACTCGGGGCATTACGTGAAGTATGTTATCTTACTATCGTAGTGTTGAAAAATCCATGCTGGACCAAGAAAACTCTATACTATGCTGCATCATAAGATAATTATAATATCCAATGGCCATATAAAGAATTAATTATCAAATCCAATTATACATGAAATAAAGCATTATGTTTAAAAGTAATTAACTTGCCTTGATATATAGCTCATGAACCTCTTGGAAGAAGCTCTTGATTCCATCATCATTTCGAGAATCATGAAGCAGCATTAAACGAGTATGTATGACAATTAGTGGTTAAGGAAAGTAGGAAACACATAAGGCCAGATGGGACAGCTTAATGAACTGATATGCGAGAAAGTACATAAAGAATCAGATAATTAACTGAGAGAAAACATCAAGTACAACTCAAATTGAAAAATACAAGGGAACGTAACTAGTGTTAAGTGTAAATAATCCAAAGTCCTATGGTTCTATACCTAATAAGCACTGAAGCAAGACCACATTAAGAGCAAAGCACTAGTCCAAGCAACCAAATCAATGTTAGAAAAATCCAAATACTTACAATCCATTGGTTGTAACTGATATGGGAATAAGTGATGCATTACCCTACAACAATATGTAACAGTGATCAGGTTTGAACATATAATTTTAACTTTAGATTACATGGTCCAAATCATTGGATTTCAAATTCAACATAGCAAATAACAACACTAAGTTATTAGGAGTCCATCAAACACATGAAGCAATTTATATCCCAACCTAGGTCTCATCCAATATTCTCCCTTCTCAACTACTACACATCTTTTTTAATCACAAAATATAATGGCACAGTTGAAATCCTATTCCAGACAGCTATATGTTAGGTACTCAACCATTCAAACCCATTCTTGAATCCAGACCTATAATTTCCGGGAAATTAGGAATTATATTTTAAAAGTAAAAGCAATCTTCCATTGTAACACATGATTGAAACACCACATAGCAACTCAATACTCCCTGAATTTCTATCTGCATTGCCTTTAGGGAAAGGGGAAAATAAGTGAAGGTGAAAATGCATAGGGAAAGAACTGTTTCCATTGCGCATTGCCATAAATGCAGAAACAACATCACTTTAGATAAAATTAATTTACTCTTTAGCTTTCAACAAAATGCTGCCAATTTCTTCCAAAGTATTTCAATAAGAAAGCAGGTAAGGTATCAAAGAGTCGGAACAAACTAAAGGATATGACCAGCAGTCACGTAGACTGACACCACCAAGTCATTGAATCTATCGATTGCTCTTAGAAACCTGCTCCATAAAAACAATACATCAATCCCAGAAACAACAGAACAAACAAAAAACAGTTTCTACTATCAGTCAATCATTACAATTTCCAAGAATAAACACACCACAAAAACAACCACACCGAATGAAGCAGAGATCTCACATAGCACTTGTAGTCCACGCCATGTCCTGAACAATGTCTAAAGCCGCATGTAATATAAACTGGTGTTGATGAGCAGCATCCTCTTTCTACCATAACAATAGATTGCCAATTCGTAGAGAGAGAAAAAAAACATAATTAGACACATTCCAGAAAAAATCATGAAATGCAAATAATAAAAGGCAATTTGAATTAAAAGTCGAAGAAAGCATACTTTGGGGACAGTACCAACTTCAGCTTCATAAATCGGGATGTCATTTTTGCTGACTATCATAAAACACGCAGTACTTGCCATCGATCTCTCTCGCAGTTCTTCTTTTTCTTCGGTTTAATTTCTCAACGGATTCCTAATCAATATTTTCAAATAAAAACGTTGCTAGAATTGAACTTTTACCGGTGATTTAGATCGATGGAGCCCTAATTTGAATTGGAAAATTGATACGGTTGAGAGCATAGACGGACGCATTAAGGGGCCAAGGTGGAATTTTCGAAATTGTTTAGTTAATATATTACTCCGTAGACACTATGATTATTTATAGTGGTTGGCCGAGTGGTGAAACATCTTTTTTTTAATCTTGAGGTCGCGTGTTCAACCCCATATAAGCCCTTTTTCCATGTTCTATTTTCTTTTTAGTTTGAGATTATGCTTTCATTATATTTTAATTATTTTTATATCTTTATTTATATATTTGAACATATTTCATTTTGATTTTGTGTTCATTCTATATTTATACTGTAATTTTTTTATTGTGTGTTCAACCATATATAATTATTTTTATAATATTATTAATTGGACCCCTAATTAAATATTTCATATATATATTTTACATTCTTATAGATATTTATTTTGAATAACTCTCATGTGCATCCAGATGCACCATGCACTCATAGTGCATTTAGAACAGTGAAATTTGCTTACATTGAACCGTGTAACTATTTTTAAACAAGATGTATTTTTTAATATAATAAGTTGCACAGTTCTAAAATACACTATAAGTGCACGGTGCACCTGGATGCATACAAGACTTAGCCATTTATTTTTATTGAAATTGGACCCCTCTCAATAAAATTTCTGCGTCCATCCCTGATTAAGAGAGATGGTGAATTGGAGAAGGCTGCAGCTCGGTTAAATTGAAAATCTAGAATGCGAGAAATATATGTTTGGGAATATTAAATTAGGCAGATGAGAAAAATCTAATTTTACTGCTTTTTTTTAAAATGATTTTTTTTTACTGCTATTCATACTGATACAAGGGTAATATTGTCATTTTGCATCCTACTGGATATATCACAGTCTTGTAACTTAGCCAAATAGTCAATTTTTATTTTATCAATTATGTTCCTTTTGATATTAATTTGTCCTTTTTATCGAAAATTTCAAATTTTGATATGAGAATCGCCCTATTTTATTCTGGTCATGTTGATGGCCGTTACAACTCACCACTCTCATTTGCATCATCTATTACCTATGAAGCAAAATTCACAATCAATTTCATGTTTTCATTACACCTCTCCATAGATCGCGAATTCCATTCACTCTCGTGGCTAATTTTGAGTTATTTGTGGTGAGACGAGATACCTTTTCCTTTCCATTTTGTATGCTACCATAGATTTCTGGCCATTTTTTGGTAATTTTTTTCGCCAAAATTCTAAAGAGAAGAATCAAAATTGAAACAAAACCATTTTGATACATTTTTTTTCCATTTTGTATGCTACCACATATTTCTGGCTATTTTTCGGTAATTTTTTCGGCCAAAATTCAAAAAGAGAATAACCAAAATTGATAAAGTAACCATTTGTAATTTTATCTCCTGATCCTACACCTTTATTTTTATCGTCAAATGGTGACTCGAATTCATGGTTTCACAACACAGAAGTGGTGTTTCAATTTTGCTCTTTTGATCCTACACTTATGACTTAACATACCCCAATTTTTTTTAAAATTAAAATGAGCACATGCAAGGTGGCAAGGTTTTGAAAAGACAACCGTCAGCGCAAAGCTAGCTAGATTTACACCTTAGAAGCTGGTGCTCTTCTTGAATCCATATTTATGTGATGTACTAAGACCTCTCTCTCACAGATAAAGTTGCATGTTAATTAATTGCTGGAACTGTGTAATTATGTTGCTCATCTTTTTTTGTTCAAGTACTAAGCTTGCAACTTAAACAAAATGATGTGTACACAAGACAGAAAATTATGGTGGTGTTATAATAATAATAATGTAAAATTTTAAAGGTGAAACTAGTTTTTTAGGGCAAGCATTGATTAAAAATGTTCTTTTTAGTAAATTAATATAAACTATTTAATTTTACTATTCTACCCCTATAAATTGTGAAGTACCCAGGCTCAAATTGCGTTCCAATAATTTACAGTGTTGTAACATTGTTGTTTCATCTTGTGCTTCATTACATGTAATACGCGTCACTGAAAACACAATTGCAAAAATTGATACCTCTCATCCAAATCAAAAGAATCACATAATTAAAAATCATAGTAGAATCATGCACATTTAAATCAAGATTACACTGCAAATAGTGACATAGATCTAAAAACAAATGAAAATCCCCAAGCCTCCTTTCCTGCATGCAAATTTACTAGAAAACTTCACCTCCATGCCTCATTTTCTGCATGCAAATTTAGGCGACTAAGAACGCTTATCTCCTTTTTCTTCTCCGCAATCTCATCAACACGAACATCTGTTGGTGCCCCGTGTTTTTTGGATCCTTTCTTAGTATTTTTTATCCTTATGCTTCTTGATTGAGTCCTCTTGATTCCTACATTAGTAGTATCTCCACCTTCAATTATATCCTTTACTGTGGCATCAAGAGGGCTATTATCGTCTTTTTCCGTCTTTCCATTCGATATAATGTTTTCAATTGAGGCAAGAAAACCATGAGCATTGTTGTTTGTTCTTGATTCAACTTCAGCAGTTGAGGTGTTGATGTGGTTCTGTTCCGGTTCTTCAGCTTCATGATCCTGATCACTTGCTTCGTCGTCTTCAATATCTTTTGCTCGTTTCGTGTGATGACCGTCTTCGTCTGTAGGCTCTAGCTGCAGCGTGTGGCCCGATTCGACTAAACAATCTTCTCTTTGTCTCAAGGTTTTCTCCACCAGTGTCTTGAGAAAATTCATCACCCGGACCGCGTACATCAATGCCGTCAGGGGATCCGACATCTGCATCCAACCAATAATCGGATCAGACATACCTCGATAAAAACACTAAAATACCCTTTTCGTAAAAGACAAACTCACGTCTTCTTTCCACGCCTCCTTATACCAACAGATTATAATTGGGCTTCTGCTGGTGTTGGAATGCGTGGAAAGAGTGTCTTGATCTTTGAGGTAAATTACGAAAATGGTGGATTTCAGCTAACCTGAGTCATATTTGGAGCAAAAACCATTGCAATGTTACGAGCATTCATCTTGTTAAAGATCTCAAACTGAGCAACGTCGGCCATAAGATTAACGGCCCAATCCAACAAAGCAGCTTCGGTAGGTGGAAGAAGGCTCACCAGCTGAGAGCACTCCACTTCTGATTGAGCTTCCATCACCCGCTCCGGAGACAGAGAATCCAATATCCCCCTTGGTAGTTCTCTAAACCATGCCTGTATTTTAAACAGTATTAGTTGATATATTAAAAAGTATTAGTTGGTTTATTGAAAGGTCTTAGTAATGGTTGTGCACCGGTTGAAGAGAAGTACCTTGATTAGGCCTGCTAAACAATGCACGTCGATGTTTTCTGGGATCACCCCGTTGTTTAGTAGCTCCCTTACGTACTCTTCCTGGCCGTTCTCTGGATTGATTCGGAAGATCCCTTCGGACTGAAATTTAAAATCGAACACGATGAATATTGACTTAACAAATGGAAACAGATTTAAGGAAAAGAACACAAGGTGCTCGTGTTTTTACCTCGAGACCACCTTGCAAATACAAGCGTCTTTGCATCATCAGTAGTATAGTCGGGACACAGTTGCCTCGTGGATCGAACGAAAGCTGCATCGATTCCGTCGAAACTCCGAAGACTCTTGTACTATGCAAAATAAAAATATTTATGTCAATAACATTGGATAAACTTTGGAAATTAATGATGAAGATGCTGAATGATTTCAATTACAACGGATTTTCTTGATAATATGTGAAACAATTACATGAAAGTGGCCTATATTTTTTTGATAACTTGATATCCGACCTAAAGATCGACTAATCCGGGGACCAAAGAAAGTGACATGTATGAAAACACTTCAATTAAAATGTACATTCTCAGAAGACATGAAACATAAGATACAACCCCAAAACAGGCAAATTCTTTTCTTAATCCATCAGAACCAGAGATAAACGCCTTCCAAAAATTTATAATTTATTCATTAATTTTTAATTTTTAGTTAAATAATAGTTCTTCAACAAATGTTCCATAAAATAATCAATAATTATATAGAAATAAAAAAGAATCAGTATATATACCACAAATTTTATCATATCATCCATAGAAAAGTATTTTTTTTGTAAGAAGTAAGAACCCTACTTTGTTTTCCTACTTAATTATGATTTCCTAATCCCAACTAATTATTTGGTGTAACTAAATTATAGTAAAGTAGCACTGATTCTATCCTTTTTATGAGGTGTTCATATTTTCTTTTTCCTATTTAACATATTGTTTTGTCTAATTCCTTGACTAATTGTTTGATTTTATTTTGATAATCCAGTAGTAATATTTTTTAATTTGACAGTGGAGTAGATTTCAACTTGTAATTAATTAGTTTTCTGAGTTGGTTTTATGTAGAACCATTTTACGGTGTACTTGGTTTGCAACTATCACTTTATAGTAAGATAACTAATAGTAACAAATAATGAAACAACCAATTCTATCAAACTAGTACTAGTAGTCTAGTACATTATAATAAAACAACTAATAACTGTTAAAAAGATACACACAAAATGTAAACCGGTTAGACCATGAACTAATTTACAAAAGATATTTATACTCCATTTTTATTGCATTTATTGAATATTGAGTACAGAGTACGTGTATGTGCAATATATATATATATATATATATATATATATTTTTTTTTTTTTTTTTTTTTTTTTTGACAGGTATGTGCAATATATATGAAACAATTTTAGGATTAACATTTACTTGCTCACAAGACACCAAGCATATAATTAGAACCCCATAACAGCCAAATTCTTTACTTAATCTATCGCACCAAGGATAAAAATATCCAAAAAAATCCCCTGACATATTCATTTTCGGTCACCTAAAAAAAAATATCGATAACTAATATCGGTATGCAATATTAATATCGATTTTTTTATTTTTTTTACAAATTGAGTCTAATATCAGTAAAATTATTATTTTTTTAAATGGATAAATAGGATATGAAATAACATTATACATTATATTGAATGTATATTTATCACAAATTTAAAATTTATGCAATAAAAGTTTTTTATTTATCAATACCATATTCGATATCTATCCACCTATCCACAAATTTAATATCTCGATAATTTTGAACCTCGATCAAGAATCCTCTTCAAGATTTCAAGAAAAAAATAAAAAAATTACCTTGCACTAGGAGGCCTCCTTGAAACTTCAGGTTCAAACTCAACAGGAAGGCCAAGAAAGCCATTAAACCTATCAAATGTGACATGTGCAATATGCCTTACATTTGTAGGCCACCCAATATCCATTAATTTCTCGTCTTCCTCCTCACTGCTTGTATTCTTACAACCCACAAAAGAATTTCTAACAAGAGTTAGCACAACACCCAAAACAGAGTCCTGATCCCCTACTTCTTGTCTACTACCAAAACTTGTACTGTACAAATCTACAGCACAAGTGGTAATAAGGGGCCCATAAGTTTGTTGGTGAAACCCATCATTGCTGATTGGTGAAACCGTGCTTGAATTCGAAGGAATTTGGGACATGGAAATTAGAATATCTGTCATTTTCCTGGAATGGTGGGTTTGGTGGAATGGAATGGAATGTTAGTTGATTTGATGCTTGAGAAAAATGGGGATGGGGAGTGGAGTTTGATTCAAGAAATGGGTTATGTGGGAGTTAAGAAATGAAAACCAGCCATCATTCTTTTGTTTTATATTCCTTGCTTTATCTACACCTTTTCTGTTTTTGCTCATTCACTAACGTACATATATTTTCTCTTTGAAAACCTCAGAAACAAAGAGATGGGAATTGCTTGTTATTACTATAAGATAATAATAACAACAATGAATTTGGCCACATAATTTAAGATTTTTACCATTTGGTAAAGCATTACTATATTTTTGGTTCGGATTTTTACCATTTGGTGAATCATTGTATTTTAGGTATACATTTTTACCGTAAAGCACATTGTTCCTAAAAGCTATTTTAATTATTTGATATTTTAGATATTCTTCACATTTTCTTCATTTCTATTTTAATCCCAAAAATTCATAATTTTAGATTTATCTTATTAATTAATTTTGAATTTATATGTATGCACATGATTATATTTATATTATTATGTTTAAGATTTAATTTGATTATATTTAGTATTTATATTTTTTGGTCACTATGTATTTTCACAGTATTATAAATGAAAAATATATATTTATATTATTATTAGAGTCTTTAATTAGTTAACAATAATTGAGTTTATTCTGTTTTATATTATTTAATTTTCAATATTTATTTCTAAATCGACAAATTATTATGTTTAATTATATTTTCTTGCATTAAATATGTTTGTCATTTTTTTACTCATCCTTAATTTTATCAATAAATTACGTAATATCAAATATAATAAAGAATGGGGCGGAGTAATTGATAAGATTACGAATGATTATTCACATTGTATTTACCATGATGAGATATAATTTATATCCTCACACTTTATCTGCTGTCATGACATTAATTTACTTAATTAACACATAAGTTATATAACTACTCAACATTACAGATTACGATAAAAAAATATGATGATCTTTTTTGTTATATTACTTTAAGTATAAGAAGACTGTGAACAATAAAATATTGTATTTTCAACTAATTGTTTTAATAAATGACAAAAAATTGTGCAAACTTGAGTTCATAATGAATTTTTTTTTTTAATATCAATATTATGTACAAAATTTATCTTTACATAACAATGATAGATTTTGTGTATAACAAAGATAAAATTCATAAATAAACTTGTTCACATGAATTATATCTTGGTAAATTAAGTCTAACTCGGTTTCTAAGTATACTTTGAAAATATAAGAAATGATATTGTGACTATTTGATTTTATTTCAATAAAATTGAAGACAAATATATACAAAGGTTGTCTATTCTCATATGGAATCCGTATCAGTCTACATAACAATTATCATCAATTGTTCTTCTAAAAAAACAATTATCATCAATTAGTTGGAAATTAAGGAAATAATTAATTTACAACTAACGTCATATATGCACGAAGATATTCGATATTTTGGATGTGGATGACTTGGATACAATATCTTCAATAGAAACAATATCTATGTAATATAGAGCATGACTTTCTTGACTTTCTATTACAGAAAATACATTATATTAATTATATGATATTATTGCTTGGATAAAATATTAGTCTGCCATAGAGCTTAAAAACAGAGATTAATGAGAGTGTCGAATTATGCATGGTTTGTGTCTATTTAGTGGCAAACATAATTGCCCCAATTTGTGGGCAAGTGACAAAATGAAAATATGGAGCAATTTCTTTTAGATAATTATTATTATTTATACCCTAATAACAATGCAGTGCAAAGAAATACGAGATTTAGTTTTTGGTTTTGAGTTTCATATTAAAATATCATGTATATTATATATCTTATAATAAAAAAAATATGTATATATGAAGTGGAAACATAATGTAATTTTTCTTTTCATATAAGTGTCTCAGCCCAAATAATTAGTTCCACAAATTCATCCCAGATACATGTATATGATATGAGGACCACAGCAGAAATAGGGAAACTATGCTTTGTTTTCCCAATAATAAACAACATAAAAAGGTGATTGTAACGGGCTGTTTGGAAAGCTCAAAAATAAAGAGAAAAGGTGGGCTTCAGTTTTTGCAATGGCCCAAAAAAGGGGAACACAACAAACGCTCCCCCAACATGATATGGCCGTTGCGACCGTGTGCGTTATTATCCAACTGTTCAAATTTTGAACTCAAAAGTCAAAACAATGCAACTCCACTTTCAAGTAATTTAATTTTTACTATAGTTTGGAAAAATATAATAATAATCATCCTTCTTAAAATCGAGCCCTGTTATAAATAGATTTAATTCAAATTTATGAACAACTCCTCGAAATAAAGTACTAAGATAGGTTTCAAGTATTTTTTTTTTTAAAGACATATAGGTTTCAAGTACTAACTATGATAGTAAATGTGATTTTATGAAAAAGGTGGAGAATTTAGTTTGAGTTCATTGATGTTGACTAATTTGACCAACAATCCAATAATTAAAAGACAAAAATTTGTGCAACAAAATATAACTTCGAGCACTTAGAAAATAAAAATTCCTACAACTCAAGAAGATTAGATAGTGCAACAAAATATAACTTCAACCAAATCTAAATTAAACATATATCTAATTATTTCTCCTGATTCATTGTTAAATTTGATGCGTCACACGAAAACATTTCTGAAGATTCTATATTACATGCATTTTCCCTCGAAATACCTCACTACTACTCAATTACTTTGGATGATGATCGTACTGGTCTAAGCAAAAATAAAATAATATATATATATATATATAGTTATGACAAAAAAATTATATGAGACTGGTCTCATACATGAGATAAAGTACAACTTAGCACAACTAACATTCACCCCTCAAAGTGTTAAAGCGTTGATGATCAAATTACATCCGTCTCACCGTGAGAAGACTTCACGCAATTGTGCCTCATATTTTCACTAGTGACTAGTTTGTGCAAGTAATAAAAAGAAGCCGAAGTATTGTATCACTGTGAAATTAAATTGAATTATCAACACAGTTGCCATAATTTCAGTACAGATCTAACGTAGATTTACACATATTGATAGAGATGCAGTGATTATTTGCACATATTAATCACTGTAGCAAGAAAAGCAGTCCCACGCTTAAAACATTTTAAATAATTGTTGGATACAGATGCCACAAATCTCATCAAAATAACACGAATGAAACTACAAACTCATCATTTAAAGAAAAAATTTATTGCATTACACAAGTATTGAGATCTAACAACTGGCTCAAACTGTTGCATCTACGATGATGATAAGGAGCAAAACAAGACCATAAGTTTGGGCCACTCATGTTGATAAAAACTAACTACAAATTTATAATACGTACCACCATGCCTATGTCGTTTTTTTTTTCCGTTCAGTTCCACCGTGTTGTCCACCACCAGGTTCGTAAACTGATCAAATCGATGAAGGATCCCAACTACCATACGGTTGGGGTTGGCGTTAAACTGAAATATATCACGAGACTCAACACATCAAAATCGACCAACCCAAAGAAATGCATCACAACTTTTTGGAATTTTTTCACGAAAACTGCCACAGGCACGAAATGCAGGGTATAGAAGATATTTTGTCCTAATTATTCTACTTTAATAGAAGATATGATTCCAAGAATTTGAGTTTTGAGTTTCTTGTATTCATCATGGGGGACATTTTGCATTCTAGATAAAGAAATACAATAGGTAGCCAAAAAGTTTATCTTCATAAACTCAATATACATGATAAGCAAAGCACCATCAGTTTTGTATTTCAAATTACAAAATATCGATATATACGAAGCTCGATCATTAAAAACAAATAATGATAGCAATAAGCTGCCATTCAAAACATTGGCTGAGATCATCACATACACTGATTACTTTCCTATTACAGATGTACAATCTTGCTTAACCCTTTCATGGAACTAAACATTACATACATTTTTTTAACTTGGAACATAAAGAACGAAAACGACATGATTTGAAATAAACTTAACATGGCACCACTGCATTCAACAAGACATTGGCATTCTACAAAATGTATTGCAATCATTACAGGACTATGTCAACTACTACTAACCTTTTCTACCTCTTGAGTGGGCAAGTTTTTCCATTCGATCTTTGTCATGTTTTGCATATGCTATTTTTGTTTCCGTAGAAGATGCTTGCCGTTTGATCCATCCATAGTAGAGGAACGAGAAGAGAGTAACTCTGTCATTGTGAAAATAGTGTAATAAGTAATAACCTCAAGTAATTAACAGTCAGCGTTGATTTCTTATCATGTAAAGGGGGAGAGAATTTACATTAGTCTTGATGATAGCGTCTTGTTGGAAGTGAAACATATCATTCATCAATTGCTTCTCGACATACCATTGATGAAACACCAAACACTCAAACTTTGTAATGGTAAGATCAAAGTCTTTTCACTCATCAGATTTGCCTTCTTTTAGCAAGCCATGCACGATTGCAGAAGCCTCCTTAGTTGCTTCATTTGTAGAGTAATGTCCTAATATGGATACATACTTTAGAGTAACATCATCAACCTTTGGATCAACTAACTTGGAGGAGACTATGTTCCTCCATTCTTTAGATTTCCCAACTAAGCAAATCCCATGTAATAAAGCTGCAAAAGTCACCCCATCTACATGGGTCCCACCTTTCTTCAATGTTTTATTAGTTAGCTCCAACGCTGATTCAAGCATTCCGTATAAACAAAGACACACAATGACCGAACTGTACGAAGCAGATATGGGATGCCACCCATCAGATATCATCCTCCCAAAGATATCAAGAATCATCGTCTTAGATTCACTCGGTATCCTTGAAATGTTGTTTGATAACCCATTAACCAAATAATGAAACGTAACATCATTGGGATTACACTTGCTCATCACCATTTCTTCAAAAAACAAACATGCTTTCTCGACTTTTCCCTCTTTGCAACACCCCCCTATCAGTACAGAATATGTCACCACATTAGGTTGTACACCATTTGATCGCATTCCCCCAAGAAACTTCTCAGCTCCCGCAAAATTTCCAAGACGACAAAATCCAGTTATAATCGAGGTATAAGTCACAACATTTGGTGCATATCTCCGTTTGACCATGAGGCAAAACACGGTCAACGCACCAAATAAATCATTCTGCTTTATAAACCCATCAATTATCGTAGAATACGTGAACTCATCTGGATACACCTTTCTTTTACTCATCTTATTAACGCAAGAAACAGCATCTTTCGTCATCCCGAATTTGCAGTAGCCCTTAATCATAGCATTAAACTCAACAACCCCAGGATCCATACCTCTTTTCATTATGTCATGAAAAAGTGTATTCGCTTTGTCAAAATTACCACTTCTTATATACCCATCAATCAACGAGGCATATACATACGCATCTAGAGATACATTTTGACTAAGCATCTCTTGAAGAAGTTGCTCAATATCACCAAATCTGCCTTTTTTGCTAAGCCCATTAATAAAAACATTGTAAATGCACGAATCGGGGGTTACTCCCCTTTCGATCATATTATTTCGAATTGTCAATGCAGCATCAATTTCATCAGAGACAACTAAACCGTGTATAAGACCTCCATAGGTAATCAAATCGGGTTTGTGTCCACATTGGGTCATCTGAAAAAGCAAATGTGAGGCTTTCTTAAAATCTCCCTCTCTGGAATAGGCATGTACAAGGGGCGTAAAGGTTAGCTTATTAGGTACAAATCCACTTCTGATTACCTCTTCTAGAAGATGTTCTGCTTCTTGCAATTTCCCATCCCTACAAGCATTAGAAATCAAAGTATTATAAGTAACAATGTCGAATTCATACATCGTATTCCTTGTGGTCTCCAAAGCTTCCCGAACATAGCCATATTTGTATTTAGCATCAACAACATTGTTATACACTTGAGTATTTACTTCCACGCCACTCAACTCCATTTCCTCTAAGATTTGATCAACCTTCGCAAACTCCCCTCTTTTGCAAAATCCATTAATAATCGTCCCATACGTCTCTTGGTTTGGCAAGAAACCTTTCGTTTTCAAGTCCTCGAAAAGCTCGTGAGCTCTCTTAACATCACCCTTTTTGCAGTATCCATCAATGAGAACATTATAAAACACAATATTCGGAATGCAGCCCTTACCCCACCTTTTCTCGATCAATCTTCTACCTTTTTCCACCTTTCCTTCTTTACACAATCCGTTCACCATTATACAAACACTATAATTATCCAAAGAACTACTCTCACTATAATCATTTCTCTTCGCCATCTCCTCGTATACACCCCAAGCAGCTTCCACCTTCCCATCCTTTACTAGCCCGTTGAGCAAAGAATTACAAGCCCATAACTGAGGCAACTCATTGACATTTCTCAACATATAGGAATACAACTCAAGAGCTTTTGAAACCAAACTGTTATCTGCATAGGCACATATTATAAAACTTAAAGCCTCGGTGGTAGGCCGTTTCTCATCGCATTGCAAGCACTCCAACAACAAATTGTCGACTTCTGTGAACACTTTGGACCGGGTCAACATCTTCAGGAGCGAAGAATATGCGAACCCATCTATGGAAAGACTGTTATGAGAGACGAAACTGAAAAACTTGAGGCCCAATTCACAGTCACGAATTTTGTCGAACACCATGTGGGCAATTTCAGCAGGAGCGATTTCCTCTTCAAAGAACCGATTTTTGAGGGCCTCCTCCCACTGTATATCTTCACTTCTGAGAATTTCACAAACTTCATTTGCTAACTTCTTGATTTGGGGCGTGATGAGAGTCTTTCTGAGTGGTCTGATTTTGGGCTGGGGGTGATTTAGTGGTTTGATGAGGGAGATAATCGCTTTCGACATGGGATTGAGAAGAAAGGCGTGTGGTACAAAACAGGAATCTAAAATGACCTGTTTGTATAAGGGTTTCTTTTTTTACTTTAGTTAGTCCTCGTTTGTAATATAAACTGGTGTTGATGAGCAGCATCCACTTTCTGCCACAATAAATTGCCAATTTGTAGAAGAAAAAAAAAAATAATTATTAATTAGACACATTTAAACAAAAACCATGAAAATGCAAAATATAGTAAGTACAATCTAAGCTAATTAAATTGAAAATTAGAAGAAAACATACTTTGGAGACAGTACCATCTTCAGCTTCATAAATCGGGATGTCAGTTCTGCTGAGTATCATGAAACACACAGTACTTGCCATCAATCTCTCACAGTTCTTCTTTTTCTTTGGTTTAATTTCTCGGCTGATTCCTAATCAATATTTCAGTTACAAACATTATTAAAACTGAACTTTTACTAGTGATTTAAGGCACATTTGATAATCAAACACAATGGAGATTTGGAGAAGCAGGAATTGGTTTGGTTCAATGTGATTGAAAACCTACGGTAACTCATCTATCAATGCCATATGAAGCCTGAGCTTGTACAAGCCAACAATCCAACAATAACACAAGCAACAAGTCAACAATTCAATACCAACCATAACACCAAGAAACTACAGAAATCTTAGAAATTAGTCAAGCATAACACCAAGAAATTACATAAATCATGGAAATTACAGAAATTACTCAAAATTAGAGAATAAACGAGCTGACGAGTGAGGAGCTCCTCCATTGGTTAACCTTAGAATTTCTCAAGTTAGAGACACCGATTCAGATAGCTAATCCCGAAAAGCCACTACTCTGTAATGGGTTACATTAAAAAATTTGGTAAATGCAAAAAAAAATTGTCATCACACCCAGAAATAGCTGCATCTCCATCAGTTAATTAACAGGAAGAATTCAGGCAAATATGTGAGAATTAAGGATTCCGAAAAGGGAAGAAGTGAAAACGTGTTGAAGGAACAACTAACAACAAAGCAAAAGAGCATCATCTAGATATCATAAAAGAAAGTAAAAGGCACATTCATTTAGGAACACAATTTTTTTAGGGATTAAATTTTTTGTAGTCCTGTAACTTTGTATCGTTTTGAAATTGGTCCTGATTGTTTTGACTTTTTAATTTTAGTCCTGTAAGTTTCCTAAAATTTTGAAATTGGTCATTTTCACCTGTTGTAGCAGGTTACCAAGCAGGTAAACACCACATATGTAATTATTTTATTTTTCTCTTTAATTTCGAAGCGCCACTTGAACTTTTTAATTCTAATAATTTTGGTCAGGTTTTAGGTCGGGTTTAAAATAATTTGTATATTAAAAGACAAAGTGAATCGGGTCGATTTAATGGGTATAAATTGACCCAAAAAAAAATAAAAAATCAATAAATGCATAAAACCACTCTCCCTTCTTAAAAAAATAAGAAAAAAAATCCCGACACAAATTAGTTGAATTAAAAAATTTAGGTGACATTTCGAAATTAAAGGAAAAAATAAAATAATTACATAGGTGGCGGTTACCTGTTTGATGACTTGCTACAACAGCTTAAAGGACCAATTTCAAAAATTTTGATAACTTACAGGACCAAAATCAAAAAGTCAAAACAATGGGGATCAATATCAAAACGAAGCAAAGTTATAGGACTATAAAAAATTTAAACCCATTTTTTTATCTTAGAAGGAAGTTTGTGCTGGAGAAAGTATGAAAAAAATTACTGAGGGGGAAGTAAGCAGCAATCAAAAGTAATTCTTAGCAAGTTATAATTTCACAAAGATCATAGAGGAAAGGGATCACTATCACATGGAGGATACATCTGAACTTCAAATGCAACAGATGAATAGGAATTAATTCAGTATCATAGATCATTTAAGACACCTTTATAATCAAAACACGAGAAGCAGTAATTGGCTCAATATGATTGAACACAAACGGTAACTTCCCATCATTGTCATTTCTCATTTAGTATTGTCATCTTCATTCAGAAAGAAGTGCACGCCTCGGGCATCTATCAAATTCTCTAGCATACATCTAAAGAAAAATAAATTGCACACCATCTTCAAGAAGCGCACGCCTCAGGCAACATCAGACCCTTTGTGCCTCGGTGTGACTTGGGCATATAAAAAACTTGAACGAATCTAGAAATATTATTCTATAGAGTACCACCACATAATTTCATGTGGGTGCTGCTTTTTTTTTCCCTTTTATGTATAAGAGTGGTGTGGAATAATATCTTCAAACATCAATCAGCAAGCCTAAGACTACATCAGCTGAGATTTATATGTCACGTTTGAATCACAATTTCACAATTTCAGTTACAACTGTCACCTCATATCTTGTTCAATTTGAGTTAGCTCAGTTGTGCAAATGTCAACTATATCGAGGGGGTGAGCGTCAGTCGGTTCAGTCCGAAATGTATAAACCAAAAACCAAACCGAAATGGATTTTTCAGTATATTTCATGAACTCTCAGTTTCAGCTTTGCTTGTACCAGCCGACAATTCAATCAAGCCTTAGAAATTGCAGAAATTTTAGAAATTATCCAACCATAACACCAAGAAATTACAGAAATTAGTCAACCTTAACACCAAAAAAATACTGAAGTTTTCGAAATCCCTCAAATTAGAGAATAAACAAGCACCTCCGTCGGTTAAACCTAGAATATCTCAAGTTGAGTAATCCCGATTGATATATTAATAAAAAGAGAGTCTATGGCATACCTTATGGCTTGGAGGATGGCGGTGACGCCGCTTAGGAATTGAGAGTGTTGAGAGAAAGAGAGAATTGGAAAAGGGCTAGGTTGAACCTCAGCGCTGTCGCCTGGAAATAAAATGGCGCACACTAGAGTAGAAACAACAACGCTGCAACGTTTACTACATTTTTGTTCCACTCATCTATGTTAAAAAACATGAGTGCTTTTTTAAATAAAAATATACACACGTAATAAAATGACAATATATATAGGTTAAATTTAAAAGTAAATATATTATACAATCTAAAAAGACACACACTTGTATGAAAATGACAGAGTATAAGTTGAGTATTGACGTTTTAACACTTTAAGAGAAATTGATGTAATATGAGCTCAGTTGTACTCGTATATCATATGAGTTTTTGTCTTTTTTTTTTAAATTAAACTTAAAACTTTTTCATACCTAAGTTACTATTAATGTATATAAATAATTTTAGTTATTACTCTCTCCATCTCAATCTTAACTGCATTCTTTCCATTTAAGACGTCTCAATTTTAATTGCACATTTTCTTAAATAGAAATACTCACTTTATCATTTTATCACATAAAATACTATCAATTTTTCTTAAACTCCGAGCACACAGTAACCCACCGATTAAAATTGAAACGGAGGGAGTACTAATCAATTTATTTGTATAAATAATTTTATTTTTATTCTGCCAACTAATATGTGTAGGGGAAGATGGAGTGTCGATAGGGGTGAAGAAGAGGTTCAAATTCAATTAACAATGATTCATACGACTCTATTTAGGGCAATTATGTCAAATGTTGCAAAAAATTGTCGGGAGATAATTGTTGTTTCAGTTAGCTCTTAGTACGTTGGGATGAAAAAATTTCAGCAAATAAGTTAGCTAAGGAATTTCGTTCATCTGGTGAGTTTGGTTCTTATAAAAAAGAAGAAAAAACAGACATGCCGCCTACTGTGAAGGATAGTAGCACAAAAAACTGCCTCACTCTTTAAGCATTTCAAATAACTGCGTAGGATACAGTTGAGACAAAGCCAATCAAGATAATACTGAATGAAGCTACAAATTCAACATTTAAGATAATCTGGAACTACAAGTTTGATTGAATTATACAACTATTGTGCCCTAGCAACTGGCTCAAGAGCTTCAACAGTAACCACGCTGTTACCCCTGATGACCTGCAATGGCGACGAGCGAAACAAAACCATCGTAAGTTTGGGCAAGTGGCGTTTATTAAAAAAGAAAAGAGAAAACTAGGAATTGATAATACTCACCACCATGCCTATGTCGGTTTTCTCGTTTCCATTCACTTCAACCGTGTTGTCCACCACCAGGTTCATAAACTGATCAAATCCACGAAGGGTTCCGACTACCATGCGGTTGGCATTAAGCTTTACTGAAATATATCAAAATTTATCAACATAAAGAAAACAGGCATCATGACTTTTTGAATTATTGAAGTTAGAAGACCTAATAGTAATCATCATGGTGGCATTTTGCATTCTAGATAAAGAAATACAAGAGGTAGCCCATGAGTTTCTGTCCATAAACGCAATTAATATGATACATGGAGAGTACTATCAGCTCTGTATTTCAAATTGCAAAACATGGATAAGAAGCTCAATCAGTATAAAAAACAAATAGTAGCAACTAGCTCCCATTCTAAACATTGGCTGAGTGCAAGACTTTCTCCGGTACACTGATTACTTTCCTATAACGGATGATTGAAGATCTAAGTAAAGTACAATTCACTATTAAGTAAAAAATTGATGTACAACATTTTAAATTGTATGTGTTACTGCTTAACCTTTTTATGAAACTAAAAATCGACTGCATAGGGGAGCATACAATTTTCTAACTTACAACATAAAGTAAAGCGTCACCATTCTGTAACACAAGATATTGGCATTCTGTAAAATGTATTGCAAGTACTTTATTTTTATAGGCCTATATCAACTACTCCTGACCTTTTCTACCTCTAGAGATATAACGAAACTGGGCCATTGAGTCTCAAACATGTATTTTAAACCAAAATGTGACTCACCTAAAATCAAAATTGCATAATTCCAGTAACTATAAAAAAATAGATTATTCAATATTGATGAATAGCAA
This sequence comes from Stenogyne calaminthoides, assembly GCA_037126765.1. Taxonomy (NCBI): domain Eukaryota; kingdom Viridiplantae; phylum Streptophyta; class Magnoliopsida; order Lamiales; family Lamiaceae; genus Stenogyne; species Stenogyne calaminthoides. Next base: position 4,953,519 of record JBBCBC010000007.1, read on the forward strand.
CTTCTTCGAAATTATTCATGAACACATTCCTACAGTTTCACTAATTAATATGAAGCAAACAACCGGTACAGGATCCTTGATATGCACTTATTGAAATATTTTTTGGAAAAACATTATAAATCTCAGAATTAAAAAAAACAACGAATACATAAGCTCTTACTCTGTAGCTTCTTGTCCATGTACCTGTATTCGGAAGAAACGATGAACAATTAGCGCTAAATACAATAGAAATATATTCTGAAGGAAAAGGAAAGAAAAGACGCTCAGAACACTAAGAATCGTGAAAGATGCCTACTTTTTGAGGTCCGGAGGCTGCCCTGATCTGCTCATGGTGAAATCCTAAGGGGATTGGAATTGGAGTTCGTTCTGGGTTTATCGCGCTTCAAATTCCAAAACCCTAGAAAGAAAACAGTCCCAATTGTAGCGAATTTTGGAGCTTAAAACTTTTATGTATATTAATTAATGGACTCTGATTTTGGGCCTCGGGCTTTTCCGTCTTGGACTAGCTTTGGACCTTTTATTGGGTTTATGATTGAATTGATATATGCATGTCGAGTGAGTAAAAATTAAAACATCGATGAAAATTCTAGATAATTTTTAAAAGAGTCACCCTCCCAGGAGATCATCAACTATTTAGAAAGAAAAATAAATAAAAATAATAGATAGTAGATAGGTAGTGAAAATACATTTAATTTAGATAAATCTTATGGTTAATCCAACAAAAAATTTCTTTTGAAAATTTATTAGGAGATTCAGGAAAATATTCGAACAAGCAATGTACATACCTCACCTTCTCGTATTATTTGTCACTTTTAAAATTTTATATAAAATTAAATAATGTAAAAATTTGATAAACTTACCCTCCAATAAAAAGGAAAGATAGGAGAGAGGGTGTGTGGTAAAAATATATTTTTCATAAAAAAAAGAGGACAAATTAGAGATAATTGTGAAAAAAATAACAAACAATAATCGTTTATAACAAAATTTAAGTTTAAAAGTGAAAATAATGTAAAACTAAGAAATTATATTATTATTTTTTTCGAACAGTAAATTATATTAATTTATAAATTTAATAAAATGTAAAATTAAAATAGAATCATGAATTAGAACAAAGTACATTCAAGTTCACCAACCACAAAATGTGGAAATTTAACTTAAAATGACGGCCAAAAAAACTCTCTTTAATTATACACATATTTTATTTTTATTTTTTTATAATTAGCAAGCACCCCCTAAAAATCTTAGAATAAGGATATTCGAATATCTAGATATTTTTCCCTATTACAAATAAAACTCAAATATAATATTAAAAAAATTAAAAATAAAACAAATAAATATTTAAACATATCATAATATTGGATTTAGTTTGATTTTTTTACAACTTAAACAATTCTGTTTAACCCATTTTTTCACAGTAAAAAAATTGAACCGCACCACGTCTTGTTGTCGGACGTAAAAAAAAAAGTTGTAACCAAGTCAACAGTCCGGTTCGATCCGATTTTAAAACCACTGCTTTCTTCTAGATTATTTTTTTGTGGTCCTAATTAGCTGAAAATGTTGAACATTTTTTGACAGCTTTTGATAGTGGAAGTTTTTACAGTCAAATTTCATCCGTACATGCTAATTTGTACATTGCCTAACTATCAATTAAAAGAAATTAAATTAGATAGTTGGATAGATTCCTCTTTGTTCTCATTTTAGGTTAGCAATATAAATGCATGGTTTTTCTTAGGGAGCACTAATAAATTGACTGCGTCAAACTCAAATTAGAAACTTATATGTGGATCATTGATTTTTGTGTGGATTAAAATATACGGAGTATATTATTATTCTAGAACTGAGAGCTGAGCATAAAAATTTCAATGTGATAATTCAGAACTAAAGTAGCTGAGTTCATTTTCCACAACATTTATAAATTACTATCGCCGTCCCAAGATAATGTGTACATCACATTTTTTTTCGAGTTTTAATGAGCAAGATAAAGGTGGTGTGCACGCTTTTATGGAACGGAGGTAATACATTTTTAGCTAAAATATATATATATATATAATACATAAATTAACATAAATAATAATGTACATTAAATTGTGTATACTGTGTTACTATTTAACATAATACTATAAAAACAGACACGTAGTACTATGTTAAAGCATATACAAGTCAGTGGCCCGATTTGACACGATTATGAGGCGCCCTTCGTTTTTTTAACTCATAGAACTTTTATCAGTGGCGGACCCAGAATTATGAATACGATTATTAGATATTTTTAAAATATTTATACATAAATATTATTTTATATTTAAATTGTATATAATCATATGCAATATGCAAATAGATAAAACTAGATCTTGTATGCATTCAGGTACACGTGCACTCATAGTGCATTTTAAAAATGTGTAATTTATTATATTGAAAAGTATAATTTATTTACATTGAACCGTGCAACTATTAATATAAAAAAATAGTTGCACGATTCAGTATAAATATGAGTGCACGGTGCACCTGGGTGCACATGAGAGCCACCCATATATAAACTATTGCATAAAGTTCGAATAATTTTTTTTATCACAATTAACTCTATACACATATTTAGATGAAAGAAATTACGATTCCTAATCTATCAAAAAAATGTCATCAAATTAATTAGTTATCTAATTAAATAATAAATATTGATTATTAAAGGAATAGATTAAAGGAAAAAGACAAAAAAAAAAGAATTGAATTATTAAATAATAATGTGGCGTGAAGATAGATGAAAGGGGGAATTTTATTTTTTTTATTTGTGAAACGCCCAGAATTACTGGACACAAAATGAAGAATGGGCCTAATAATGTTGTAATTTCGGTGTAGTTAATTTCTTCTGTATACACACATATATATGCCAAAAAAAATAAAAATTGGGGGTACAGGTGTACCCCTTGTACCTTCTTAAGTCTGCAATTTATTTTATTTAATAATAAGAAATTGCCGTCTTTGCTTACTTATTTGATTATTTCACAACCGAATATTCTCCATATTCTACCTTCATGGGGGTCACAACTCTAAGCCAAAAGTAGGAAGTCTAACTTATTTTTTGTATGATACTATAAAATCATTTTGGTAATGAATAGTTTAATGATTTTCACTTTACTTCATGTTATCCACCATTTTCAGCCGACCACCAAACAAATTATCTTTATTCTTGGTGGGTGATTGATTCCTTCTTACTTGGGCGTAATTTAAGTGAAATTTAATTAATTATTGTTTGCTCTTTAATTAATTAGGTTGATTAGGAAAGTTAAGTCTTAAAATATGGGTTTGGTTCAATTATAGAAGAGTGAGTTACTAATTAATCTCTTTTTTACTCAAAGATACCCAACTAGAAAAAGACAAAGAAAATGAATTCTTTTATCGACTTATATATATGCTATAGCCTATAGGGCGCCCATGTTTCAATTTGAAATCGTACAATAGAATAATGGAATTGGTACGGTTATTCTTGAATGGTAAAAAAAATATAAATAATAAAATTTATTCAAAAAAATAGTTTTTCCTTTTCCTCTGTCTGATTCTCATCCAAAATCGACCATTTAAATAAGATAAAAATTCGTATAAAACGGTCTCACAAATAAAATAAATTAAAGACTAGCTTAAATAGATATATACTTATTTCAAAGTGTTAAAATGTCATTGTTCTAATTATGCTCCGTCTTACAGTGAGATCTCATGCAATTATGTTTCCTTAAATAAAATCTTATTTTAGCGATCTAATGACCTCATCGATTGAAGTGTTGGAAGATTGTACCGTTTTATCGGTTGAAATTCATAGATTCTTAAAAATCTAAAACTTTTTTTTTTTGGTAAAATAATTTAATTAATTTTTTTTTACTCTTTTACAATTATCCACTAAATCTTATTAATTTTATGTTCAAGTAATAAATAAATTATAACCGTCTCTAAAAAAGTAAAATGTTTAGTTTCTAATATGTTAATCTTGTGTTTCGAAAAAAAAAATTTATATGTTAATCTTGGGTTGTGGCTATGTGCCGACTGCCGACTATGCCTTCCACACGTTATTCAAAATAACCTAACACTCCTTCTTAACCATTGATAAGCCAAAGCAAGTGAATGAAATTTATTGAAGCTAATATGTCATCCACCACAAACATCATTGAATTTGAAATATTAACATAAATATAGTAAGTAATTAAGTCCAAGTCAAAGTTGAGCCCCCTAATTTCTAACCCCTCTCCACTATAAAAGAAACCTCAACCTCCCTTTTCCCCCTAAATTCTCCCCCCAATACTACAAAAAATGCTAGGAAAAAAACTTGGTTCAATGAGAAAACTAGCAAAGAAAGTTAAGGTTGTGGGAAATGCCGAGCGCAAGCAACCGTATTACGAGTGCTTGATCAAGGAGGAGGGGGGAGGCGCCACCGCGACGCCCACCGGAACTTTTGTGGTGTACGTGGGGGAGGAGCGGCAAAGGTTCGTGGTGCCGACGGGGTACTTGTCTCACCCTTTGTTCAAAATAGTATTAGAGAAGGCTTACAATGAATTTGGATTTGATCAAAGAAATGGGCTAGTGGTGCCATGTAGTGTCAATATATTCCAAGAAGTGGTAAGTGCGGTAGAATGTTGTAATGGCAAATTCGATTTTGGGGAGTTTGTACAAGAGTTTCTTTAGAAAAGTTAGTAGAAATGTTGAGCTATTATTGATCATCCTATAGTGAATGATTGTAACATACATGCATATGCAGGGTATGTTTAGATTGTAGAAATAGAAAGGCCAAAATGAATCACATTCTCTCTCTTTCCCACATTTTTGCTTGCACATTTATACCTTTGTGTCACTTTTTCATGTTCCAATTATATTCCATCTTTTGGATCTTTAACACATGGACCCAGAATCATGATGGTTCGTTGATTTTTTTAACATTTCACGTGTCATTCATCTGCATTATGAAACATGTAGTGAAACAAAAAATGTGAAACAGCTGATATCATTCCACTTTTTTGTATCTTAAGAAAAGATTACAAGGATATCCCAAATGATGTGAAAGATAAGAGCCATATATAGAGGGCGTATATGTTTGTTTTGACATAATTAACACATTTTGTAGTGAATTGATCTTCATCTTCATGGTCTTTTTAACTATTATTTTTGTTGCAGGAGACCTTTTCAATTTATTCATCACTACTTTTTTTTTTTTATCAGACAAGAAAATTTCATTAAGTAATAACGAGTACTTCTTATTCATCACTACTTATCATGTTTGTTTTGATTCTGACAGGGGCTAGTAGAAATTTGACTTTTTCGGGTATTGAATTAAAACACAATACTTTCTAACCAAATTTTTTGTTACCTTAAAACATCAGTTCAATTCATCTGTGCCACTTTTTTGTGTTTCAAAATTATTTCACCTCCTGAATTTTTAACACATGGACCCAGGATTATGGTGGTCCGTTGGATATATTACATAAAAGAAAATCCTACATGCACATTGCTTAATATTTAAAGCCATAAAAAATAATTTACAAATAATAATAATAATAATATATGTATATATATATATATAATAAAATAGCTTGAACACTAGGACAATCACAATCGCAATGACAACTAACAATTTCAAAAAGAATTAAAATTTATCATTAAATGAACCAATTTTATATACAAAATTGTAGTTTCAAATAAAAAAGAGGAACTATTTTGTTTTTATTTTTATTAACACCTAGTTAAGTTTTCTTTCTTTTCAAATTAAGGGGTACAAGTACTGAAGTACATTTATATCATTTTCCGTAATTGAAAATCTGAATCCATATACACTGTTCTATTTTCTCTTATAATTTTGCTATATATCATGTCTGAAACAAATCGTGTAACAATTTCGTTGCTACTTAAAATTAATCTACAATATGCATACATCATATAAACAAGTACTGTTAAACAAATTTGCAATGACAATCAAATTCAAATCCATCAAGACAATCCATCCAAGAGGAGCCTTTTCATTTCATCAATAAGGTCCTGCATCTGCTGCCTCGAATGCAAAGGGAAGGGGAAGACACAAGCGCAATCCAATTTCCCGTCCCGTATCGTGTCGAATATTGCGACGGACGGGCCCACGCCGTGAACGGAGGTGCACCCGATGAAGTCTTCTAACCCAATGTCCTCATTCGGATGATCCATGATCATAGGATCCTCGAAAACGGAGACTAGTGAAGTTCTGAGAGATGAAGATGGAGTCAAGCTCGGGTTTTCGATGGCTTTGCACATCAAGAAGTTGAGATCGGACATGTCCGTGAAATGCTTCTTGTTATTTTTGCATGCATGAAGAAAGAGTGGATTTGTTTTGCTAAATCCCATAGATTGCCCTGTCCATTGTAATCGTGGTTGTGTAGAATGGCAGAGTGGTAAAACCCTGCATACAGAATCTTCTATAAACTTGGTTCGTAAAAGTATTGGAAAAATAATTTTATTCGTCCTAGTTTTTTATTTTGGTCTTGTTTGACGTTTAAATTTTGATTTTTGTCATGTAAATTACATATTTTCCGACTTTTTGGTCAATTTGTATTTTAAATTTTAATTTTCGTCCTGTAACTAATTACATATTTTTTTAATCACTTTTTGATTTTGATTTATGTAAGTTATAGGACGAAAATCAAAATTTAAAAGTCAAAAGGACCAAAAAGTGGAAAGTGTGTAAGTTACCAGACAAAATAAAAAATGTAAAAATCAATAAGACCAAAACAAAAAAGTGACAAAATTATAGGACCAAAAAAAAATTATTCCCTAACAGTATTACAATGAATTCGATACATTGTTTTAGCATATGAAGTATCACTATTTAGTAGCTTAAAAAATTAATGAATGTAATATCAAATATTGTTAATTAACACGTATATACTAATTTCGTATGTTAAAACATAATACTTTTTTATATGCTAAAATATTACTTTGAATTTGAGAGCTCACGTGAATCTGTTCTACATTTTTTTTTTTAAATCGAAGATAATTAACATGTTGAACACTACACCACCCACCCCCACCTCAAAGAAATTGAACAAAAGAATTAGAAAGAAGTCATATATTGATTGCATCAGCTAATCCGTTGATTTCAACTAATGTTTTTTTTCTATTGGGGTTGACATGTTTGGTGGTAGGTTAGGTTTTGTAGAGGCTTTTAAATGTTATTTTAAATATATAAATAACATGAATTTAGTAAGATAAGACTTACCAACGTGGTGGGTGGGAAGTACTGGATCAAGAATGGGACGACAGTCGATGAGTGTTGTAATCGCATACTTTCGCCATTCATCATTAGGGATCCCATTCATACAATGCGATGCCATTATTACAGCTGCCTTTAAAATCCCACTTAATTTTATTTCATTCTCATTGCAACTCTGCCAAAGTGATACCAATAGTTCGAATCATTTTTTTTTTGGTAAAATTGTATATATAGTTACATATAGACAAATGAAGGTTACCAGATAGACTATGAGGCCGTCAAACATCAAATTAAAGGTAAAAATTGATACAACTTGACACCATTCTAATGAATACTCATTTATGCAATGACGGTTATATATATAGGGTATAGTTAAATGAAGTTATCTTTCTAAAATCCAAATATTTTCTAAGCAAATTAAGGCAGCATACATACACTCGGCCATTCTTACACTTGAGTACTAAATTGAATTGATCGATCAGCTGCATTCAACATATGTAATTCTTACTATAGCTCAAGTAATTTTGAATTCATATTTACATATCATATGTAAAAACGATATATATTTGTCATAGAAACAATCCTAGCTATAATGAAATTCTTTTATATTAAATTATGCATTATGCTCATATTCACTACTACATCTGTTAATATTAGAAAAATTAAATAAACGAATTAATTTCACTCTTTAAAAGTTCGAACTTTTAGATGAGACCGAATTCTTTAATGGTATCAGAGCCTTCAGGCTCACGCCCACGCCTTGGGTTCGATTCAGATTCTCGCTAAAAGCAACTCCACTCATTTTAAATTGTACACTCGATAGGCCTCCTCTCAATGATGGAGTAAGAGATTTCAGCCCACGAGTGGGGAGGAGTATTAGAGAAATTAAATAAACGAATTAATTTCATACATCTCTATAAGTTCGGACTTTTAGATGACACAAAATTCTTTCAGTCCCAAACTCAATTGAACATTTGATAAAAAGATCCATCCAAAACTCAATTGAATATTTATATAAATGGTCATAAAACAACTTTTTCATTTTTATGTATTGCCTTTAAACACCACAATATTACATTTAATGATATTATTTTTTTAACATTAAAGTCAATTTTATTTCATTCAATTTACATAAATGTCACTATTTTACTATATAATACCATCAAAAAGTGACTGTATTTTTTAATTTTAATAATAATACACAACTATTTTCTTAAAATTCGTATGTGCAATAAATATTCTATCAAATCAACTATGTGATTTGGGAGTATAATTTTTATAATATATTCTGATATTAATTATTAAAGTGATGGCAGATTATCAACATTAATCAAGAACCAACCAAATCAATAATTTGACTTACCGATAGAATCCTTGCAGTGTGATCAGAATTCATCTGCAGTCTAACAACACGCGACATTCTGTCAGACACCGTGTCCTTAAATTCCAAATTTGCGGTCCGAAAAGAATTCAACGAATATCCCAACATATCAACCCCACGCGCCCAAAGCCACTTACTCCCCACCCCGCGTGGGACACAATCCTCAATTCCCAAACTACCCTCCATTTCTCCCCCATCTTCCCATTCTACCCCCACCACCCCACTCAGCAACGCCGTAATTGACGTCCTATCACACGCTGACGTGTGATGCCTAAGCGCCAAAACCCACTTGCTGTTGTCCAAAGTGTACAGGCTGGCGAAGGAAACATCTGTGTCAGATGAAGGGTCAGGATTCTGCCACGCGTTGGTGTTTAATTCGTGCTCGAGAATGAGTTGGAACGGTGGTGTACGATCGTCGGGGATATTGGTTTGGAGAATCTGGGAGGTTGATTGGAGATCGAACGGCTGGATTTGGAGGTACGGTTTTGACGGCGTTATGAATGAGAAAGAGGTGGAGGCGGGGTGGTAACGGAGTTTGGAGTTGAGGATTGGGTGGGAATTTTGGAGTTTGTGGAGGGCGTTTTGGAGAATTTGGGTGTTAGGGGGTTTGGAGAGGAGAAGGGCGAGGACGGTTATTCCGGTGCCACCTGGCACCGCCTTGCACCAGCTGAGCTCGGTGGCGCCGACCGGCCGGATTTTGGGTTCGACGCCGTCGAGCGGCGGCGGGGAGAGGGACATGTTTGGTGAATAATTGTTTTTGGGTTATAGATATTTGGAGGACGAAAATAATGGTGTAGTTCATAGTTTGTTCATCCACGTTTCTTGAAGGCAAGGGAGAAAGGTTGCGTGTAAGACGTGCAAAATGAGTCATGGACTTGGGCCCAACTATGGAATTGAATTGGATATAAAATTAAAATTCTCACCCTATCAAATGGAAGATTTTGATGGATCATCATGATAAATTGATATTATTTGAGAGGAGTGAGTCTTCTTCCTACCAGGTGCATGGTGGTGTATTTCATAAATATATAATTTATTGTATTAAAATATATAGTTTATTATATTAAAATATGTCATATGTATTCTATGTTTTAGTGTAATAAATTGTATTCCTTCCATACATCAAAAATATGCTCAATTCTTTGAGTAAATATTTTAAGAAAAGGTTAATAAAATAAATAAAGTAAAGGGTATTATAGGTATTGTGGGGTTCATTTATAGATAAAGTGAATTTTGTAGATAAAGTACAGTAACAATATGAGTAATTAAGCGATGGTTGGAGGGTGGAAATAAAGTGAGTGTGTCCATAAAAGGAATGAACACACTTTTGGTGGACGGACAAATAAGAAAAGTGAGCACAATTTTAGTGGACGGAGGGAGTATATTTTAATACAATTTTTTTTATTTATCTAAAATATATTATGGAGTGCACGATACCCCTAATCATGATACTAGCCTTTAATTTTTGTCCACATTGTCATCAATAGGCTTGGCAATGGGACATGGCCTATAACTTCCCATCCCCATCCCTGCAAAATTCGAGGATTTCCCACCCCGTCCCCGCAAAGCATTCGGGGAATAATCATTCCTCGTCCTGACGGGTTATTAGGATTAAAAATTATTACTCTGTCTCAATTCTTTTTTCATATTTACTGTTTTCTCATGTTTTAGCGAGCGAGTTTTTTATTAGTATTTGAAATGATAAAATAATTTTTATGAAGACATATAATAGATGAGAGGTAGAACTATCATACATCTCCAATAATTTCAAATACTAATAAACAATTTGTTCACTAAAATAGGAAAAAAAAAGTAGGAGTGGGTCTCATGTGCCGGTGTACCGTGCACTCATAGTGCATTTTAGAAGCGTGCAACTATACAAAATAGAAATGTGCAACTATTCCTAATAGAAGCATGCAACTATGTTCCCATATTAACAAATTGCACTTTTCTCATAAATAAGTCGCACTTTTCAACATAACAAGTTGACGCTTAAAAATCTTATTATGAAAATTGACTGCATCGAGAAAGATACAAGACCTAGCCAAAATGTAATGTGAAAAAAGAGTTGGGAAGGAGGGAGTATTAGAATTTAAAAAATTTAAGTGTCCTTCGAAATTAAAAAAAAAAAAAAAATAATTACACAATGACCTGCAGCAAGTTAAATGATCAATTTTTAAAAAAAAAACTTAAATAACTTATAATCAAAATTAAAAAGTCAAAATAGTCGGGATCAATTTCAAAAGAATTAAGTTTTTAGACTAAAAAAAACTTGATACCTAAAATCTATTAGTGATTATTAAGGCTCATTTTTCAAACAATAAAAAAAAATGGATAATGGGCCACAAAGTGGATTCAAGAGGCCCCAAAAGTTTGTGGCCATGTTAGAGCCTTTATAGGCGAGTCTTTAATTGGGCCGAAGTGGGTTATCTTTAAAGAGAGCTAATTTATGAGATTTTTGTTGTACGAAATAAAATTTTGAGATATTTTGTTAGAGTTGTTCTCTCATGAATTATATATGTGCTATGAATTTGAATTATTTGATTAATTTTATCAATTATAATATATTTTTCTAATAATTAAATTTGCCCCGTATTATATTCTGAATAGACTCAAATGCACATGAATTAAAAACAAGATTTATAGCATGAACATGTTTATATAAATTTTTTTCATTTTGTTAAATGGAAAACGGAACACTCTTTTTATTTTCTTGTTGAAGAGTAAATTCACATGTCTGATGATGTATCTAGTAGAACTTGGACAAGTATAGGAAAAACAACACATTGGAGCATAGCAAAATTTAGAAACAATAATAAAAAATATAGCATTGTTTATTTAATTTTTCAAAGAATGGATTACGTTTAGAGGATTATTATTATATGCTGCGCAGGTCAGTAAAAAGGGATGTACTCCTAATTAAATTTTATTATTGTTAATCTTTTACATTTATATATGAACGATGATTTCAATATCACACATACACTAGTTTTTACTTCTTTCATTATAAGTTTTCCTTAAATAAAATTCCTTTTGTTTTATTAAGACCTTTTGGGAAAATAATAGTGTGAGTGAATTAATCTAATGTGTTTTTTTTTTTCAGGAATATTCTGTGTTTATATATGAATGATGATTTCAATATATGATAAAAAAAACTAATTTTTTACATCTGTCACTATAAATTTTATTTTGTTGTAATTAAGACTCCTAGTAAAAGAAGACAAAGTTTCATATGACATGTATACATGAGACAGGGTACAACTTAGTACAAATTACACCCACTTCTCCCAAAGCGTCAATGCATCAATGCGCGACTTATGCCGTCTCACTGTGAGACGGTCTCATGCAAGTGTGTCTCGTAAAAAAAATATAGTGTGAGTGAACTTTATTTCTATACGTCCAGCTGGCTCCAGCTCTACAAGAATTCAAACCAATGATTTCAAAACCGGGTTGAACCGGGAACCGGCCGGTAACCCTGTTAAAAAACCCCTATAGAACCGGATTTAGGGTTGAACCGGTCAAAACCCGGTTCAACCGGAAAAAAAACCATTTTTTTTAAAATTAAATTATTAATTTATATTAAATATTTAAAATTTTAAATCTATATTCCTCTCACATTTTTCTCCAACACTTTCGATGTGGGATAAATGTATGAGGTGGGACAAAATTTATAAAATATGATATGAAAAGTTATAAAATATATAATTAAATTTTTGTAGATGTATACTTATTTTGTTTTTTTAATTAAACATAGGAAACGATTGAACCGCCGGTTGAACCGGTCCGACCGATGGTCTATCCGGTTCGATCACTGGTTCGGTTATGAAAACATTGATTCAAACAATCATTATTATAAAATATCAAATCAAATATATATATATATATATATATATATATATATATTATATTCTAAAAACAAATTGTTGTAATCACAAATTTTACATTCCTCTTCTTCACCAAATAGTTGACCAGAATAAAATAAATGAAGATAAGAGTGATTTTCTTTTCTTCGTGAGACACAGAAATTTATTTGTTATTGACAAAATAATTTACTACTGTCAATTTGCAAAAATTAGAATCATATCCCCTTACTTTTCGAAATTCAATGAAAAATAAATTTTATTAGGTAAAATAATCTTTTTATAAAGTTAGATTAGTTTTTTTTTTTTTAAATGGTGATCAACTTGCCATTGCATTGGATGAGTATATGCCCTTTCCGCCGGTTACATCTACATAAAAATGCCATTTTGGACCCATACTACTATCAAATTTTGATGTTTTCGTTCTAATTATTTTTTATACTGACGTATGAAAGAATTCAAATGGAGGCTATTGGAATTATCTCAATTCAAGTTTCAGAAATAGTAAAATTATTAATTTAGGGCTTAAAATTTTTGACATAAATTTGTGTGAATTTGAATTAACAATGAATTCTTTTTTTTTTAGAAAAAAAAAACTTATTATGTATAAAATTTATCATTATTATACACAAAAGCTATCATTGTTATGTATAAACTATTACTAGCATTTTTTTTAAATAACGATAATTTTTTTGCATAGAAATAATAAAGTTCATGTATAAATTTGGTTACAAAAATGTTACTCAAAAGTTTTTTTATAATATTATCAATTGGTTGAAAGATAGAAGCTAAAGTTTTTTATATATTTATATAATTTTTTTTATAAGATTAAAGTTTGTGTACACTAATTTGATAAGATTAAAATTTGTGTATACTCTTTGCACATGTAAATGTAATAATGAAAATTAATCCTCTCATTCTTAAAAATAAAATAAAAATACATTATACATTTCGTAATGTATTTTTTGTATATATAATTTATTATATTAAAATATATTACTTATATAAATTGAAAGAAGCATTTTATATTCATGTAATGAGTTATATATTTTAATATAAATAAATTGTATATTGCAATAATAAGTTGTACATGTTTCACAAAAGTATTATGCAGGTACCCTGAATTTTCCCATATATCAAAATGCTCACTTGAGATTCCATGGAGATTATGTAAATTTGTATTTGGTGCTTCCAGACAAAAAGCCCCTTCTTCTACTTCATCTCCAAGCCGAATTGAGAAATTGAAGAAGAAGCTGAATTTGATAGAGCTCATATGGGACCTTTCTCTCTCTGTACTCCCCTCCACGCTTCAACCCTCCATTTTTCTAATGAACCTCTCATCTTCTTCGGCGGCCGCGCAAACCAGAACCTCTGTATCTCCAGAAACATTTCACATTCCAGAAAAAGCAAGCTGATCGTGTTCTCGTCTTCTCCGACCGATGCCTCCGCCAATTCCGCCACTCCTTCCGGCGATAACGGCGCAAGGTCCACACTCAAACCTTTCCCCTAATTCTGTTCTGTTTTTTCTCGAATCGTAATCTATCAATTTCCGATTCTCGCGGATGTGTAATTACTGCTATTCAGAAGCTTCATACTTAGGAAATTGCAATTATATGATCATAAGTTGGAATACATGGCCAATTGATGAATAATTTATAATCTAGGTTCATTTTGGAACTCTGCGTTTGCTTATCTGTTCGAAATTCTATTATGCAGCAATTTCTGCATCATAGAAGGACCAGAGACCGTTCAGGATTTTGTTCAGATGCAGCAGCAAGAGATCCAAGACCACATTAGAAGTAGACGCAATAAGATTTTTCTGCTTATGGAAGAAGTGAGTTTTCCCTTTTGTTATTTTTAATTGCTTCAATTTTTTCTTACTTTTGGGGTCTGATGCCTATCTTGTTGAACTTGTGCTGTATGGAGGATTCATAACATGTTTTTTCATTACCTTTACTGAAGTTGAGGAGGCTAAGAGTGCAACAACGGATCAAGAACATGAAAGATAACAGTACTGAAAACGAAAATGAGATGCCCGATATCCCGTCTTCGATTCCCTTTCTCCCTCATGTGGTAAACATCTGAACCCTCCCCTAATCTGTAGATGATATGATACTACTACTTTTAAAGTTTGAGTTATTTTTCGTATTTTTATATACTTCATATTTTCATTCGGAGCACAAGAGATTGATATATGAGTAGGTTGATTAAAATTATAAGCCATGTGTAATTTGCAAAGTGAATGCAGAATATTTGTCTTTTAATCTGCAATATGGCTTCAGCTTTAGAATTAATGGTTGTGGATTCACAAATATTAAACATAGACTCTGTGATGGGAGGGTCTCTTGCTTCAAGATGCTCATTAATTTCCATTTTCATTAAAAATTCTCTTTACATGATGTTATTAGATTTTCTGAATGTGTTGGATACCTAATCACATCACTGACTCTCTTGAAATAGACGCCGAAGACGCTGAAGCAGCTCTATTTGACCAGCTTTTCATTTATATCTGGAATTATAGTTTTTGGGGGCCTCGTGGCACCAATTGTAAGCTCCTAATCATTTTAATCCTGAAGCATCGCTATTTAGTCATTTTTCATTATGATCAAAAGGCTGAACTGATCATTGATTTTTTATTGCAAAATCACAGCTTGAACTAAAATTAGGTTTAGGAGGTACCTCATATGAAGATTTCATAACCAAAATGCATTTTCCTATGCAATTAAGGTATGTGAAAGTTGTCTCATTTTCTGTTTAAAAACATTATGTAACTGGTTTCTGTGAGTTTTCATTATACTTGAGAATGATCAGCTTACTTGACGAAAGACCTGTTTAAATATTTATTCCAGTCAGGTGGATCCTATTGTGGCCTCGTTTTCCGGTGGGGCAGTTGGGGTTATATCAGCATTGATGCTGCTAGAGATTAACAATGTTAAGCAACAAGAGAATAAAAGATGCAAGTACTGTCATGGAGCAGGTATTTTATTTAGTTGAAGTGTTTCAAAATCAAAGTACTTAGGTTTAATTTCATAATTCTTGTTAATGTGATAGTGATCTTAGTATATTAAGGTTTCCCAATATGATGTGCAAATGTTGCTGTGTTGTTTCCAGCTGTCTCATTCAACCTAACCATGAACACAGTGAGTGGTATTTTGTTGGGTTGCTTTTATAGTACAAATAGTCTTATCCTATTTGACCGGTTGTTAACAAGCAGTTCACCTTTGAGTTACTTCGCACCTGAATATCAGTTATGCAGTAAATAATCGATCAGCTTAGTTTTAATATACGCCAGTCCATCAAGCACTTTCATTCCTTAAGAAAAGGATGAAAATTTGCATGATATTGCTTTCACAAAAACAAAGTTTTCATCATTGAGGTAATCATTCTGAAAACTTCACAACTAAAATATTGGGGATTTCCATGATTCAGTGCTTATGAATTGTTTTCAGTCAAAGAGCTCTCATAAAATGTTAATTCCTTTTGTGGTGCAAGTTTAAACTCAATAGCCTAAAAATATGTATTTGCGAGTCAATTTATTTCTACTTTATTTTTATGTCCTAGATTTAATTGCTTAAGCCTTTTTCTAACAAAATTATAGTAATCATATTTCCTTATTGTCTGTGGATAGGATATTTGGCATGCGCTCGGTGTTCAGCAAGTGGTTTGTGTTTGTCCATTGAACCTATAGTAACAAGCGCCACCAATCGCCCATTGAGAGCACCCACTACTAAAAGGTGTCTCAATTGCTCTGGGGCTGGAAAGGTATATACAACCATATTACTCCCTCTGATCCCAAATAAGTGATGTTTTAGAGTAGAGTTATCGTTTCAAATTATTTGATGTTTTAGATCCCTATCCCAATTCCAAAAATATCTCTTATCATTTGAGAACATAATCACGCTAAAAGAAGGGGTTATATAGGAGGAAAGCGAGATGTGGGAGAGAGAGAAGACATTAAGGACTAAAATTAAGTATTTGAGGAAAGAAAAAATAATTACTGAGGATATATTTGTCATTAAACAATAAACACTCATTCTGAATTTCACCAACAAACTCTAAAGCGTCACTTACTTGGGATCGGAAGGAGTATGTTACTCAGTGTATTGTTCTTGATTTGTTACTATGCATTTGGTGAGTGTTCAACTGTTTCACAGAAGTCATGTATTCATAGTCGAATCATAGTAAAAAATAGTCTCGACATTTACAGAATTTCTCTAATCATTCTATTTCTTCATTTTTTACCGATTATTTTTGCACCTGTATCAGGTGATGTGCCCGACTTGCCTTTGCACCGGGATGATAATGGCAAGTGAGCATGACCGGCGTATAGAACCATTTGACTAAAAAAGCAAAAAATTCAATAAAGCCCGTCCTGTGAGGAAAATTCACGGGATGGCAAGGAAACTCCGGCTGAGCTTGTCTATCGAATGCTGACCAAATGAAAGGGTCTTTAAAGAAGCATTCAGATGAAAGCTGAACAATTATTTACATTTTAGAGCATACAGAGGCACTTTTCTTCTATCAAACGTTGTACGTTTTAGACGCCACACTGCTTATTAAGTGACTAGTTTGTTACCTCACTGTATTTTTAATAAAACGAATGTTGATTCTATGTGTATTAGTAAAGTTTTGTACCCTTACATGTATAGGGATAATGTCATATTATATACGATTTACTGTGTGATGAAATTAAAATACGAGATGGATATAGAGTATAGACTATAAATTATTTATCTGTATCGACGCATTTACAAGTTTCATTTGGTTAGGTCCAATTGTTTGGGGTTTATGTGTGTAATATAATTTTGTATATATTAACACCTAAAAATTTAAACTTAAATTTAATAATTTTTTCACCTATTCGGTTTGCGTGGGGATTCTTCATTCCCGATTTTCTTTGTAATATTATTTTTATAATATTTTAGTGTAATGTATTTATATACATATATATACACATTGTTAATCGGTTATCTAATTAATCGGTAATCTAATTAAGTAATACTTGCTTATTTATTCGAGACAGTTTGGCCGAGTGGTCTAAGGCGCCAGATTTAGGCTCTGGTCCGAAAGGGCGTGGGTTCAAATCCCACAGCTGTCATATATATTTTTATTTGACAAAGTCTAGTATGAAAATTATTCTGTAATTGGTGAAGGTAAGATAAAATTGAGTGATTCATGAGTGATTCATGGTTCACTCGGCTCATGGTTTACTCGGCCAAGTGATTCATAGTCCACCCGACCCTAATTTAAGTCTAGTATGAAAATTATCTGTAATTGGTGAAGGTAAGATAAATTTGAGTGATTCATGGTTCACTCGGCCTTGAGTGATTCATGGTTCACTCGGGCCTTGAGTGATTCATGGTTCACTCGGCCAAGTGGTTCATAGTCCACCCGACCCTAATTTAAGTCTAGTATGAAAATTATCTGTAATTGGTGAAGGTAAGATAAAATTGAGTGATTCATGGTTCATTTTCTTCATACCACTCGGTGATTCATCCACATGTTTTAAGTCTAGTATGAAAATTATACGTAATTGGGTAAAATAAAATTGTGATTAATGGTTCATTTCCGATGATTCATGGATCATTCATAAAGTGGTTCATAAATCCAATTAATTTAAGTCTAGTATGAAAATTATCTGTAATTGGTGAAGGTAAGATAAAATTGAGTGATTCATGGTTCACTCGGCCAAGTGATTCATAGTCCACCCGGCCCTAATTTAGGGTTCATTATTTAATGTTTAGGGTGTAGATTGTTGATTTATGACATTTTTATAGATTTTAAAATTTTCATAAGACATACTCTTTTTATTTTTATTTTATTGTTATTATTTATGATATATGTTAAGATTGTCTTTTATATTCAGGTCTTCCAACCAATCATCATTTAAAACACTCATGCTATTTCAACTTAAATAAAAGACAATGTGGTGCTCTTATTACTCTCAAGTTCTTATTATAAAAACTAGAGAAACCCGAACATTACAATAAATGATCCAAGCCCAATTACTCTCAAGTTCAACCAGTTGAAGTGTGGTGCTCTTAAGTCTTAACCGAAGAAAATGCAATTTATGCTAAAATTGAAGTCGATGATTGATGAATGGCAAAGCTCTTTCGTTTCAGAAGCCTTCTCTTTTCACACCCATCTAAGCCATGCTTTTCATTTCTTTCATCGTCGTCTTCGTATTCAGACGCCAACATCATTACAAACAGAGCTCTTTACTTTCTTGGACGTTGTAAAAGTGCAATCCATCTATTTCAAATCCAAGCCCACTTAATAACTTCTGGTCTTCTCCAAGACCCATCTTTTGCCGGCCGCCTATTGAAGCTCTCGTCGAATATAATCCACGATTCAGGCTATACGCTATTGATTTTCAGGTACGTCCGTTTTCCTGATGCGTTCTGCGGTAACACTGTTATAAAGAGATACTCTTGCAGCAACTATTATGCAAAAGCTGTGGTTTTTTATGTTGAGATGCTGAGAGGAGGTGATTTTTATCCTAATGGATTTACTTTCCCGCCATTGATTTGTGCTTGTGCTAAATTGGGTTGTTTGAGGTTGGGGCAAATGTGCCATGGGCACTCTGTGAAATTCGGGGTGGAAAATGTGTTGCCTGTGCAGAACTCTCTCATTCATTTTTATGCTTGTTGTGAGTTAATGGATGTTGCGTGCAAAGTGTTTGATGAAATGCCGGAGAGAGACCTGGTGTCTTGGAATACTGTTGTTAATGGTTTTGCTAAGGTTGGTGAAATGGGAGTAGCTCATGAGTTGTTTGATGCAATGCCTGTGAAGAATGCTGTTTCTTGGAATGTTATGATCACTGGGTATTTGAATTTTGGGAATCCGGGGAATGGGTTGAAGTTGTTTAGAGAAATGATGGCCCTTGGATTTGAGAGTAGTGATACTACAATGGTGCAAGTGGTTGCAGCTTGTGGGAGGTCGAATAGATTGAAGGAAGGAAGATCGATTCATGGGGTTCTTGTTAGATCATGTTTAAGTTTTAGATTGATTATAGACACTAGTGTGATTGATATGTATTGCAAATGTGGGAGGGTGGATATTGCTAGGTTCATCTTTGATAGAATGCCGAGCAAGAACTCTGTTACTTGGAATGCGATGATCTTGGGACACTGCATTCACGGGAGTCCAGTTGACGGGCTAAGTCTTTACTCTGAAATGGTGGATAGAATAAGTCAAAAAGACAAATCATCTGTAAACAACCACGTGAACTGTATTCTCCCTGATGAGCTTACCTTCATTGGAGTTTTATGTGCTTGTGCCCAAGCTGGAATGTTGGAGAAGGGGAGAAACTACTTCACTGAAATGATTGATGTGTTTGACATAAAACCTAATTTCGCTCATCATTGGTGCTTGGCTAATCTCATGGCTAGCGTTGGTCTAAAGCATGAGGCCATGAATATTCTGATAAACATTCCAAGTGATGAGGATAAGCCTCCAGAATACTCATTGTGGGCTGGGCTTTTCGGGTCGTGTCGTTTTGAAGGGGATGTAATGTTAGGAGAACAAATTGCCAAAGAATTGATTGAAGAAGATCCTCTGAACTTTTCACATTACAATTTGCTGGTTAACATTTACACAGCAGCAGGTAGATGGGAAGAAGTTGGTTGGGCGAAGGAAATTATGAAGGAGAAGGGAATTACAAGAGTTCCTTGTTGTAGCCTCAAGGACTTGAATGACATAGTATCCAATGTCAAAGCAAGAGTTCCCTAATAATGCACGCTATGTCTGTTGTTTTCTGTAGAGTTGGGACCAATGGATTTGTTATTTTGCTTTTGGAACTGGTGATTATTTGTGATGGTATTAGCTACCATTTTCAATCATTCCTTGATCATGGTGGTATGCAATTATTACGAGCCTCATAGAATCGATTCTGAATTGTTTTTGGGCATTTTTGCGTTCCTAATTTGGCGATTGATCTGCTTGATTTACTGGTTCCTTTTTTGTGTTTACTGCTTTACAGAACATAGAAAGATTCATCTTCATGCCATGATCAATCCACCAGGCTAAATGTTTGGTATAAGAATAAAGGTTATTGTTTCTTCTACCTTTCCTCCCTACCCAGCATCACTTCTTGATTATGCTTCATATTAACTCAATTCTCATAATTGAAAAACAATACCGTCATTCCTTCTGTACTGAAAAAACAATAGTAATGAAGTCCATCATGAAATCCATATTTCATCCTTTCCTAGTCTAAATATCAACTATTAAGCCATAAATCATTTGAGGTGCAATATTTCCGTTGACGTGTTTGTACTATAATTTACCAACCCCAGGTTACAAATTTACCAACGAGAGTGCAAAAAATGCCTTGCTAAATCTCACTCAGAAACATATTCATGGTCTTTATACGTTGCAGAACTTACACTTCCAGAAAATTTTCATACAGTAGTTTATTCTTTTATTCCCAAGTTTTACTCTATATAACAACCTAATTGATAAGTCGGGATTATTATATGTTTTAATTTGGTAGTTTTGCTGACCGTGATTTATGCTGGGAATTAGTTGGTGAGTCATGCTAATATATTGTATAGTTATGTGCCTTTATCAATGTACATACAATTTTAGATTGTCATATAGAAATGGTGATTTAGTTAGGAAAAGAGAGAGATTTTAAATCATATTTGGTCCCATAACTTTCTGACAAAATAGATTTAGTCCCAAAAAGAGTTAGGTTTGTCAATTCAGTCCCAATTTTTCTGACAATGTCCAATTTCAGACCCAAATCGGCCGGAAAATGCAAAACAACATCATTTTGGCGCACATGAGTGGCACGTGTGAGGGGTTTCCAACGTCCTTGAGTACGTGGCATCCACCTGGTAATTATTTTAAATTTCAATTTAGGTTGGTGCTTGCAATACTTTGATGGTACTTGGAATTTTTATATGGTTAGTTTTCAGATTGCAATATTCTGTTTTGAGTGTTTTCTATGATTCTTTTTCAGATTGCAATATTCTGTTGTGCAATTCCTTTCGTTATTTGGGGACTTTGTTGAGTGTTACCAAACAAATAAGTAGCAGTAGAAACTTTTTGTTGCCCCGGGGGTGGGGGGATTAATTCATTGATTTGACGAAAGGCAAGCAGAATTCATTGCTGTTTAAACTCTGCACTTTCTGTTATTGCGTATTTATTTATGTGTTTAAGAAAGGCAAAAATTCATTTTCTGAGATGGTTGTATATTTGATAGGTAGATTTCAAGCAACCTCTAGTATCAAGCACAGAACTGCAGTCCTAAGATTCATTGAATTTACACCATGCCAGTACGTTGGAATCTCCAACATGTCAATATCTGATTTAAGTTTTGTTTTCGTATGAATGCCACCTTCACCTAAAACTTGCAAACATCTTGAATTATTACACCTGCAACATTATTGAACCAGTTTTGAAATATGACCAGTTCTGCAATATTGAAAGTCAAAAACTCCAGAAGGAACCAATAAAATCTAAAGATTACAAAGGTTGTATTTCAAGTGCATAAAAAACAAACTACACAGGTTCAAGAACTATCAAATATGAAGAAATGTATTTCAAACCTAAAAACAAACTACACAGGTTATACAACAAATGCAGCATTCTTAACCAAGTGCATCAACCTATCATTTTCATATTTTTGCTTGAACTACATCCAATCTTAAGTCTTAACCAAACACCCCTTTTTTTTAAATGGTTTCAATTATATCATCATGCCTTCTCGAGTTACAATACGAAGTTGCTTTTGATGAAGTCCACATTCAAAATATTAAATGTCTTTATGAGACGTTTTTTCAATATTTTAAATATTAATCTTAGAATTATATTTTCACATGTTCAGAGAATAATGAGAGACTTGTGATTCAAGTGGAACATATTTGCAAATCTGTGTGTGAGACACCCCATAGATTGATTGGCAATTCTTTTTGAATTGTTTCTTAGAAGTTTGAATGAGATACCTGCTGACAATAAGGTATATGTAGACTTATGAACATCCAGTGCTATTGCATTTCGTGCAGAAGGTAAATCCCCAATTAACAATGAACAACTTAGCAGAGCGGAAACAGAGTGACAAATTAAACTACTGCAGGAAAACAGGTGAATGCAAATCCCATTTTATAATAAAAGTTCTTACCCGTTTAGTATAAATCGTTTAGTTATCATAATAAGTCTTGGTGTTTCATTTGTCCTTAGAGCAACATGTTCCTTTGGTTTATTGTGTCTTTGATTGGGTCATCTATTTTCACATTGATTGTATTTAGGATGCTATTGAATATTGATTTGTAGGTTCTTGAGGAAGTTCAAGATTGTTTCCTTGAACAGTCTGATACCATAGATTGGAATGCATTACTTCTTGCATTAGTAACTTATATATTTTTCGTTTCAATTAATTTAAAATTTGCTATTTATATGTTGATTGTTTTTGTTTTCAGATAGAGGGCTGCAACTTTCCTCTTCCATGTATGATTATTGATTAATGGCCAGCTGAGCAAGGTGCAAATGCAATAGTAATCAGTTTGAAAGATCAATTGTCTGTGCAAACTGTCCAATTCTTTGAGCAAAGTGCAAGTATATATTTTGGCCACTAAGGGATATATCCATATTTTAATATAATTATAAGGTTTGCTTCGTTTTCTTATATATATTTATTTATACACATTTTATTACAATATTAGCAATATAAAATGCTATCCGACCTTTAAAACATTTATCTTAAAGATGTTCACTACAGAAGATTAGCTTTTCTCATCCTTATTTGAAGTGTGAAAACAGGTTTTATTAGTAGAATTTTTTTAATTAAAAAAACTAATGATTACTATCATTTCATTTTTAAAATTTCTATTAAGTTTATTACTTTTCAAAAAATAACGAATGAATAAACTTACACTCAAGTGGTGTGGGCACTATATGATCCTTTGTCTTTGTCACGGGTGCACCATACTTGTGAAGACATTGACATGAATGCGACAAACCCCACCATTAATCTAAGTCAATTTACTTAAATATTGATTAATGATGATTGAGTTTAACTTAATATTTCATAAAATCAATACATGCTAATATTATTTTAATATTGTTACCATGAACTGCTACTGATTTAAAAAAAAATAATAATATTGAGGTAGCTTGTAAATTCAATGCCTAGTCTATCCTATTTTCTTTAAAATTATAGGTTAACATATTTAATCTAGGGAGTTTATTTTAGTTTTGTTTGAATAAACATCATGATTAGTTTAAGAACTTGTATCTAATTAAGGGGATGTTTGTCACAACTTATAATAAGCTGTTTAGGAGCTTATAAGTTCATTAATTTTATTTGGTAAAATAAGATGTCTAACATCTTATAAGATCTAAAAAAAAATTTCTTTTTGAACATAAAAACTCAAAAAAAAATAAGTTAGGATATCCCAATTTATTTTACAAAAATTATATAAGTTCTATCCTATTTCAATCCATCCCGGCCCAAACTCAGTCCGAATTCAATCAAACCCGGCCTTTTTTTTTGTTTTCGCAAAAAAAAAAAAAAATTGAAAATAAAATTATGGGAAAATTTTCAAATAATTTATTTTTTGGAAAAAAAATTCCGGATAAAAAAATTTCGAAAAAAAAAATATTTTTCTGGAAAAAAATTTCGATTTTTTTTAAAAAAAAAAAATCAGAAAAAAAAAATTATTTAAAAAAAATAAATTTATATATAAAAAATTATATTAAAAAAATTAAAAAATTATTAAAGAACTTATAAGTTGTATTAGTCAAACACTTTAACAACTTATAAGCTACTTAAAAATTATATCTTATAAGCTCTTAAAACAACTTATAAGTTGTTATAGTTTATAAGATGTTTAAAATAAGCTTAGCCAAACGGGCCCTAACTAAATTCAAGAGTTGATTCAAATCATTACATATCATATCATTAATTTTATCCACAAAAAGTCATTCATCTACTTTAATAATAAAGCAGAAAAGACTGCAATATCTCCAATCAAAAATCATTTTATCACTTTAAATACTAATAAACAATTCTTACATTAAAACTCGTGATAAAAGCAAAGAGGTAAATAAATTTGGGACGAATTAATTATTTAATATTTAAAATTTCAGAAATCGATAGTAAAATATATAGTGTTAAGATGATATTTTAATTCATTGAATCTATTTTTCTAGAAGCATTCTTAAAATCGAATGTACACTTAAACTTTTTTTAAGAAAAATACATATTAATTATATTTTATTAAAAAAAAATGAAAAGCAAAGCCCCAAAAAATTGTTAAAGCAAAAAAAAGAAAGATAAATGGGCTGTGCTGAAAAAAATAAAAAAAGGGCCGGTTTAAATATATCCTAATCTTCTCTCATTCTCCACTTTCTTCAATCGGCGCCGTCTCTCTTTCTCCCCCAGATTATCAGGTAACTCTTCTCTCTTTTTTTTTGACGCCATCACAAACCAGAATCGAAATTTGTTAATTTGTTAACTCTCCTCCCTCCCTGTTTCTCGGAGGCGGCGGCGCCCCAATCCACCGTCGCCCCCAAATGGCAATATTTTCATCACTCTGTAAAACCCTCCGCACATCTTCTCTCAAAAAACACCTCAATTCCACAACACCCCTTGTACGGTGTATGAGCAATGTCCCGGAAAACACCGTCTACGGCGGCCCAAAGCCCCAGAACCACAACGAGCGCGTGACTCTTACGAACCTCCGACAGAAGCACAAGAAGGGCGAGCCCATAACCATGGTGACGGCGTACGATTATCCGTCGGCGGCGCACTTGGACATGGCCGGAATTGACATTTGCTTGGTCGGCGATTCTGCTTCCATGGTTGTTCACGGCCACGACACCACTTTGCCCATCACTTTAGATGAGATGCTCATTCATTGCCGCATGGTGGCGCGTGGAGCCAAACGCCCATTACTTATTGGGGACTTGCCCTTTGGCACCTATGAGTCTAGCACTCATCAAGTTAAGTTTTTTTTTTTTAAGTGATTATATGAACCATGTTGCAGAGTTTTGAAAGTGAATTTTAATTAGAAGTAATTTAGTATTGATATTCTGATTTGATCACAGGTTAAGCCAGAGAATTTATGTTTTTTTTTTTGAGCGCCCAGAGAATTTATGTTAGTTTATGCTTTAGTGTTGCCCCATGAGATAGCGTGATAAATTGCAACAAGATTTGATCTTTTTTTTTTTTTTTTTGTAATTTTAACTATTGACACTGCTATTTATTATTAGTAGGTTAGAAGCAATCAAAAAGATGGTTCTTTTACCATATTCCTGCTATTTGGTATTGAGCTATGTGTAAAAATTTCGAAATTTTGGATTGAATTGATTGTATGTGTTCCTTAATACAAACTTCACTGCATATGATATTCTACTGAATTTGTTGTTTGTAAGGCACTTTTCGTTTCTTCGGGGTGTGAATGTAGTATGGTTCGTCATTAGCAGTTTTGATTATGAGCAGGCAGTTGATGCAGCCGTAAGGATTTTGAAGGAAGGAGGAATGGATGCAATTAAATTAGAAGGCGGGGCGCCTTCAAGAATTACAGCAGCTAAAGCTATTGTTGAAGCTGGTATTGCCGTGATGGGGCACGTAGGGCTCACCCCTCAGGCTATTAGCGTTCTTGGAGGGTTTAGACCCCAGGGCAGAAATGTCGATAGTGCAGTCAAGGTACTTGTTTTTTCAAAGATTTATGAAGGGCAGTACGGACTTTAGAATTGATTCTATACAGATGGATTAAATACTTTACAGGTTGTGGAGACTTCCATTGCTTTGCAAGAAGCAGGGTGTTTTGCAGTTGTGTTAGAATGTGTTCCTGCGCCTGTGGCTGCAGCAGCGACGTCGGCTCTCAAGATCCCCACCACTGGCATCGGCGCTGGACCTTTTTGTAGTGGTCAAGTTAGTATGAGCTTCGATTCTTGCATTCTTACCAAATGGAATACTACAGTTTAATCTATATTCTTTTACGAATTTTACTTGAATTCTTACCTGTCATACATGATTGACTTATGCTCCACTATATGTCATTGCTCGGCTACCATGAATGAGTCCCATTTTTCAATGTTTTCACTTTGGGGGCGGTTTGGTTCAAATTCCTCAATGGAATTGTAATAAGAATCGTTGAACTGTGGATTGCAATGAGGATAGTGGTTAAAACATAACGAGGAATTGTAATAGATAAATCAAGAATATTACCCGTATTTTTGAACCATTCCCATTGAAGAATTTTGAACTACACACCCCCCTTAATGCGCAAAAGAGATCTACTCCTTCTAGCATGCAATATATAAATCAAGAGTATTGCTCGTGTTTTGTAGTCTTTTTTCGAGGCACACAATGGCTACGTATTTGATGAATTGGTGAATGAATTGTACAACCGAGAATAGTCTATGTTCACATTCAAAAAGAATTTCTATGTTATCATTATCGGTCGTTTCTAACATGAATACTGTTGTTGCAGGTTTTAGTGTACCATGATCTGCTTGGAATGCTACGGCATCCACACCACGCCAAGGTTATAGCCAGTTGGCGTACCGCGTCCATTCTTGTCATAAGATGGCTTATTTGTGTTTAGTCAATAAAATGAGCTTCTTGTTGACAGATCACTCCAAAGTTCTGCAAGCATTATGCCAATGTGGGGGATGTCATCAACAGAGCTCTGGTGGAATACCGGGAAGAAGTGACGAGCGGTTCGTTTCCTAGCTCAGCCTTCAGCCCTTACAAGATTAGCCCCGCGGATACTGAGGGTTTCCTTCAAGTGCTGGAGGAGAGAGGTTTGGGAGACGCGGCATCTGCAGCAGCTGAGGCTGCTGAAAAGTTCAGAAATTAGCAGAGAATGGACGATGTACCAAATGGATGTGAAGACTGATGATGTTAGATTCGCTTGAAGATCGGCTCCGGGAGCGTTTGCTACCACTACTCAATACCAATGTTTTAAAAATCGGAACCAGAAGTTGAACCGGACGACCCCAAAAAAAGGTTGGACCGGGGTCGGATCGGTTGGACCGGATTGAGCCGGTGTGACGTCATAATAAATATTATATATATAGTATGCATAATTAAAAAAAAAATTCAAAATATAGAGTATGATAAGTGAATATAAAGAAATTAATGACTCTCCACTACCGAGTAATGACCGTACCTAACACTTTTGCCTTCTTTGTGTAGACCACCCATTATTAGTTTAATAAGTTAGTCTTACTCCTCTCTCTCTCTCTAGCTATAGATATAGACACATGGATTAAGACCCACACACAAACCAAAACAAATAGACAATTACACATACACTTTATAATATATATATATATATTATACACACATAAACTATCTCTCTCTCTACATATATACACACACATAAATTTAAGGGCGGCGACGAGGGCGAGCGGCGGACGGTGAATGACTCGAGACCGTGGTGGTTTGTGGCGGCAGTTTTGGTGGTGGATATGTTGGTGGGGGTGATTTTGGTGGCGGCAAATCTAGCTTGGAGAGTGGCGTCAGGCTGCGAGCGCGGGCGATAGCTAGTGGCAGACGGCGACCCTTTTTTTTTTTGGTTTTTTTTGTTGAAAATCGGTGAAAATCGGCGGTTCACCGGTTCCTAGTTTTCACCGGTTTTCGAACGATTTTTTCGATTTTGAGGGGGGCGGTCCAATAGCGGTTCTATACACCTCTATTGGACCGCTTTGGGGCGGTTCACTTGTCCTACCGGTCGGACCCGATTTTTAAAACAGAGCTCAATACTGAGAATCAGTGTTTCCATAACTGAACCGGCGATCAAATTGGATTGAGCACCGGTTGGTGGTTCAATATTTTGGAATATTTTCTATATTATATTAAAAAATAAAATAAATGTGCATTTATAAAATTCAAAATTATAAATTTATAAGTTTCATATTGAAATAAATACAATAGAATCAAGAAAATACAACACATCATGATTTAAAATACTTGAATTTAAAATAAGGATGATAGAAATAAAAATAAAAATTTTAAATTAGTTAAAAGTTAATAATAATAATAATAAAAATCGGTTCAATCGATTTGACTGGTTTTCTTGTTTGTGATTGGTTTTTTCGGTTTCAACCAATTTTTTTCGGTTCAACAAAAATATTTTTTTGAGGGTAATTTGACCGGTTTCATGATCAATTTCTGGTTCAACTGATTTTTAAAAACACTGCTGAGAATTACTTCTAGAATTCAAAAATAATTCTGGTCCGCTTAAATATTATTTAATGATTGAGTTTAATTTAATACTTCATAATATCAATACATGCTAATATTATTTTAATATTGTTACCATGAACTGCTACTGATTTAAAAAACTGAAAAAAGGATATTGAGGCAGCTTGTAAATTCAATGCCTAGTCCATCCTATTTTCTTGAAAATTATAGGTTAACATATTAAATCTAGGGAGTTTATTTTAGTTTTGTTTGAATAAACATTTAGTATAAGAACTTGTATCTAATTAACTAAATTCAAGAGTTGATTCAATTTATCATGGCTTTGTTGTAAATCCAAGGGTAGACAGTGTAGATTCCATAGTTAATCTAATAAATTATTATTGAAAATTTTAAAATTTGGAAACACGGATCAGAGAACTTGGATCTTATTCAATTTTATTGTTGTTGTATTTTGTTAAATTCAATCAAGTTTATATTTGCGAATGATCAATAAAATATACAAATTAATTTATTTGCTCTCTGTATGATGTCCTTAATTAGTTGCCGCTACTACTTTTAAAAAAAAGAGATGAAGAAATTTAATATCATGTATGTAAACAAGACGATAACCATCACTGATTTTTTAGAAAAATTACAGAAAATACTTTTCAAAAAAAAAATATCTCAAAAGAGTGTCAAGGGTTCATACTATGTAAGGCATAATGTTCTCACTAAAATACTTGATATTATTGAAAAATAGTTTGACTTGAATACTCTTACAATTATTGACCAGCTTGTGGTCTTTTTATTTTCTCGACTTTATTCATATCTTCTAAAATATTCATTAGTTCGTCCATACTTTTTATTATTATTATTATTATTGATAAAAGTTAGTAACACTTTATAAATTATAATTTTAGGTGTAGAATATGCAAGATGTACATAATATCTTCATTGTTGACCTCAAGTGTAACAAAAAAAAAAAAAGTGAACATTAAACTCTTTCGGTCCTCAATAATTTTCAGCTATCTGGTTATCCATTGAAATATCTTTGAATAGGATTGACCTTAATTTTCAGTTTTCCAACATTTGACTAGAATTCTTTACTATAAAATATGTAAATATTAGTATTAGTTTAGTGCTAACATGTTACACGGTTTTTTTTTTAAATATTCAAAGTTAATAATAAATATAATAATTAAAGATATGTGTGTATGTAAAAATGCACTAAACATGAATTAATGTATAATTGTTCAAACAGTTTGAGGAATAAAATTATTGTGTTAATTATTATTTATTTAAAAAAACTTATATATTTTTTAATTTGGAGTCAGAATACGTAAATTGAATTAAAATAAATCAATTAATATATAATGTTGAGAAAATTTGAATACCTTGAACTGGACTTAAAGATCAAAAAATTCAAACGTGAAATTAAAATTAGAATAAGTTTAATGTAACACGATAAAATCAAACTTAAAATATAAATTTATACGTACTATACATGATAATGATAAAATAACTCATAATTCAAAGTTCATTAGTCCAAAACACACATCATAAAGTGTCCAAATTTCGAACATTCAAATTAATAGAGATAAATTTCATAAATACAATCAATTAAAATCAATATACAACTCTAAAATATTCAGTATCACCAGTCAAACATATCATTATCTTCAAGTACTTATAGACATGCATCATTTACCTTGAAGAATTTTATTTCATCTAAATTAAAGGTCATTTACATTAATTTCAAATGCCACTCAGCCAATAGCACGTCTTGCTTTGCCATTGGAAATCTCAACTCCTAACTTTTATGTATTTCCCTCTAATTCTCAAATTTCCAATTAATCCATCCTCTTTTGCAATAAGTGCCATTTTTGTTGTTGCGACGAAAATCTTTACAGAAATTAAACATAAAAACTTGCATGTGACAAATATTTTATAAATTTTTATACTCCTTAAGAAAAAGTTAACAATCTCATTCGGACAGTTAAGATGTCGGGTGGAGCTATAAAGATGCGTCCTCATTTATAGTAACTTATAATATACTTTCTCCAGTTCAAAATATAAGATGTTATATTTTGGTCTTTTGCATGTTTATTAATAAAGAAAAATTATACTAAAATTAGCTTTATTTAATACTCAATTCGTCTCAATATTATTTGAACACTTGTCTTATTTGGACGTCTCAACATTACTTGAACATTCCCAAAATGGAAACAAACATAATATTAATACACTCACATTACTTGGTTTGCGTGTCATTTTCAGTGTTTAAGTCCTCATAGGACGGAGGGAATAGTAATTATCTTTAATGACATGATAGGAAGTAAAATAAAAAAGTAAAGAAAGAGTATTAAATAAGGTCAGTGTAGGGAAATAAAAGTCAAAACATCAAATAAAAAGTAAATAATGCAATAAGACAAAACATCTTATATTTTGAAGACAAAAACTTGTGTGAACCCGAGTTCACCGTGAACTCAATTCATTTAGCATCACTGTTATGTACAAAAACTCTCACTGTTATACATAAAAACTATTACTGTTATGCACAAAAAAAATCACTGTTTCGAAAATGTTTTATGTTTTTAAACAGTGAAAGTTTTTGTGCATAACAGTGATAATTTTTACCCATAAAAGTGATAGAGTTCATGCATATACCTGGTTCACGGGAGTATTATTCTATTTTGAATATGAGGGAGTATCAAGCATTTGAATATTATAACAACGGATTTGCCTATTTTCTATATAAGATACAATGGGTATTACTTATTAGTTAGAAAAAATATTATATATATATATTTACATTTATATAAATCAATAAATGTGCTTATTCAATAACTAAATAACTAAAATACATCAATAATAGGGAGGTGTTTGCAAACGCAATTGCATGGCTGTCTAGGGTACTAAAAAAATGTTTTTTGCAAAATTAATTTATATTTTTAACTTTCTTTTTTGGCAAAACATTTTCAATTTCTTAAAATTTGACAAAAAAAATTAAAAATACTAGCATTCTATATTATCTAACTCCACCAACTTTTGATTTTTCTGCATAAAAAATATATAAATAACTAGTAATTCTGTAAAAATAAAATCACTGGAAAGAGCTCCTTCACATGATCACGGAAGTGAGGTCTAAGATATCCCAAAGTGGTAATAGTTGTAAGCATGCGCAAGCATTCCACGACGTTGCTATAAATTAAAATTTGCCCACAATTCCATTGAATTCGATATTTGGGGTGACCACTATCTTTTGTCAAACATTGTGAATGTGCCAACCGATCTTTCTCAACTCCAATCCACTATTTTTTTTTTCTTTCTAAAATCAAGCAAACAAACACAATGATATTGACAAAATACAGAAACAAGGGGAATCAACTATCCAACAATATTGTCCTTAATTTCACACTATCATATGTGAATTAGATTTATGTCTTTCACAAATTTTATTCTTAATTTGATGCATGTCATCTACAAGGACGGACGCACGTTGCCAAGGGCGTCACTGCCCCCTTGCCTCACTTGAACTTTATATATATATATATATATATATATTTATAATTAAGACACATTTGTGTGAGACGGTCTCATAGTAATACGGAGTATAAATTGTGTATTAACGCTTTAATATTTTGAAATGATGGATGTTATTTGTGTTAAATTGTATCCTATCTCATGTATAAAACCGTCTCATACGAGTGTTTATCTCCTTTAGACAAAATATTATGTGCATCATGTTCACCGTACATCACTATTACTAATAATTGTAAAAATCAACACTTTATAAATAAAATGTTGATATTTAGGTGAGAAAGGGGTAGCGAAATAGAGAAAGAAATATGTATAATTCACATTTTAAATATACATATAAATGTATTAGACTCCGTTAATATAAAGATATTTAGTCCAAATAATTCTCGAAAATATATAAAAATTCGAAAGTGCATTTAGTCACGCTATGTTATAAATTGGGCCCCTCAATGAAGTTCATGGGTCCGTCCCTGGTCATCTATGTCTAGTTATGGTACTCATAGTCATAGAGTACTCATGCATGGTTGATATTGGATATTTTTCGTAAAATAGAGTTATTTTATTTCATGTATTAATTAGTAATTTATATATATACTTGGGATTAAGTAGTAAGATAAAATGTAAAAAGAAAAATGTAATTTAAAAGTGTTTCTTTTGTTGAACATAATTTTTGCATAAAAAAGTATAAAAAGGTTATTCTTGTGAATCAATTTTATAATTAAAATACACATAAAAGATCATTTTCGAGCCCCCGATACTAAAAGTGCTATGAGAAAAATCTTTTGGGATCATTTTTCCATTTAAACCTATTTCTATGCATATTCATTCCAACCATTGCTATTGATTGTCATTCTGCTTTAGATTTACTTGAATTTTCAATACTTGAGTAATAGTTTCAGACAACTTCTTAGGGCCGCTTGGTATGCTCGAAATTGGTAATAGTAATGGGTATCATTGAGGAGTTAATCACTGAGAGTTATTGATTGCATTGTTGTTGCTTGGTTAGAACATGAATAATAAGTATCATGTAAGGTGAGTTGAGTGAGTGAAGGTAATCAATTACTTACTTTTATTTTCATGACTCGTGTATCAAAGCTATCAAGCAACATCAATAGAAGTGATTCCCATTACCCATTTCCATTACCCCAATCAAGCGGACCCTTAATTTGTCGTGAACTGGATATATTGTTGATATTATTGTTAATACCTTTTGTATCTTGAAAAATAAATGTCTAGTGATTTATTAACACCTAAAGTACGTAAATGACATAATTTATTTCAAGAAAATTGTGTCTACACAAGTCTCGGTTTTGTTTTCTCTATTTTATGTCATCTCTAGGGCTACCCCTCCTAATTAACAATGGTTTCAGTAAATTTTGCTATGTTACCAAAAAAAAAAAAAAAATCAATACAAGAGCAATTTTTTTCTTTAAAAGTAATAACAACTAGATACAATTACATGGTCGAAGCCCGATAAGCGACTAGATTGCATTAATGCCAATATTTTTATGCTAACACCGACAATTAAATCCAAAAACACCTAAGTTTGCTTATATAACTAATGAAAGATTTCCATTTCATATGTTAAAACACGTACATGGAATAGACTCATTGTTGACAAAGTGAAACAAAAAGGAAGAATGTATTAAAAGATTCCTGAACTATTAATTTTTATTTTGAAAGGTCTTTGAACTATTTTTTATTTTAAAAAGTTATTAAATAATACTCATTCCGTCCCAAATCAATTTTCACAATTGACTTTTACACAAGTTTTTACGAGCGAATTTTGTATTAGTAATTGAAATGATAAAGTGACTTTTAAGGAGGGATATGATAGAGAAGCCCCTAGTCTATCATATCACTCCTTAAAAGTCACTTTATCATTTAAATTACTAATTAATTCAAAACTCGCTCGCAAAAATACATATAAAAGTCAACTGTGAAAACTGATTTTGGACGGAGGTAGTATAATTATTTTCATAAGACGCTTAAATTATTTTTTGTTTTTGTTTTAACAAGTCTTTAACTATATATTTATTGCTTCATACTTTTTGGTAGTTCGTTACTCGTTAGAGATGTTTTTGTTGCTTTTGGAGTTTGATATGAATATAATAGTATTGAATTTGAGCTGATGTGTCATATTTTAACCGAAAATATCAAGTTGACTCAGCAAAATTCATGAATTTCTTTTATCAGGGGCCTCATGAAACATGAATAATATAATTTGAGGGCTTTTTAAAAGAAGAAATAATTTAAAGACTATTCAACACAAAAGTTGATAGTTTAAGAGTCACTCTAGTATAATGTCTCTACTCTCTTTATATAAATTGTCTGATTTACATATTCCACAAATATCTCATGGTAGGAGTGGTGGGACCCTTTGAGTGGGGTTCACCCCCTTCAAGTAAAATTTAGGGAACATTTTATTGTTGTAGTGTTTCTATAGTTCCTTCGCCAAAATGCTACCTCGAGTGACAACGTTTTGATGTAAGAATCTAAAGTAGGCAGGTTGCATATTTTTGGGCATGCTGTGTTGGTATCTTGAATCAAAAGTATAATCATATTTTCAAGTCAAAATTTTATGAGACGAACAAGATGATTTAGGCATCTGTTATTCCATTTAATCATAGATGATTTAGGAGAATTAGAGGCATACCTAAACCACTTTTTCGATTCTCACCACTTTCTTCACTAAAACATTTCTAGAAATTGTTGTACAAGTTAGGAGCAAGTCTTTCACTTCCATTTTAACATATATACTCTTGACATAACCCTACATTGTGTTGCGATGAATGTATGCTCACGATGACACGTTCACTTCATCTCTAATCCACTACAAGAAAAAATAGAGAACTGACTACAAATTTTTTCAACATTCCTATCGAAAGAATTGCCTGTAACTTTTTTTAATTATATGGACATCTTCATTCCTTAAATTACCTACACAATTTATAGATAAATTTATTTGTAGGTCATTTCTAAATTACAAATATAATTACCAGCGAAAATGTAAATTGTCTGGAGAATTATTTGCGTAGATAATTTGTTAGCGTACGGAAATTACAAATATATAAACAGTTTGTTCGTAGGTAATTTGTTGGGAAAATTACTAATATGTACAATTTTTTTATGCAGATTACTAATAAGTACAAATGAGATTGCATATATAACCAAAATTGCACGCAAATGTACTTACAAGTTACATATATATAATTATTTTATATTTATTAGTAAATTGTAATTAAAAAATATATTTATCAGTAAGTTTCCCTAATTTGTTTGTCTACTTTTTAAATTTTAAAAATTCGTAGTTAAGTCGTAGGCAATTCTCACTATTTAAGTATCGAATAATTTTTATTAAAAAACTCCGTAGCCATTTATAAATTTTGGTAGGAAATTCTTAATTTTCTTGTAGGGATCCCCCTCTTAAACAATACTTGAAAATTTTCAATGCATAATTATATTTATATATTTTTATATGAACAGTGTAATACGAGGCTCGTGTTGAAAATAACTTTGAGAGATGAGTCGTTAATCCGACAAATACATTAGTATTTAATTTCAATAACAAATTCCAATCTAAAAAAAATTTATATTTTAACTTTGAAATGTTTTTTTTTTTTTTTTTTGCGTATGCGACATTATGGATGCCAACTTAGTGACTTTAATTAGATATATCATGCTTTGAAAATGAATCCGGAATGCAAATGCTATTGTAATTTGAAAAATCTAAGTGGAAAAGGTACAAGTTTCTATTTTTGGAAATGGGAATTGAACTTGCTGTTTTTATCACACTATTACGCGTGTATATATAAAGACGGTGTTGATATGAATAAATTGGGGGTTTTTATTAAAATGGAGCAATTTTGATTTGTTATAGTAAAAATAAGGTTTGATTTTGAAAGTTTTATGAATTTAGGTATGTGTATGTATATATATGTATAACGTGGTACTCTTATGGAGAACATCTAGTGGATGTATGTATATGTATGTATTTTATTCACCATCACACGTGTTCTCTCTCTTCTCGCCACCTCTTCCAAAGACTTTATTATGGATAAAGAATATAAATTAGTCATCTGATTGAATATATTCAATATTCACATGGTAAATTTTTATCTTGAAAAATTGCACTCTATTTTAGATTTCTCATCACCAATTCAACGTGATATTCAATTCATCTATGAGAGATCGTTCGTGAAACGTATTCTTCGCTATGTCAAACGTATCATTTTATCACCATCACACTTTGGTTCTCTTGTTATTCATCTCTTCCTCGCCACCTCTTTTTTAAAAATCTTATTTTCAAACATATATTCCCAAATCATACATGATGCCTAATCTTCTCCGCGGAGCTCCGCACCATATTTTCCAATAAGAGTGCTCTTTCCCGTCCCATAAAGCGATCAAAGCTCCGTCAATTCACTATAATCTTCCCAAATTTCACACGATGCATGTATTTAAATCCCCTCCTTCCTTTATCATCTCCTCTTCTATTCTCTAATAACCTCTGCAACCTTAGCAAAAAAAATATTACTTTAGCAAAAAAAATTAAAAAAAAATCAACCACCATATCACAGAAAAAATTTATCTCCATCACCACACTCTTCTACTACTTTTGGTCAATTTTCACATAAAAACATAAAAGTAGGAATTTTGCGTTTAAACAAAATATAATATTTTTTTTGTTATATGTTATATTAATTTATATTATTTTATTATTTTTGTGTTTTAGGTATTGTGCTTATGTGGTGATTCAACACAATAGATTGATTCAACGACCGTGTATTGAGATTTTTTGGCAATTAAAATATTTTTTTACTTTTAATTTAAACATATATTTTGTATATATTTTTTGCCAAGAAAAATATAAAGTGTTGATGTTAAAGGTTAATTATGTATCAAAGAAAATTTAGCTAACTGTTGATGAAATTAAAATTACTATTTAGCACCGATTAAAATATTTCACAACTTCTGTAAGTGTTTTGTGGTTCTAATTTCTAAATTACAATTTCGTTCAAGATTAACAAAATTTATTATACTATGTTACTAATTTGTCATTTCGAAAGGAATTAAATGAATTTCTATATATAAAAGCTTTAAGTTCGAATTCAAGTATTTAACTTAATCTTTAATATAATTTTTTACTAAAAGCATATTTATAAATTTTACTAATTTAAAAAATATGTTAACTTTAAAAATATTAGTTTTAAAAATTAATTTAATCACTACAGTGAGGCCAACCTAAAAGAACATTTGTAAATTTTATTAATTTAAAAAATATATTTTATATTATCTTTAATAATATTAAATTAATTTAAAAATATATTTATATTACTTTTAAAACACATATATATACAATCTGGTACTTATTGAGAGCACTATGTCGTAAATACACGTATAGATTCACAAATATTGAAACGCAACAAGTATGTCATTGTAGATGTCATGGCAGTTCCACCTGGTGCTCTTCATGAGAGCACCACATTTAGATACAATATATATACATATATACACAACCAGCTCCCTACAGAGACACACCAAGTGTGTATTGTTATGTCAGTCCCTAGATACAACATCTAGCTCCATCTAGAGCGCACCACATTATACATACATATACATACACAAACGTTAGAGCGCACCAGGACCTAAATTCATAAAACTTTTAAAAACAACCTTATTTTTACCATAAGAATTCAAAATTGCTTCATTTTAATAAAAAAAAACCCGAATAAGTTGAGAGACACAAGCGAGATATAAAATATTAAATCTTAAACTAGTTGAAAATACTACATTGATTAAATATTACTCTTCCATCATTATATTTTAATTTTGAGGAAATTTACTTTTCATCTTATAGTCAAGCATAAAAAACATACACGAAAAATTACACATAAAATAACCTCTTAGGGCCCGTTTGATAGAAGGGATGTGTTTATTATTAATCTGGGTCGATTGTGTAGCAGGCCTAGATTGTGATTGGGCCGGTTTATTAAGCAGATGTTTGATAGGTAAAAAGCTGGACCCGATTAGAATTTATTTTCAGAACCAAAATTACTAAATTACCCCTGACATTTGGAGGAAATTACGAGCTAAACCAGAAGAAATTATTTCGCAGCATATCTCTATACCAAATCACATTTGGAGTAGGTATAAAAGCATTGACATCTTCATCTTCGTCGCCTCTATCTGGTTTCCAGTTGTCGAGTTAGCCCAACGAGTATCGATTTTGTGTTAGCAGCTGCATCGCATCCTCCGTCTGCCTCAAATTCGATAGGGTAAGCATTCGACAAAAGTTCTACGTACCCTCTTGTCTTGATTATTGTATATATTTGTGTGGTTTGTTGTCGATTGTGTTTTTTTAATTCGTTTGATTACCATTCTTAGATACATTATGAAATTTGACAGCAAATTTGTGTAGATTTTGTTCAAATCGATTTAATCCCCCTGGTTAGGGTTTATGTGATTACTAGACACTACGCATAAATCGTTTACTCAATATTTGGATTTATTGTTTTGTCGTTGTTGTAATGTTCGGGTAATAGTAAGAGTTGCTTGTGTTGCATCTTTATGGCCAAATTTTTGTTGGGATTATACCGGAAAGTATGCTTTTTTACTTTGTATAATCAAAACTGAATTTCAGGACTTATTTATTGAAATAAATTGTTTATCACTGATGCTTTAAATATTATCGAATGTTACATATATTTACTGCCATAATGTTCAATAAATTTGTCGTGTTACATTGTAGTTAATTTAGTGATACCAGATCACAGAAGATTAAATTAACAGTCCCTTGTAACTAAAAGTACGCCATTCACGACCTAGATGGAAATGAACAATCCATCGTGAAAGGTTGAAGTGTAAGGCTCAAATTGGCTTGTCCTGACCAAGATATTACACTAGTGCATGACCGATGTAATTGAATAGGACCTCTGAGGAGGATAAATTCTTGAACCCAACAAGGAAGAATTAGACCTCAAATGGTTCGTTATTTCTTAATCTTCGTTTCTTAAATAGGATCACGTGTGATTGGTAACTATTGCTTTGACTTATCATGGGTAGAGAATCAACGAGATTCAATACTTTTTATCTTGGGCAATATTATTGGTCACATGTGATTGCTAAGATTTAATGGGATAATCGTGTGCAAAATGCGGTTGTTCGATTTGCCCTTGGGAGGTTCATAAGCTTTATCATACCAAATCTTGCAAGTGGAATTAGTTTCCTATATGGATAATAATGTTGAACCGCTCTTTGACTAAGGACAAAAGATATTAATTAATGGAAAGTTATTTCAGTGGCTTGAATTAATTAATGGGCTAGATAATCTTAAACACGGGAAATAATAACCGGGAGCCATATTGACTGTAATATGAGTTAAGATGGATAGTGCAATATTAATTATGTAGTGGGATTAATTAATATTTATGGGCTTGAATAATATTGTGGCTCAATATTGATAATTCAAGATCCATTGGAAGGTCCAATCTTAATTCTCCTAAAGGCCCCCTAAGTAGCCCAACATATAGTCCAATAACTGAAAAATGTGTTTAAAATAAAATAAATATTGTTGCTTATTTTTCCATTATTTTCGAAATTTATGGATAAAAAGGGGAGAAAGATTTTCTTTGAATTTTGTTTTGGAATGAAGATATGTATTCTTGGAATACAAGATTATCTCATTAAATTCAAGAAATCTCCCACTTGGTTATTCATGAAGAAAATTTCGAAATTTTTGAAATATAAAGGGCAAGAAAGATTTTCTTGAAAAGATATTATGGAAGATATGTATTTCTTGAAATACAAGAATATTTCATAAATTCAAGAAGATTCAAATCTTGGATTCTTGCCTATAATTTCAAAAATATCCCATAACAAAGAGTAGGTGGGATTTTGTGGAATATTATAATTATGGGAAAAAAGAATATAGGAGATATATTCAAGATTTCTTGGATATCAAGAAAAGATTTTCCCACATTATTTTTTGCCCAAAATTTTCGACAACCTATGCTCTATAAATAGGGGATGACTCTTTCATTCCCAAGTACAATTCCATGTGCTGGAAAAATTAGTAAATCCACAAAGGTGGTGCAACATAATTTATTTTCCTTTTGTTAATTGTTCACAAGTGTCCTACCACCGGATAGTCGAGCAAGGATTAAGGGAATACTTGGGAAGTTCTTTTGGTGAGTCTAATCACCCCATTGTCGTCCCCAAGAGGTACGCTTCACGTAAACTTCGTAGAATTCGCGTCGTAGGATTTACGTGAATTAATTATATGCATGATTTGTTGTTGGATTATTATTTGAATTAATATAGGATTAATTCATGCTAGTAATAATTATAAGAATTAAATTTGTATTTAAATATTCACCCCGAATAGATCTGTGCAACTTATTCCCCAACAACTGGTATCAGAGCCACGGTTTGGCTCAATTTTAAATTGTAATTTAATTAATTGACATTAAATTTGAAATTGGATAGTAGAATTGCTAGATCTGTTTTGCAGGTATCCAATTGTCATGGAATTTAATGTGTTTATTTATGCATGCATATAAATTGTGGTTTTTAATTCGATTCGTTCGGATTCGTTTTGCCTCGTGAGAAAATCCACGAGTAGATTAGGATTTGTTTGATTTGATCAATGTAATAGACTAATTAGATCAGGTTTATTTATTTTTTTTAAAATAAATTGTAAATCGGATCGAAACGAAGACGGAGACGGCGAATTAAAGGATAAAATCCGCAAGTAGTGGGTTTAGGCCAAGGCTTAAACGCGCTAAAAGAGGCACGCCAAGACTGACGCCGATTGCCAGCAGCAACGGGCGGAGGCGAGGCCGAGGCCGAAAGCGCGACGCTGGATTGCTGCTACAAGACGCTGCACTGCGGCGTGGGAGCGGATCGGGCGGGCGGAGGCAAACACGCGACGGATGAAGGGACGCTGGGCCGCTGAAGTTCGGCGGGCGAGGCAGTGCTGGCGAAGGCCACTAATGCAATGCACACGGCACGCCAGACGCTCGCCGAGGTATCACCGATCGCTGAGGCACGGGCGGGCGGCCTACCGAGGTGTGCTGAGGTCGACGGCCAAGGGGCCGACTGACCGGGATGCTACGCGCATCCTACCGCCGCGAAGTTATTGGCGTGGCGTTTGAGACGAGTTCTTTTCAAACGATCGAGTGGGAGAAATTCAAGACGACATTTCTTCAAGATCAAGCCAAGAAAAATCAAACCATGACAATTGGATAATTTGTGCCCAATATGTTTATTTTTCTGCTTTGCTTGATTTATTATTGTGTTATCTTATGTTTTATTTAATTTGTTTAAATGTGTTTGCATGAGAGTTGCCCAATGAAAAATCTCACCGTAAAAAATTACTAAGTATGTTTAAATAATTAATTTTATTCTGGATAATAAAATTGAATTAATTTTGACCTCCATGATTTATTTATTTGTGAATTCTTTTGGAGAAATTTCCCCCACTGGACGGTCAAAAGTTAGCTTTCACATGAATGAATTCCAAATGGATGATTGTGGATTATTACTAGTGGCGACGATGACCCTCCCCACGAGGCTCGATCAAAGCGAAATAATAATCATGTATTTAATCATGGTTATTACTTAGGTATAAAATTGATATGCATATACTTCCCCGAAGTCCCCGTCGATTTTATATTGGTCAAGAGAGCCAACTATTAATCTGGATATTAAAGGTTTGTAACTGTTCTTGTTTGTAACCTACTTGAATGTGTTTAAATAATGACCCACCCCACGTGGCTTGTTTAAACTGTTTTGAGATGTTGGCTGAGGCATGTTCATATTTTTTTTTGAGATTTTAATATGATGCATGTGATCGAACCTTATGATATATTTGTGCTTATGCATATTATTGTTTATTTAAGTTCATCATGTCGCAACCTTTTAATCCACTGTTATATACACTCAAAGAACACCAATTAACTGGAGAAAACTATAATGTTTGGAAACGAAATATGAGTTTTGTCCCACCGCATAAAAGAACATCATTGGGTTCTTGATGTACCCAAGCCACGTAAACCTCTTGATGAATCACCTAATCTTGGAAAGACACGAGTATAATATTTGGGAGCAGGCCAATGAACCCATGAAACGTGTAATCTTGACTTCACTGTCTGATGATTTGAGACACATTCATGAAGGTGTTGAGTCTGCTGCAGATTATGCAAAGTCTTGAAGAAATGTTTTTAACAAAAGACCGCATGATCAATCAGTTTAAAAATGACGATGTGACCAGGCTAAAGATGGTTGAGG
Source organism: Stenogyne calaminthoides (assembly GCA_037126765.1). Classification (NCBI taxonomy): domain Eukaryota; kingdom Viridiplantae; phylum Streptophyta; class Magnoliopsida; order Lamiales; family Lamiaceae; genus Stenogyne; species Stenogyne calaminthoides. Next base: position 4,995,944 of record JBBCBC010000007.1, read on the forward strand.
GAACATCCGTAAGGGAGCATGTTCTCAGAATTAAATACCATTTTGAAAAACTGGCTTATCTTGGAACTAAGTATTGTGATGAGGCCCAAATCAATTTACATTGCTAACTCTACTGCAAGCTTCGATGGGTTTTTATCAGTAGTTTTGTGATGAGTGATCACATGTTTACTATGGACATCCTACAAGAAGCCTTGGAGAAAATAGAGAAGCATTTAGGAAAGAAAGGACGAAGCATTGGTGACCAAAAGTCTTTTTTGAGATCTAGGCCATGGAAGGCAAGTCTCCAAGAAAAGGAAAGTGTCGAGAACCAAAGCAAACTCATCACTAAGAAAAAGTGAGAAAAAACAGGTTAATTTGGTTGGGTGTCAAGAAAGGACCAAAAGGAAAATGTTTTAATTGCGGTGAGAAAGGACATTGGAGGTTAGCCTGTTCCAGACCCAAAAGGAATGGAAAGAAAGGTAATTCTCACGCACTAGTTGTTGAAACTTGTTTAGCGGCGTATGCCTCCCATTTATGGGTGGTGGATACGGGGATCCACTGATCATGTTTGTTTCACATTACATGGGTTCAAGCGGACCCGGCAACTTAGTGGGAGTGAGATCCTCATCACACTGGGCAATGCTACGAGAGTGGCAGCTGAAGCAGTGGGAGAAGTGCACCTGTCTTTTTAAGACAGAGTTTTAATTTTAAGAGATGTTCTTTACGTTCCGAGTTTTAGAAAGAATTTAATTTCAGTTTCTAAACTTTTTCATGATGGATATTCGGTTACTTTTAATAAAGTTGTTACCATTTCTCTTTTTGATAAATTTATCTGTCATGGAACGTTGTCGAATAATCTCTATACAATTAACTGTGCACACCACTCACGAAATGCATCCTATAACACATCAACTATTTCCGAGAAAAGAAAACGTTCATCAGACGTGAACGAGACACTTCTATGGCATCTAAGATTAGGTCATATAAATCCAAAGAGGATCCAAAGGTTGGTGAAAGACGGTTCACTGGAGTTTCTCCAAGTTGAACCAATTCCAACCTGTGAATCATGTTTGGAGGGTAAAAATGACGACCAAGAGGGCATTTGGAGCCAAGGAATAGAGCCAAAGAAGTTTTAGAAATCATTCACACGTATGGATGTATGTGGTCCAATGTCAACCAAAGCAAGAGGAGGTTATGAGTATTTTGTCACTTTTATTGATGATTACTCAAGGTACAATTATATTTTCCTTATTAAGCATAAATCTGAGACCTTTGAGAAATTCAAAGAATTTAAGGCTCAAGCAGAGAATCATAGGGAAAAACGATCAAGTCTCTACGATCCGATCGTGGAGGCGAATACCTCAAAGATGAGTTTTGAACTACTTATCGATGAAGGGATTGCATCCAACCTTCTTTGCGCATCTTAACCCTCAACAAAACGGGGTTGCAGAGCGAAAAATAGAACTCTTTTTGGAAATGGTTAGATCTATGATGAGTTATGGGATCTTCCCAAGTCGTTGTGGGGTCATGCCTTGAAAACAACGACCTACATTCTCAACTTGGTGCCATCCAAATCGGTTCCCAAAACTCCCAAAGAATTGTGGACCGCGCAAGCCTAGTATGAGACACATGAGGATTTGGGGGTGTCCGAACTTTACGTGTTGGACAAGGAAGCGGGAAAATTGGATCCTCGATCGAAATTAAGTTTGTTTGTGGGATACCCCAGGGGAACAAAAAGGTGTATGTTCTATGGTCCCGAAGATCAAAAGGTGGTAATAAGCACCCACTTTAGATTTTTGAAGAAGACTATATGAACGAAAAGAAGACCCAAAAAAGTGAGATTACCTTAAATGAGTTAAGGGGGTTAACCTCAATGCCAACGTCATGAAGATGATATACCAAACAACACACTTACACAACCGAACCTCGTCAGAGTGGGAGGGTTGTGAAACAACCCGAGAGATTCATGGGAATAGGAGAGTCCTCTGACTTGATTCCCTGACAAGACAAATCGCACCCATGGACATATGATGAGGCAATCCAAGACAAGGATGCGCAGATTCTTGGCAAACAAAGAATGAAAGCCGAAATGGGTTCTATGTTTCATAACAGAGTGTGGGAGCTAGTCGAACCACTTAATGGGGTCAAACTCATTGGTTGCAAGTGGGTGTATAAGAGAAAAAGAGGACCGAATCTTTAAGGTGGAAACCTTCAAAGCAAGACTCGTGGTGAAAGGTTATACTCGTAAAAGAAAGGATCGATTATGAGGAAACTTTTTTTTGCCCAGTAGCCATGCTTAAGTCCATCCGAATTCTCTTATCGATTCTTCAGAATCTCCGACTTTGAAATCTGGCAAATGGATGTCAAGACGGCTTTCCTTAACTGAAGTCTTGATGAAGAGATCTATATGCAACAACCCCAAGGCTTCATTGAAAAAGGCCAAGAACACCTAGTTTGTAAGCTCATGAAGTCCATTTACGGACTCAAACAGCATCCGTAGCTTGGAACCAATGTTTTGATCATGTTATAAAGTCTTATGGGTTCGATCAAAATGAGTTCAAAAGTTGTGTGTACAAAAAGAGTGTCGAAACTGCATTGGTATTCTTAGTACTATACGTAGACGACATTCTGATCATCGGGAACGATGTAAAGGTGTTATCAGACGTAAGGGCATGGCTTTCAAAACAGTTTGATATGAAGGACTTAGGGGAAACCGCACACATCCTTGGGATCAAGATCACTTCGAGATCGCAAGAAAAGGATGATAGGCTTATCGCAGCGTCATACATGTACACTTTGTCTTGAAACGATTCAAAGATGCAAGATTCCAAGAAAGGCTTCGTACCTTTCAGACATGGAATCCATCTATCCAAGAAAATGTGCCCTAAGACGCAAAAGGAGATAGATGACATGAGAGGCATTCCTTATGCTTCGATTGTCGGAAGCCTTATGTATGCAATGCTGTGTACGAGACCGGATATATGCTTTGTCGTTGGCATGGTGGCAAGATATCAAAGTAACCCGGGAAAGAACATTGAATGGCGATTAAAAACATTACGGAGTATCTCAAAAAGAACTCGGGATAGAATGTTAATTTATCGGTCGATAGTCCAATTCCCATCGGCTACACCTGACTCGGATTTCTAATCGGACATAGATTCGAGAAAATCTACCTCCGGTAGTGTGTTTTGCATGGGGGGAGGAGTCGTGACATGGACAAACGTCAAGCATAAATGCGTCGCAGATTCTACCATGAAAGTCGAATATGTAGTAACTTACGAGGCAAAAGAAAAGAAGGTTTGGCTCAAAAACTTTCTAGTGGACTTGAATGTGGTTCGAATTTGCCCAAATGAGAATCATTTATTTATTATGACAATGCTTGAAGCGATTTGTTGCAAATTCAAGGGAACCAAGAGCCCACAAAGCCGAAGAAACACATTGAAAGGAAATACCATCTTATACGAGATATCGTTAAGAGAGAGATATAGATGTGGCAAAGATAGCGTCAGAAGACAACCTAGTAGATCCATTCACAAAGGGCCTGCCTCTGAATACATTCGAGAGACATGTGGAAGGAATGGGTGTCAAGACCGTTGTCAATCTGCTTTGAGTATAAGTGGGAAAAAATATTAGGTTCGTGTAGGTGACATTAGATGTCACGAATTAGGAACTACACGAGACATGTTGTAGTATACTTAAAAGTAGACTTTGAGTATAAGTGGGAGATTGTTGGGATTATACTGGAAAGTATGCTTTTTACTTTGTATAATCAAAACTGAATTTCGGACTTATTTACTGAAATAAATTGTTTATCACTGATGCTTTAAATATTATCGAATGTTACATATATTTACTGCATAACTGTTCAATAAATCGAACGTGTTACATTGTAGTTAATTTAGTGTTACCAAATCACAGAAGATTAAATTAACAGTCCCTTGTAACTAAAAGTACGCCATTCACGACCTAGATGGAAATGAACAATCCATCGTGAAAGGTTGAAGTGTAAGGCTCGGATTGACTTGTCTTGACCAAGAGATTACACTAGTGCATGACTGATGCACTTAATAGGACCTACAAGAGGATAAATTCTTCAGAATTGAACAAGGAAGAATTAGACCTCAGTGGTTCGTTATTTCTTAATCTTCGTTCCTTAAATAGGATCACGTGTGATTGGTAACTATTGCTTTGACTTATCATGGGTAGAGAATCAACGAGATTCAATACTTTTTATCTTGGGCAATATTATTGGTCACATGTGATTGCTATGATTTAATACGGAGAATCGTGTGCAAGTACGCTTGTTTCGATTTTCCCCTTGGGAGGTTCATAAGTTTTATCATACCAAATCTTGCAAGTGGAATTAGTTTCCTTATGGATAATAATGTTGAACTGTTTTCCTTGACCAAGGACAAAAGATATTAATTAATGGAAAGCTATTTCAGGTGGCTTGGATTAATTAATGGGCTAGATAATCTTAAACACGACGGAAATAATAATCGGGAGCCATATTGACCGTAATATGGGTTAAGATGGATAGTCTTGATATTAATTATGTAGTGGGATTAATTAATATTTATGGGCTTGAATAATATTGTGGCTCAATATTGATAATTCAAGATCCATTGGAAGATCCAATCTTAATTCTCCTAAAGGCCCCCTAAGTAGCCCAACATATAGTCCAATAACCTAAAAAAAGGTGTTTAAAATAAAATAAATATTGTTGCTTATTTTTTCCATTATTTTGAAATTTATGGATAAAAATGGGAGAAAGATTTTCTTTGAATTTTGTTATGGAATGAAGATATGTATTCTTGGAATACAAAATTATCTCATTAAATTCAAGAAATCTCCCACTTGGTTATTCATGAAGAAAATTTTGAAATTTTTGAAATATAAAGGGCAAGAAAGATTTTCTTGATTTTCTTGAAAAGATATTATGGAAGATATGTATTTCTTGAAATACAAGAATATCTCATAAATTCAAGAAGATCCAAATCTTGGATTCTTGCCTATAATTTTGAAAATATCCCATAACAAAGAGTAGGTGGGATTTTGTGGAATATTATAATTATGGGAAAAAGAATATAGGAGATATATTCAAGATTTCTTGGAGATCAAGAAAAAGATTTTCCCACATTATTTTTTTTGCCAAAATTTTCGACCACCTATGCTCTATAAATAGGGGATGACTCTTTCATTCCCAAGTACAATTTCATGTGTTGGAAAAATTAGTAAATCCACCAAGGTGGTGCAACATAATTTATTTTCCTTTTGTTAATTGTTCGCAAGTGTCCTACCACCGGATAGTCGAGCAAGGATTAAGGGAATACTTGGGAAGTTCTTTTGGTGAGTCTAATCAACCGCACCATTGCCGTCCCCAAGAGGTAATGCGTTACGTAAACTCATAGAATTCCGCATAGAGGATTTACGTGAATTAATTATATGCATGATTTGTTGTTGGATTATTATTTGAATTAATATAGGATTAATTCATGCTAGTAATAATTATAAGAATTAAATTTGTATTTAAATATTCACCCCGAATAGATCTGTGCAACTTATTCCCCAATAATTTTTTGATACGAACATGACACATGGCCCAAATTTGTTGAGTTCAGCATGACACAATTGCTTGGATGATTTATGTACTACTTTTTGTACAAATACTCAACACAATAACCACAAATAGGTGAATGAAATTAAGGTCCCAGTGTGTAGATACACCAATTTCCTTCACATGGTTATTCCGTTTGGCCATTGACAATATGTATGATATTCTAGGTATCTACAATTTTCATACCAAACCATTTGTATTTCATATCTTTGGCGTTTATTGGTGGAGTGTTTGAAAGTGATTATAAGAGTTATCATTTTTTGTTACAGAATGTCCATTTATGCACAAAATCTTCCCCCTCCTAATTGTTCGTGTGGTAATGGCATAATGCTAAGATTGTGTGCTGGTGAAAAATCTGCACGTCATGGCCGTTACTTTTTTAAATGTCCGGTTGATGGAAAACATGTCAAGAGTTTCATTTGGTGTGATGAATTTAAACGACCAACTATCACCAATATCAGTAAATCGACACCTGTAGATTCAACTAGAGCTTGCTCGAATGTACGTAATGAGGTTTCTATGTCTTCAGAACACATTGGTCGCCATACGAACACAAGTGCAAAGACTTCGGGAACAGTCTCCTTAACAAGTTCATTATGGTTTTGGGTAGCTTTAAACATGGTTTTAATCTTCACAGCAATTACTCTATTTATGATTGGATTTGTTGCCGGGAAACATTATTGATCCATTATGCCTCATTTTGTAGTTCAAAACTTTAATTCCTATATATATCTTTGTATAAGACTTACTACAATGTGTGTATGGTTGATTGGACATATGTTCCATCTTTTATATGTAGTTATGTAGTCAGGTTGTTTATTTAATTTGGTTCACCATGGAAGTTAGTACATTCTGTTCAGTTTATTGATGTTTATTAGCATTAGGAATATGTTAAACAATTTCAACCCTTTGTCCTCATTGCTTTTGTTTAGTCTATTTATGTATATTTTATGTTGGGTTTGGCATTCAAATGTTTCATAGAATACCATAGCGCAGCCTGAGACATCCTCTTCCCTATTCAAACAAGCACCATATGAATAATACAAAGTTCACGTGAGAAGACTATCCCATATGTCCAAAAACCATTGAATGACTACTCAAAACAAACAAGAATATATACAACAATTCAAGGGGTATGGATGACTACTCAAAATAGAAACAAACAAGAATGTCTACAATAATTCAAGCCTATGAATGACTACTCAAAATAGAAACAGGCTTAGAATGACTTTGCAGGGGAATATATTCTCCATGTCCACCCCACTAGCACTCTTCACCTTAATTTCAACCATAGAATCATTGTACTTTAGAATATAAACCAAGTTGGATAAATAAGTGTATGATGACTATATAGTAGCCGTGCACTACCATAATACCTTCTATAAATGTCATATCCCTCCATCTCAATTCTTATTATCTAAACACCAGCATGAGCATCCATCATTCACGTATTCGGCAAGAAGACTTATTGTACTCATTGAACTGGGATTCAAGAGTAGATAATCTGTTTGCTGAGGTGCTCTATGACCAAGCTCAACTTGGAACCTTCGTTCCACATGGTGATAACTCCGATGCCATAAGTACCGCCCAATATTTTGTGAACAAGACTTTCAAAAAATCCTTTGACTACAATTTCTGTGCGAGGCAAGTCAGAACGTTGAAGAAATGACATAGGGTGTTTAGTTGGTTGATTCACCTACAGGGAATTCAATACGACGAGGCAACTAATCGTATTCATGCATGGGCACTTTTATATACATTATGGATGTTGTAATATTCAACGGTTGAAAATAATATATGAGTAATTCTTGTAACAAAAATTAACAAGTTTAATAATTCTTGTAACAAAAATTGAACAAATTGATGTTATTCTACTTCCATCGGTTCAAAATATACCTTTGAGCAATTCTTGTAACAAAAATATGGGCATTTGAACAATATATAGTTGAGTAATATATAGTTGTAACAAAAATAACAATGTAAAAAAATTGACAAAGACATCAATCTATATGCATCTGATCAGTAATATGAAATAGACATCACATCTACCCAAGTCATAATCTGCATAACATGCCATATATAGGCACAAAACCAAAACATAATTAAACAAGTTTTAAGTCAACTACACCACAACCAAATCCCCCAAATTCAACAGCCCCAAACTTCAAAATGCACACAATTATAATTACAGGCAAAAGTTAATATAAACTCCAAACCAAGTTAAAATCTACACCCAAATCAACATGATTAATCAGGTTGATACCAACATAGCCATTTGTCCTCTTCATCAGTTATTTTAACACCCTTTGGTATCACTGGATCAAGCATAGGCAGATCTCCATAGGCATACCTTTCCACTCCTCTCTCTTCAAATACATGGTAGCATCGTTGATAAAAAGGAAATCCCGCAGTCCTGAACATGTACATATACAGTGGTTCCTGTTACATCAAAACTTTAATTATTATCACATGCAAAATGATTTGAATCATTGTATAAATCATGTACGTAAATTACCTTTCCCTCACGATTCCAGTAGACGTCGGTCACCTTCAAGCTATGCCTCAGGAAATTGTATTCAACACCTGGGGTCTTGAATACAAAGCGCTTGAAGAGTTGATAAGCGTATGCAATGGTTCGAACCTTTTCCAGGATCCCGTCATACGTAAGATTCTCAGCATCGGACTTATTGTATCGAAGTGAAATTTTAGAAACCCGAAGCATGAAGCACATGTTGGTATCAATAGGCCATTTGTCGAAAACCTCAACGAAGTGTTCAATGAACTCCCAATCATCATAGGGATCCCAACTAGCATGGTAAAAGACTCCATCAAAATCATCATCTGTCCATCCACTGTCCTTGTAGCTCTTAACCATCTCATTCTTATTCACTTTGGGGAATGGAACCCGATGCTACAAACACATAAATACAGACATATACAATTAATTGTTCATCACAACATGTAATACACACTAAAGTTCATATAAGTATTTCACAATATGTACTCACAATTGGATAAAAGAAGGCATCTAGACCCTTTAAAGCAAATCCGTTTGGTATTATGACATATACGGACTCATCGATGTAAGATGCAAACTGTTCAAGCTTATAGCAATAAAGAATACGACAACACATTTCGTAGTGGAAAAACCCATATGTGCGGAAATACGCATCAAGTTCGGTCTCCTACAAGTAAAAAAATCAACAATATCAGACTTCTCTAGATAATATTTGGGTTTTATACACATAACTTAATTGAATTTAAAACAAATACCTGTTCAATACTTCTCCAATAATTAGGCCCAAATTTTGACTCAGTTGTGTATGCATTGTATGACACCCCACGCGTCATAAAACGGAACTTTTTGTAATGACGCCATACGTCCGTCAAATGTCGCATTTTTCTTAAGATAATGAACACATCAACCTTCTCCTCTAGAGTGAATGTTAGATAAGTGGATACCTCCTTTATCAAATGCATATATGTCTTCGCATCGTGCACACGATATTTCTTCAGCATGGACAGTAGTCCGTTCAGCAGCTCAACCTCTTCACGGTGATACCAGCGCATATTTATTTTGTTCATAAAATCAGGCGATATTAGGCACACCTTAGGATGTATCAACGGGATTGGTTCTGCAAAATTAAAAACACGATGGTTAGTGAAAAAAACCCCAAAATGTCAACATATCAAGATACAACAATTGAGGATCGGCGTTTTCAACACATAAGACGAAAAAACCCAAAAGAGGAAACACAATATGCACAACAATGAAAAAGGGGTTTTCAATATAAAAGAGGAAAAAAAACCAAAAGAACACAATGCATAACAATGAAAAGGAATTTGCAATACAAAAGAGGAAAAACCACCACAAGAGAAAACACAAAGTACAAGACTAAAAAGGGGTTTTGAATACAAAAAAGAGGAAAACCCCAATAGAGGAAACACAATCCACAAAATGCTAAAAAAGATGAATGGAACGGTCAAAAAGTATACATATTCAAATGTAGAAAAGACCCCCAAATCTAGAAATCGGACATTTTACTAGATTCGATCACTGCATGCGTACAAATATCAACACAAACCACAAAAAGCCAAAAAAAAAAAGCAAAAGGCACGGTCCAAAACAAACGTATTTGGTGTCGAAAAACACCCAAAAAACAGATATCACACATTTTATTCTATTCATTCACTGAAAGCGAAAAATTCCGGCCTCATAAACACATACAACGAAGAACACATGACATAAAAACTGTGTAAGATGCTACAAAAAGGAAACCCTAGTTTTGAAAATTTGTAAATCGCGCAACAAAAATCGTAAATCGTGCAACAAAAAGCAAATAACTCCCAAGTTTAGTTGGACAATACCTGGGTGCGGTTGCTTTTCTGCGGAATCCTCATTCGAATCCATTTGAACGGTTGAACTCTTCGAACGGTTCGTCTTCGCCGGGAATATCGACTCGAATGATTTGGGACAAATGAAGGCAAATGAAATAATGAAGTTAAAATTTGTTTATATACATCAGGGGTAAATTAGGCATCACAAATTTTGGTCGTGTTACTGTACTGCACAAATATCTTATCTGATGTATTTTGGTGAGATTACATTTCTGAAGAGGAATAGTATTTAAGAACGAGCTGGTTTAATAATCTTGGGCCCAACTGATTTTAAAACATATCTATCAAACGATTTTTAGCCCAAGATAAGAGTCCGAATATGCAGCTATCTGGGCTATCAAACGAGGCCTTAAATGAGTTAAATCCCTATTGGAATTGAAACTCATCCAAATATCGAGTAACAATTAAGTCAATAAGCAGTGTTTTCATAATCGGATTGAACCGGGAACCGTCCATGAAATCAGTTTAATTACCTGAAAATTTGTTTATATGATTGAACCAAAAAAACCCGTCCAAAACCAAGAAAACCGGTCAAAACCGGAAAACCGATTGAACAGAGTAGAACCGATTTTTTTAATTTTTTTAAAATTTAAAACTTAATCCTAATTTTTATTCCTATTTTAAATTATAGTATTTTAAATTGTATTGTGTGATATTGTTTATGATTTTATTGTGTCTATTTCCAATATGAAACTTATAAATTATCATTTTAAAGTTTTGTAAGTGTATATTTATTTTACTTTTAAATATAATATATAAAATATTTTTTAAAAATAAATAGATATCATTTTAACGGTTGCAACTCCGATTTGACCAGTCCAATCTATTGATCCGCTAATCGGCGTCCAGTCCAATTTGGTCGTCCGTCCGTTTATGAAAACACGGTAAATAACACAGATAATTTTGTAGAAATCAATTTAAATCCTCTGTGTAAATAATACTCCATAAATCGCGTGTTTTATTATTAATTGTAAATGTGTAATAAGTTAATAGGAGTATGAGATAAGGATCCAAAATATATTCAGAAATATGCGTAATCATTGTGGATAGTCAGCTGTAACATATAGATAAAAATGATAGTTATTTTATTTTAGATATAAAAAGACACAGAAAGACAATCTTTGCAACAATATCAACCCATTTGATATTTCTCTGCCCCTTATTCCTACAAATCATTAAAAGCAAATTATAATAATCGAAATGCTGATAATAATTAAAAAAAATCCAACGTGTTTCAATTACAATCAATTTCTATAATAAAGAAATGCAACCGTGTCTTTTTGACGAATTGCCGTTTTATATATTCTATAAATAATGATATTTCGAAAGTGGAATTTTTGGATACCCGACCCACGATCCAATTAGTCAACAATGGTAATTGAACACGTGGATAAATATGCAACAATATAGTGTACTTTTTAAATTTTAATTAATTACTTATTTTTAATAGGGATTTTATTTTGAAAAAAAATTAAGTCAGCAGTATTTATTTCACTCCAGATGCAATTTACCTTTCCTGAAATTTATATATATATATATATATTAGTAAACCTGATTCAGCCTATGTGGCGGAACCACGTCAGTTTGAGTAAAACCCAATTCAATTAGATTATTTCGTTTCAAAATCATGCGCTCTCATTAAAAGTTATTTAATTTTGAATCTGTCTAAATAAATTAATTACAAAGGTATTCTTATAATTATAAAATCAATTATACAACTTAATATTTTCGTATGTTTAGATACGTCCCCAATCTACAAAAACATATATAAAATCAATTATACAACTTCATATCATAGTTTCGTATATTTAGATATACATTCTACGTCCCCAATCTACTCTTATATCTTTATATTTATTTTGATTTATATTAGATCTTAATACAAAAATATATATTCTTAATTAAGATTTCAAATGCTCTAAAACAAATTAATATTTCAAATCACATGCACGTATCCACGCCCTAATCTACTCTTATATATATTCACGTCCCAATTCTAATTCTGCATATCATCATAATCACTTCAATGAATATTGAGGTTAATAATTTGAGTTATGAATTAGTTATATTTATTGTAATTGTGCAATTATTTTATATATTGTAGGGAGTTTTTTCATATTGATTTCTATTTTTATTGTACACTTTGATGTTATATTATTGTTCGCTTTTCTATACTTCGATAATATTGAGATTAGTAATTTGAGTTATGAATTGGTTATGTTTATTGCAATTGTGCAATTATTTTGTATATTGCAGGGAGTTTTTTATATTGATTTATGTTTTTATTGTACACTTTGATATTATATTATTGTTCACTTTTCTATACTTCGATAAATCTAATTTTTTTTATTCATATTATTTGGTGTCCTCGAAATTATTAGTCTTTTTACTATTTTTATTTTACACTTTGATGTATATTATTGTTCTCATCAAAATATTTTAGAACATGGCTTCTACATTCTCTTCCATTCGTGAGATTAACATCGAGAAGGACACATGGACACTAAAAGTTAAGATTGCAAGGATGTGGATAGTGCTCAGTAAAAATTCCAGGAAAGACAAGTTGTATTGTCAACTTATTTTGATTGATGAAGATGTATTTAACTATACGCCTAATTTTTTTTATATATTATTTAAAATTTGTAGTTCTTTTAATACTTCAAATTTCGTTGATAGTTACTGAATTTGGTTGATTTTTGTAACACTAATAAACAAACTTCGAATACTTCAAATTTCATTGATCAGTTACTCAATTTAATTTTTTTAACAATATTAATCGTTGTTTTTACCCCTGTTGCATGTCTAATAAGATTAATGTTTTAATTTTTTTTAATAATATTAAACGTACTTTTTTTTTGTTATCTGCATGTCTAATAGGATTAATGTTTTAAAACAAAAATTAATGATTTGATAGTTTTTTATACATAAAAATTAACTATATATATATCTTTAAAGGATATCTTAAATATTTTCTTTTATTACATTAAATTATATTAACTTTCTTTATCCATAATAATCATGATAACTATGAGTAACTCATATTTGAATATTTTAACACCTCTACAAATTAATTGAAAATTTTAATTTAATTTGCAGAGTATAAAATTTGTGAACAACACATAATTTACGTCTCTATGTACAATTATAGTTCAATTGACAGTACATATTAAAATTTACTGACATTATTCTAATTAATTATTGAATTATTTTTTATATTGAACTTATTGAATTCAATACAGGGAAATAAAATACAGGCCACAATCCAAAAGTGCTTAATCAAGAAGTTTGTGAGGAAACTTAAAGAAGGCGACACTTACATTCTCTCAAATTTTGGTATTAGTCTTAATAATGAGGATATACAGATGACAAATCATAATTATAAACTCGACTTCCATTTGATATTAATAGATGTTCCGAGTTTGTATTGATGAAATCTGAATTTCAATTCATGAGTTTAGATGACATAAAAGTACAGACTATGGATAAAGCACAAAAAATAACAAGTTCGAATATACATACCTTCTTATTATTTATATCTTAAAATAATTTATTATTGTATTAAGATATAATTTAGTGTTTATAGTTAAGCTCTTTATTTACAGATATCATTGCATTCGTGGTAACAATTTATGATATCGAGAAAGTAAAGGTCGGCGAAAGAAATACTACTAAAGTGGACATAGACATTGAGGATGAAAGGTAATTGCATCTATGACTAAATTGTTTTCATATTCCAATAATAAGTATATCCTAACTTGCTTATTTGTTATTATATATATATATATTTGTTGGGATATTTTAGTTTTGATGAATTATGCCAAAACATTATCAACTTGTGTTATTGAAGCTAATCCACAGATAACAAGTTGAGGGGGAACGAGAGAACAAATTGAGGGGGAACTCACGAAATCAGACGTAGATGATCGAGATCAGACGAGGCTGCAGATGAGACTGATCGAGATCAGATGAGTTAGATGAGTTCCGAGTTAACTGATGAGCCGCGGGCAAAATCGTAAGAGAAGAAAAGCTAAGCCACCGATCGGAAGATCGATGATCGAACAAATGAGCAGATATGGTGATCGGAAGAAGCGCATAAGTGATCGTAAAAAACCGACCGTAAGATCGTAAAAGAAGGTTGCAGATCGTAAGAGGAAGCGGATGAGACCGACGAGATCGACGTGATCGAGATCGATATGAAGATGAGCAGATGATCAAGATCGACGCGTGATTGAGATCGGATGTGCTAAACCGATATGCTAAACCTAATATAACGACTGATGCTATCCTCGAGATATTGATCTGAAGATGTGTTGATCCGATCGGTCCGAAATGATCGATCGTGCAAAGAAGAAATCGATAGCTCGAGTCAAAGTGACTGAAGGTCGATGTCTGAATTCAGAGAACTCAACTCGGTCACTGAAAGGTCGAGATGTCCGATCGAATAAGGTCCGTGAGAAGTCTCATTGAATCAAGTATCTTGAGGCTCGGATAAACCCGAGGCTCGGATGAGAAATCTGAGACTCGGATAGAATCAAGACTCAAGATGTCTCTCAAGACACCGAGACTCGAGAGAATCTGAATGATTCCAAGGCGAGGGAATCGAGGAATATAAATTGTTAGAATCACCGACGTGGACCAATGAGAAGGAAGACAACCCGACTGAAGAAGTTCGGGCCAGATTTACAAAGAATAGTATGGATTTGAATGTGATTCTCTCCAACGGTAACATTCAAATCCACACTATAAATACAAGGTCTTTCATCATTCTAATGTGTGGATGCGTGGAGATTATAGCACGAGATGCTACAGAGCCAAAGAGAGTTATACCCAAAGCATTCCCACCCTAGAACACAAGTCTGTAGATATACAAATATGTTCAAGAGTGTTCTAGAACCCAATCTAAGCAACCCACGATGTATCCTAAGCTTAGAGAGATTTTCCCAAACCTTAGCATTGTGGTTAAACAAATGTAAGGGAAAATCTCAACCTAGTTGGAAACCAAACAAACCTTACCCAAATCAGTCGGTTAAGTTTGTAGGTGAGTGTGAACTCGGTAAACATCTAGCAATCCCGAAAGGGAGGGTAGGCGAACCCGAGAGGGTGATAAGTCCCGATGGAGTGTGAACTCGGTAAACATCTGTAGGCAATCCCGTGGAGGGTGATAAGTCCCGAGGCGAACCCGAGAGGGTGATAAGTCCAGTTGGAAGGAATTTCCCTAGGAACATGGAGAGTGGATGTAGGAGCTTGAGTCTCCGAACCACTATACTTTGTTGTGTTCTTTATTGCTTTATGTTCTTATTTTGTCATATGCATTCGATTATAAGCAAAACACAACACATGAGCTTAAAACGCAAAAAAATGGAATCACTCTGCCCTCACCCCTGTTTTATATGCATCGCAATTTATGTTTGCTTCCGCACGCGCAAAATGGGTTTTCTCACCGGGACTATCAATATTTTTAGCCGTACACGTATGAAATGCACTTTGTGGGAAGGGTATTATGAACCACTTCTTAGCAACAACAAGAAAAACCCAAATGAACACATTATTATCCTTTTGGAGTACGCAAAGATTCTACAACGTTACAGAGGTTTTTTTTTCATTGTATATTATTCTATAATATTATTTATTAAACTTTTTTTTTATTTACTCATTTAAATATTGATTTGGTACGAGAAAAATATGTGTCCAACTCAATGTATGCAAGTCAGCTTACTATTAATGGAGACCTTCCTGAAGTCCATGAATTTAGAAACAGGAAAATTTGGATTTAATCTTTTCTTTTAATTATAATATTTCTAATCATAAATATAATAATTATTTCAATTAATCCAGGCTTGAGGCAATTCTTATCAACATACCTGCTCCAAAACTTGGCAACCAAAAACTACGCAGTCGTTCCTCTGCTTTTGATGAGTTCAATGAGAGTACTAATTTTAAGGATGTTGCAGAAATTCCTAGGATCATATAGGTATTATGCAACTTCATATCAAATAATTCACAATTTATTTTATCAAATAATACACCAACTTTATTGAAACATAATTAACAATATACTTTTTTTTTCATAGGAGTGTTATACAACAGTTATAGCAACTTGCCACCGGATAGAAACTATGAACAAATGGTTCTATCATGCTTGCCCAAAATGTCAAAAAAAAGTATTTTTTCAAGGTGGAGAATGGTGTTGTGAATATTGTGAAACAAACATCAACTCAATTGACACTAGGTAATATTTATAATTGTTTTTATTTTTAAATAATACATAAATTTTAAAAATTTATACCTTTACGTTATATTTTTTAGGTTCAAGATTGAAATACATGTAGCTGACGAAACTAGAACAACTTCTTTAACTCTTTTAGATTGAGATGTGTTTAAGTTAATCAGAAAATCTGCTTTGGACATTCTCAACGATTTGGACGCGGTAAATATCAAAATAAATTTTTTTAGTATATTCCATTTACATTATTCAAACTCTTACTAATTCAATATGGTTATTATTTTGTATAACATTTTTTTTTTTGGATTTATTAATGATTCATGGAACAAAATTTAAAATTCAGAAAGGTTTAAGTGATCAATTTCCAAGGGAACTTGAAGATTTGATTGGGAAGAAATACATATTCCGAATTCATATTTAAAAATTTAATTTGAATCACAATTATAAGATATATACGGTCGTGAAGTTACCTGAAGATGTAGATTTGATCAACAAAATGGAGAAAAAAAAATTATCATCAAAGGTACTATATATTGTATACAATCTTATTTCATATGATTATTTATAATACCCTACATTAAATAGTTTATTAATTTTTATTGTTAATGATAACAGGAAAACTCAGTCAATGCTCACAACTCTAATCAAGTCAAAAGTACTCCAGCAGATAAAGAAAAGGAAAATTCCAGTTTAATATAATTAGTATTTTTAAAAATATTTAATAAATTTATCAACAATTTTTAGACATTAATGATTAACAATTTATTTTAAAATATTACTTCAGAAGTTGTGACAATCAAATGATGGAATGTGTAGAGATTACTTCAGAATGTGGAGATATTAACCCAAAGAACAAAAGAAATCTGGATAGAGATGAATGTCCAGTTCATAGTAACGGTGAAGAATCTAAAATTTCAAACGCTAAGAAGATTATCAAGATTGAGAAGGAGTAATATCTCATCTATATTTTACATGGTTCATGAAATAGACTTCATAAGATTTCCATTATAGTTAATTTTTTTTTACTACTATTTTTTCCCTTTTTTTATCATTTTTTTAAAGTAGACCATCACATGAATTTTGGGATTTCAGTACTATGATAATCACAGTTGAGAGTAATTATCTTATATTATGCTATTTTTTCTGATAATACTATGATGATTTTCATTAAATTTAATATAAAGAGGCACACATGCGTGAGACGGTCTCACTGTGAAATTATGCAAAATTTGGGCAATAACATTGTAACACAGTGAAAATGGTGGTTGTTCATTTGTGTTTGGTTAAACCACATCTCATGAATGAGACCGTTTAATACGAGTTTTTGTCTTACGAAAATGATTTGGTATGAGATTTTAATGCAATTGAAGTATGATTTGGTATGAGATTTTAATGCAATTGAAGTATAATAATCCAATTAGTATGTACAATGTCAAAATTTGTGTAAAGATTTGTTTGCAAAAACAATAATGACGTTTCAAAAAAGAAGTAAGATTTTGTTTTATGTTTTAAATAGTTTGTCGTTTTAATTATTTATTCACGTTTTTCTCTAATTTATTCCTCGTGCATTCCTATAATTTCTCCTTAAGTAAAAATTATATTTCAATTTATTTGATGACTTCCTTTTTCCCAAATTATAATTATTCAACCATGTCTAAAACATTTTACATTACAAATATTTAAAAGATATGTAATATTAATATGTAATGAGTTATAAATGACGTAACCATGCAAACATACAACAAATGTGGTCTACAAAGAAGTTTTTAAAAATTTGTAATTCAAACTCATTCCTTTTCAGAGAAATATCATATTTACTTTTCATCATATTTGACATATTAATTGTTCAAAAACTAATATTTAAAATAATCATTTTGTTCAACATCTTACAAATTCATGTAAATATTCACCATTCACAATAAAAAAACATAATTTAATCTTTTAAAATGTCATACCTTTACTAATACATAAATAAAAACATAAAACTATTTTTACCAATATCAATATTAACACAACCCGCGTAATACGCGGGTATACGTACTAGTATATATATATATATATATATATATATATATATATATATATATATATATATATAAACTTGTGTTAATTATTAATGTATTTTAAAGCGTGCAACTTGTTATTTGAAAAGTGTTCCCATTTAATATAAAACATAGTTGCATTTTTTCAACATTGCAAGTTTTTGTTTTTTGTATAGTTGCACGTTTCTAAAATGTACTATGAGTGTACGGTGCACCCGGGTGCATATGAGACCCACTCATATATCAGATCTTCCAGTTGTCCGCTGCCCAACTTTAGGTTGAGAATGATTTTCGGGATCCTCACTTTAAGGTGCAAAGTGGACACACATATTACTCTAAGGTACAATATGCAAAATAAAATTTTGCACTTTAGTTCAAACTAGATACTAGAGTACAACGATAATTTTTGCACATTGTACCTTAGAGTAATTTCCCATAAATTTTATACCTTATAGTAATTTTCTCATGATTTTTCTACTTGGCTCATCTATTTGTACGATCGTTCTTGAGTTATAAAATTGACAGTTGAGTTGGGTTAAAAAAAAAAGAGTCACATCAAGTAACTAGTATACTAATTGAATCTCTATTCTTTTGATTGAAAATTCAAACTTAAACTTGAATCAATTGCTAAAATTATTTTATTCAACTTACACATAATTATTTACCCTTCAATTGGAAATTGGAATACTGAAATGATTTAGAGGATTTTTAAATTCAATGTTTTGACATGATCATAAATTATATTGAATATTCATCATTCAACTCATTTTTTTAAAGATCGATCAAATGATGACTTGATCCCTTAATTATAAATATACAATGTTTCTTGCATTTCATTATACTATTCTTTAGAGGAGCGAGTCTCTTATACATTCAAGTGCACCGTGCATTCATGCAAACGCAATGACCCATTTAAAAAAAAAATTGACTCAATGAATATATTAGACATATTATGTGGATTCATGGATAGGGTTGGATAGAGTCCACAGATTTTAAACCCGTGCACCAATTGCACATGAGACTTTGTCGCTTTAAAATAGATTGACAAAGTATATCGAGAAAGTATTTAATAAATATACGTACGCATATAAAATGATTATATTTACACTATTTGCTTTATTTATATTTAGGAAGAAAAAAATTACTACTCCAAAATTCAAGATAGGTAGAACTGAAAAAGGAAAAGACTTCAATTTTTTTAATGATTTATATAAACACGACAAATAGGAAAAATATAAATTCAATAAAACAAAAATATAAATTCAATCGTTTTAAACATTCATTGATTCAATCATCCAAATTGCAAACTGCATTAAACACATTTTCAAATTAATTTGAATTTGAGTTTTGTGTTGTGTTTTTTTAATTTTCTGAAAAAAGGTATTTATATGTGCGTCTGTAACTGAAACATGTTAACGTTATAAAATTATAATACGTTTTCCTTTCCATTTTTTTTTTTTTTCATTTAGTCTTTTTTGCCATCGATGTTATTCCATTCTATTTTAGGATATTTGACTGAAAATTTTATATGCTATCTTCATAGCAGTTGAAAGGAACATATTTTTTTTTCTTTAATATTTTTAGAATGTTGTATGGTAAATAATAAATAGCTAGAGATTCTGAATTTTCTTGTGTGTGACCGTACGATTTTTATTAATTTTGTGGATTCATTTATTTATTTTAGTTTTTCGATTTTTTCAGAAACGTGAATCATTAAGCTAAAGTTTTTATTTGTGACGTTGAAGCGTATTATTTGTTTCTTCGCGCTCTTTTTCTCTTTTATATTTGTTTGGTTGAAAATTGTGGATGATACGTTTTAAAATGCATCAATTCGTATTAATTAGGATAATAAAAGTTTTTGTCATTTTGTTTAAAGTGTCTTTTTAATGACAAAGTTTTATGTGCAACTCAGTTGCACTCGCCCAAACCCTGTCTATATATCCACATAACATGTCTAATATATTTAATGGATCAATTATTTTCTTAAATTGATCATTCAATTCATGAATCTTGCGGTGCTTGACTTGGGTGCACAAAAAACTCATTTCTTTTTAATTGATAAAATTAGGAGCAGGTCATGCGTGAGAACCGTCTCACAGTGATACAGACCACAATTTGAAAATGATATTTTAACATTTTAAAATATATAGGTATTAATTTGTACTACTAGTTTGTGAAATGTCTCACGATGAAACTGTCTCGCACAATTTTTTTTTAATTAAACATTTATAAAAAAGAAATCAAGTTTAAAAAATTAAAAAAGTGAGATATATGATAATTATAGGATTCGAAAGAATATTTGGCAAAATTACATCTAAGGCCTCAAGAACGGATATAATGAAATTTGAGATAATATAAACTATGCCTGTGGTTTCTTTCAATTTTCAAAATATTCTTATTAATAGGTTGAAACGAGTCGAGCTTGAAAATATGATCGCCTCACACACTCGAACCTAGTTAGGCTATAGAATGACTTGCTCTATCACCCAAATATTTCTCATGTTATTTTTTTTTTATATAAATCGCAAGGCATATATAATTTTGGACGCCTCTCAAATTTACATTTTATTTGAATTTGAATCATACAAAAAGTCAAATATTTGGAGTAGGTATCATGCTAGGATGCATGGGTACTTGGAATTTTTTAATAATGCAGTGTCGGATACTTCATAAATACTTGGGTACGCGGATACGCGTGGGATACGCACCCGATACGTCACGTGGCGCGTGTCCCATTAAAAATATTAATAATAATTTTGGGTATCGTGTCGAACACGCCTGATCAGCATGTCGGACATGAATAGGATACACGTGGGGTTAAATTTGTAAAATTCATTTTATTTTTTACCTTGAAATAAATTTATTTTATATTAAATTAACCTAAATTAGCCCACAAACAGTAAAAAAATATTGACTCCCACTATTGCTCACACGATCACACCATTGTCAAACTGTAAGTAGTTCACATATTTTATTACGATGTTCATCTCGTTTTGATTTTATATTTGGTTAGGTGTTAAGAAATTGCATAGGTTTGTACAATGTCAAAATTTGTGTAAAGATTTGTTTGCAAAAACAATAATGACGTTTCAAAAAAGAAGTAATATTTGTTTTATGCTTTAAATAGTTTGTCGTTTTAATTATTTATTCACGTTTTTCTCTAATTTATTCCTGTGCATTCCTATAATTTCTCCTTAAGTAAAAATTATATTTCAATTTATTTGATGACTTCCTTTTTCCCAAATTATAATTATTCAACCATGTCTAAAACATTTTACATTACAAATATTTAAAAGATATGTAATATTAATATGTAATGAGTTATAAATGATGTAACCATGCAAACATACAACAAATGTGGTCTACAAAGAAGTTTTTAAAAATTTGTAATTCAAATTCATTCCTTTTCAGAGAAATATCATATTTACTTTTCATCATATTTGACATATTAATTGTTCAAAAACTAATATTTAAAATAATCATTTTGTTCAACATCTTACAAATTCATGTAAATATTCACCATTCACAATAAAAAAACATGATTTTATCTTTTGAAATGTCATACCTTTACTAATACATAAATAAAAACATAAAACTATCTTAACTAATACGTTTTCCTTCCATCTCTTTTTTTTTTCATTTAGTCTTTTTTGCCATCGATGTTATTCCATTCTGTTTTAGGATATTTGACTGAAAAATTTATATGCTATCTTCTAGCAGTTGAAAGGAACATATATATTTTTATTTATATATTTTCGATGTTGTATATAAATAATAAATAGCTAGAGATTCTGAATTTTCTGGTGTGTGACCGTACGATTTTTATTAATTTTGTGGATTCATTTATTTATTTTAGTTTTTCGATTTTTTTTTAAACGTGAATCAATAAGTAAAGTAGGGGTGTGCAAAATTCGTGAAAACCGAATTAATATCGAACAAAAGTTTTCAAGTTCGGTTCGTTTGCAAATTTTAAAATTTCAGCATGTTTTTGTTTTTTTGGTCAAAAAAAAACGAAAACCAAAAATATTAAATATAAAAATATTAATTATTATATAATTTTTTTAATTACTTATTTACTTAGGGAGGGCACTCGAGGCGACAGCTGCCAAGCGATTCGGAGAACTTCTTCTCTCGAGTCTCGAGTCTCAAATTTTAAGAAGAACTCTTCCAGTTGTCTTGGTGCTGCTTCTTTAGGTTGAGAATGATTTTTCTCTCTCGAGTCTCTCAAGTTGAGTCTCGAAGTCTCAGGTCGTCTGAGGGTTTCTCTCTAGTCCGAGTCTCAAATTTTAAAACTTCTTCTTCAAATTTTCAATTTTTCATTCACCACTTCTCATCTCCACTGCGTTCTCCCACTCCCAAAAAACCCATAGATACTCTTTTCAAGCTCACGTTACAATTTTTGCACATTGTTCTTCAAGGCCCGTTCCATTATTATTCCCAATTTTTAAGGACCAATTCATATTTTCTTTGAATGTTGTTTGGTTGTTTTGGTATAGTAATTTTCTTATGATTTTTTTTTATTTACTATGTTTGATTTATACGTTCGTTTATATCTTGAGTTATTTAAAATTGATATTGATTTTCACTGGGTTTTCAAAAAAAAGTCACATATGATGAAGTAACTAGTATACTATCTTGAATCTCTATTCTTTTGATTGAAAATTCAAACTTAAACTTGAAATCAATTTTACGACTTGACTTAGTTAAAATTTTATTTTATTCACTTAATTTTTATAACTAAAACTAAAAGATATATTTTTATTGTTCAATTGGAAATTGAGGCATATGGAAATGGAAAATGATTTAGAGGATTTTTCAATTCAATGTTTTGACATGATCATAAATTATAAAAAATATTCATCAATCAACTCATTTTTGTGAAAAATCGATCAAATGATGAAAAAAAATTGATCTTTTCATATGAATTATAAAAAATATATAATGTTTTGTTAAATCTGCAAAAAAAAAGGAGGGTTCAACCCGATTTGTTTCGATAATTATTATTGAAGATGAGTTCCATTTAAGTTTAATTGGAGGGAGAGGATTTAAGAAATTCTAAAGCATGCCCTCATATTCCTTCTCGATGGATTCGTGTCAAACGCAATTTGTACCCAAATGAAAAAAAAACTAAAGTCTTTTATGAAGTCAAATTGTGATAAAATTTGCATACCACCGATACTTGGACTTCATTGCAAAAATTAATTACATGGATTTTATTGATGAGGATTGGATAAGAAGATTCTGAATTTTTTAAATCATAAAGGTGACTACATTGGTAAGGCATTAGAAACTTGTCTTCTAGATTGGGGATTGAGAAAGGTGTTCACCATAAAATAATGAAGTTGAAACGACAAAGTATATAAGCGTTCTTGAAAGGATTTAATTGGGGTAAATTTCTAGTTGTAAATATCTTCATATAAAATTGATTATTTTTACAATGATTTGAGAGACTTTATTTATAAGCGTGTTTAGGAAGAAAAAAATTACTATGGAAAAATTCAAGATAGGTAGAACTGAAAAAGGAAAGTTCTTTGTGTTTAGATGTGCCTACTAGGTGGAACTCAACCTTTTTTAAAATCTATTTAAAAATTTCAAAGTGATTTATATAAACAAGATACAAGCAAATAGGAAAAATATAAATTCAATAAAACAAAAAGCATTTTTATGAATCAATCGTTTTAAACATTTTTTGATTCAATCATCTTGAATTGCAAAAGTCCATTAAATCACATTTTCCAAAGAAAAAATTTGATAAATTTGAATCCGGAAAAAATGAATTTTTTTTTTTGTTGTGTTTTTTCCAATTTTCTGAAAAAACACGGTATTTATATGTTGAAAAGGCGGCGTCTTTCGTAACTGAAACATGTTAACGTTAATAAAATTTATAATACGTTTCCTTTCCATCTCTTTGTTTTTTAATAAAGATATATGATTTTCATTTAGTCTTTTTTTGCCATCGATGTTTATTCCATTCTATTTTATAAAATCAAGGATATTTGACTGAAAATTGTATATGCTATCTTCATAGCAGTTGAAACGCAACATATTTTTTTTCAAGAATACTTTAATATTTTTAGAATGTTGTATGCTAAATAATAAATAGCTAATATATTTATGAATTTTCTGGTGATGTGACCGTACGATTTTTGCCATTAATTTTGTGGATTCATTTATTTATTTTAGTTTTTGAAGATGTCTTTTTTTCGGAGACAAAAGTAAAAAAGAATCAATAAGCTAAAGTACAAGTCTCTGCAAAAAGATGTCAAATGTAAAAAGTTCTAGAATTAAAAAAGTGAAAACCGACATGAAAGGCTATTGCAAAAACGTGTTAATTTTAAACCCTAAATTAGGTTTACACACCACAAGAGGGAACTCACGGTTTCAAATTTTTCAAAAGTGAATTTAAATACTTGGTGACCTTCACATTGTAAGGTTACGGGAAATTTATTTTTTTCGAGCTCAAATTCTTGCAAAAGTTAAAACCAAAAATATTAAATATATAAAATATTAATTATTATATAATTTTTTAATATCCTAACCCTTTGCATTGTGCTTCATTGTAAAGGATATCTCATCCTAGGGGAAACCCCAAACCCTTGAGAAGGTAGTTGGAGTGTGTTTGTTGGTGAGAAGTGTTGTAAAGAACTTCGATGAACTCTCTTAGTAAGCTCTGAGTCTGAGTTTGTGTTGAGTAAGAAACTTCTTCTCTCAAGGTCGGGTTGAGTAAGTAAACTACGGGAGTAGTCGAAAACTCGAGTCTTGAGTAAGTAAACTCACGCGAGGTAGTCGAAAGCTCGAAGTTGATAGTGAATTTCTCCGAGGATCGGAGAGAGTGGATGTAGGAGCTTGAGTCTCCGAACCACTATAATTGTTGTGTTCTTTATTGCTTTCCTTATCTCGAGTCTTTGCATTGACTTGATTTTAAAGATACTTTTCTTCTTATGGAATCAATTTCATAAATTTTCAAATTTTTAAAGGGAAGGTTTTTTGAGAAAAAAAAACGAGTATAAACTAAGGGACTCATTCCGACATCATCGAGTTCTACCAAATCTCCTCTTCTCGAGGGCTCTCCCAGTTAGTTATCCCAAGCAACTCAATCTCTGTTACCCTTAGTTGGGATTATCTCGAGGTATCCGAAAGCTTTCGGGATCACCGCCTCGATGA
The DNA here is from genome assembly GCA_037126765.1 of Stenogyne calaminthoides. Lineage (NCBI taxonomy): Eukaryota > Viridiplantae > Streptophyta > Magnoliopsida > Lamiales > Lamiaceae > Stenogyne > Stenogyne calaminthoides. The sequence continues at coordinate 5,021,367 of JBBCBC010000007.1, forward strand.
ACTTTGACTCGGAGCGTCTGCCTTCAAACCTAATCTTCGAGATTATCGACCCAAAGACCTCGATGAAAAATGTTTTAAAAACCGAACACGCAGATTCGCCCCCCATACACGTGTAAGACTCGTTTGCACCGGACCAACAAGAAGTGGTATCGAGCGCGTTCTTCAACTTGACCACTTCTTCAAGTTGACCAAAGTTTTATTTTTCAAAAATATTTGTGACCAATTCATCTTATTTGGTTTTTTTAATTTTCAATGTTGTTTTAAAAACTTGTTTCTGGTATACCTATGGAGACCAAATTAGCTAGTTTGTATTCCAAACATGAATTCTCTCAATTTTATTTATTTCTATGTTTGATAAAATATAGAATTGATCCAAAAGCTTTATATGACCAACTGACTCGGGAGGATTATTTAGAGACTATATTGTTTGATAAGATTATGATTTTCAATTCTCTCAAGTATTTCAAAGAGATTTGGGATACACTAGCCATTTATGTGCCAAGACCACGATCATATAAAAAGAAAACAAACTTTTCGATGGAAAGTTTGATAGTTTTGAAATGGATGATTGAATCAATAGACAAACCGAAGTCGGATTAACTAGCATCATGAATGATCTAAATGCACTTGGAAAGAAATACCCACAGAGAGAAGTTGCATTGAAAAAAATTCTTAGAGGTCAATGGGATATTCATGCAAAGGGTGATTGAAAGCACCAAGAATATTAACCCAATGCCTTACCAACAAGTTTTCTCTCGAAATTCGAATTTGTAATTTTAAAAAAAAAAAAAAAAGGTTGAAAAGATGATTCTTCATATGGTTTAAAAGCTAAAGATAAAACACAGAAAACTATAGATGTGCAAAAAATCGGGATGAGCTTGAGGAAAAGCTAGCAATCGATGGCAAGAAGGTTTGATAGACTCATAGGAGATTTGGAAAATACAAAAAAACTATTACAGGAGACTCACAATCAGGACAGATCAACCGAGAAGAAGAAAGACGAAAGTCAAGGATCTTCATCCAACTCTCCAAAGGAGAAAATGATCATGCCAACATATGCTATAATTGCCAAGAAAGGTCACTTCCAAAGATGATTGTCCGTGATTTGAAAAAAAAGAGAACAAAGGCAAGCTAAAAGAGACCCGATTCTCTAAAAAGGCCATGGTTGCGGAAGAAGAACACTCGAGGAGGAATCTAGCCATCGATGAGATATTCTCGATGAAAGTGATGACATCCGTCCTAATGACCAATGAGGATGTTTTGGAACTTGACTTTTCTGGAGATCGCAGATATATTGTTAATGATTAAAACCGTCTCATTAACCAACACGATTCCCCACTAAAAAACCCCAATAAGCCATTCAAAGCTAAAATTTTATCAAACCCTTCGTTCTCAAATTCTTTGCAAATAAATCCTTTTTGCATAAAATGAATGCTTCATTTCTTCAATCAATCTCAAAATGGCTCCAACCCCATTTTCGAGAGATTAAAAACCAACAAGCAATGGTACATTGTTAAATTTGCAAAAAAAAGCTAGAAGAGGAGGCTCTGCGTATGATTCGATTTAAAACTCACCCAACTAGTCGCAAACCGACAAACTTGCAAAAGAGGTAATCAATTCATCTATAACTTGAAGATAAATGAAGAGGAAAAGTAAGATTATCAGATCACACTTAATTATTAATTGAAGATGAGGATTGCCATTTAATGATGTTTTTGAGCTCTTGATTTAGGATCCTACGATGTATATGGGAAGAGCAGATTTAATTGCCGAAATGGGTTAAGTTTGAGGCTTGCAAAGATGCCCCATGTTTGTTGATGGATATTGTGAGTAAGTGCATCATGAGTCTTCTTGGGGAGTTTTGAGCGGTCGGTGGATGGCGGCGATAGAGGCCTCACCCACCATTGATTTGATTTGGTGAGTGAAATGAAAAAGAAAAAAAAAACAATAAAAAGTCTTTTATCCACCATGCCACCAAAATTCAAATTTTGGAGATGTCTAAAATTCTTCGCAATACCTCATTCCCTAAGTCCAAAATTCTCTTTAAACCTATTAATTGCAAAAAAGGAAATTAAATTACATGTGTTTTTGGTCATTTTATTGAGGCAAAGATTAGCGGTTGATGATAAGAAGATTTGCCCCAAAGCGCTTTGATGGTTCTCACCGATTTGATTCCGAGTCATAAAAGGTGAAACTACGAGTTGGTAAAAGGCATTATCTCCAAAACTTGTCTTCTAGATTGGGGATTGAGAAAAATTTTCACCATAAAGGAACTCGAGACCTCGTAGATAATGTAAAAGTTCAAACGATCCAAACCGGGGAAGTATCAGCGTTCTCGTCAAAGAGGATGGTGAATTGGGGTAATGTTATTTCTAGTTGTAAATATCTTCAGCTATAAGTGATGTATTGCACATGTGATTAATTTAAGTTGTTAATGATGGGAGGAGAGGGAACCATTCTTGACCGTGAAACATTCACGGACAAGCGTGTTCATCCTCAATCGACTCTTCCCGAGATGCTTGACATTGCTACTTTTCGAGAGGAAGATGTGGAATGAAATTTTTCGACCCGACTTGTCGGGGTTCGAAGAAAAGCTCGATGAAAAAACTCCAATTTTGATGAAGGAGTTCTTTGCCCCAAGTTTAGATGATGGAGATGGGGACCAACGGGAGATGTTGAGAAACAATCTCGGATGGAAAATGAGACTTCTGTTCTTTGATCAACTGAATTGATCAACCTCGATCGAAAACTAGAACTCTTAATGCTTTAAAATTATGTCAAAGTTCTTTGAAAAAATTTTGTCAAAATGCCTTTGGAGAAAGAGTTGAAGCTGATGAACAATCAAATAGCACTTTCTGAGATTGATCTCACTCCCTTGATGGAGAAACTTGAGAAGGTTGAGCCAATGATGATCAAGATTGCTCGGATGGAAGAAACATTGAATCAAGGGGAAAATCCATGGGGTTCAAAACACTCGACCAACTTTAGAAGGAAAGTTGAATTGGTCGAAGTTAAGATGAACCGTTGTTCGATTTCCTAGATGAAACCGCATAAAAGAATTTAATCAAGTCTGGCTTGTTGAAAATGAGCTCATTTTGACCAAGATCAAGATGTTCAAGGAAGCACTCTGGCGGTTGTCCATTATCTCTTTTTATGAACCATCTTCTAACAAGATCGTAGTGCGGAGAAGTTCGTTTTTTAAAGAGAATTCACATGGACACAAAGACTTTAAATTGCTATCTTGAATGAAGATCTCGGAAAGTTCATGGGAAGTCCGGAAAGATCTTTGAAATGTATCAAGACAAAGCCTTTGAAGGCCTTTAAGAAGTTAAAATTCGAAAAAAAAAGCCTATCTAATATTTACGGGGGATGCTTGATGTTGCAAGAAAAATGAATTGGAAATCATTTTTTTTTGTATGAAGATTGGCGTTGTTCAACCCGAAAAGCGCGTGTGATCCAATCATGATAAATGATGAAGAAAGCGGAAGAATCTGAAGTCTCAACCTCGGAAGAAAGTCTTCAACCGAGATGCTCTCAAGACACTCCAAATAGAACAAGCTAAGAAAAACTGATCTCGGGAGCGTCTGTGATGTATGGGGTTTGAAAAGGAAAGGGCATCAAAAGCACTAAAGTGGCCTTGATAAATGGATGCCCATCAAACTCAACGATATGTGGGGAAGAAGTGAACTTTTATGATGTTCTGTTGGAGAGGGAAATATAATTGAATATCTTTATCTTTTATCCAAAGTATCTACAGAGTGGATTAACTGCGGATGAAGGAGAGGTACGTATAGTGGCCCTGGTCCATATTCCTATCCACCTCCAAGACTTGGTAATGGCTTGGTGAATGGAAGGCTATTACTCAAGAAATTGCTCAAGATATCTTTGGTCGGTTGGTCTAACGAAACAATCCGGACATCATCAAGGAAAGAAATGATGTTTTCTGTTTGACTTTTGCCCAACCGATGAAGTTGATAATGAAATAAAAGAAGATCAAGAGCCAAAATTAGAAAGATAAAACTCGAAAGATTACAGATTCTTTAAATTCTTGTCTTTTAGATTTTTTTTTATAAACTCATTGTAATCTGTAACGGGATACCAATCATCAATGAAAATTTATCATTATGCTCAAAAGATTATATCTCATTATCTTATTTACATGTCTTTTATTTTGATATGCATGAATGAATGTCTCTCCAACCCGATTGTATGTTCATATAAGGGGAAATTGTGCGAATATGGAGGAAATTGTTTAAGTATTTGGTAATGAACTATTTAAAGAGATTCATTACTGAAGAAATTGCTGAATGATTAAACTGTTGAGAGACTCTGAAATTGTTGGGAGATTCTCTGATTTAAGAAATTGTTGGGAGACAACCAATCTTGTAATAGGATAAACTGAAACCTGAGTATAGGTTATATGTTTGTAACAATATAGGTTTTGGCATCATCAAAAAGGAAATTGTTGGGAGATGAATTTAATAAAGATATATGATTTTGATTAGATCTCAAAACCCCTGAGTATGACATGTTCAGAATGATCTTGATAGTTGAGTCAGGATTCAGTTTTAGAATATTCAGGATGTTATCTGCAAAATGTATAGTCGTGAAATATAGTTCGGGATAGGTCTTCAAGACTCGGAGGATCTTGAAAATCAAGACTTCGAAGATTCAAAAGACAACACCGATATGTCTCGAAAGACCACGAAGACTCGTAAGACTCAAGACGCAAGATCAAGATCAAGATTAAAGATCAAGAATATCAAGGCTTTGAATACTAATTATCAAAACTCGTAAGACTCAAGAAGGCGCAAGACTAAAGATCAAGATTAAAGATCAAGAATATCAAGGCACGAGAATTTATCAAGACTCGAGGTAATGAATGCTCGATATGAACTTTGAATGTTCCGAGACATCAATATATTTATCCAAGGATGCAATCTTGGAAAGATCATGATTCCTTAGATAAAAGGTATTTGCCAAGACATTCAAATGCAGACAAAAGGAACTAAGTCAGAAGTGTTGTTAAGGTTATATCAAACTCAGAGTTTGTAACCAAAAAGAGCCGTTGAAGATGTCTACCTTTAACTGGAGACAAAAGTCAAAAAGAGGAAGACGACACTGTACCATCATATCGACAATCGATGACAAGTCTCTCGTAAAAGATGTCGGATGTACAAAAGTTCCGCATCAAAAAAGTGAAGACCGACTACATGAAAGACTATTGCCTAAAACGTGTTAAGGAGTTTCAAACCCTAAATATAGCCGTTTCACACACCACAAGAGGGAACTCACGGTATATCTCTCCAATGGATAGTTTTCAAAAAGTGACCTTGGTGTATGCCTATAAATCTTGGTGACCTTCTACATTGTAAGGTTACGGAAAATTTATACGCAACTCAAGAGCTCAAGCTTATTCTTGCAAAAGTTAAAGCACTCGAAAAACTTAGAATTTCCCAAGTGCTTTTATATTGAAGAGAGCTCACTATACTAAGCATAGCTTGATAAGATTTATCCAAAGCTTAGTCGAGATATCCTAACCCTTTGCATTGTGCTTCATTGTAAAGGATATCTCATCCTAGTTGGAAACCAACCGAGAAACCCCAAACCCTTGAGAAGGTAGTTGGAGTGTGTTTGTTGGTGAGAAGTGTTGTAAAGAGTTAGTAAACTACGTGGAGTAGTCGAAAAACTCTAGAGGAGAAGTTAGTAAGCCATGGGGTAGTCCTAAAGCTTGTTTGTGTTGAGTAAGTAAACTACGGAGGTAGGTAGTCGGGTTGAGTAAGTAAACTCAGTAGGTCGGGTTGAGTAAGTAAACTACTGAGGTAGTCGAAGCTCAAGGTCGGGTTGAGTAAGTAAACTCGTGGAGTAGTCGAGAAAACTTCGGTAGAGTTGAGTAAGTAAACTACGCTAGGTAGTCGTAAAGCTCGAAGTTGATAGTGAATTTCTCTCGAGGATCGGAGAGAGTGGATGTAGGAGCTTGAGTCTCACGAACCACTATAATTGTTGTGTTCTTTATTTCTTTCCTTATCTCGTTTAATCTGTTGCATTGACTTGATTTTGAAAGCATACTTTTCAATCGATACTCGGTTGGAATCAATCCAATCGAAATTGCATGTAAATTGAATCACGGCCTAATCACTATTTCATAAAGGAAGGTTTTCAAAGAAAGCTAAAACGAGTATAAACTAAGGGCCAATCATTCCGCTTTGTCCCGAGTAGGCTAGAAACGATTACCAAACCGAACGTTCTTACGAGGGCTCGATAAGTTAGTTATCCGATCCAAGCAACTTCGGGATCTCTGTTACTCGGGACTCGGTTGGGATTATCGTAATATCTCAAAGCGGCTTCGGATCAGTTCTCGATGAACTTTGACTCGCGATTTGTGCTTCTCGAAACCTAATCTTGAGGATTATCGACCCAGGACCTCGAAGAAAAAAGTTTTAAAAACACCGAACACGTGTATTCCCCCCATACATGTGTAAGACTTCGTTTTGCACTCCAACAAAGATCAATTGTGAAAAAAGATTGGTAAAAGGCCTATCGATTTATAAATCAAGGCTTAAGAAGCAAAGACTTGAGAGTGGGATGTCCTGCAAAAATGTGAACTAGATACTTATTGGGTGAAGGTATCGAGAGGCGAGGATAGTTTTGATTTGTTGAGGTGGTGGAAGTCAAACTCTTCAAGATTTTGATTCTTTCAAGAATGGCCCGTGATATCTTAGCCGTTCCAATTTCCACTGTTGCATCGGAGTCGGCATTTAGTACCGGTGGTAGGATACTAGATGTATTTAGGAGTTCTCTAACTCCTAGAATTGTTGAAGTTTTGCTATGTGCACAAGATTGGATTCGAGGTTCACGACATCCCATATGTGTTGATGAGCAATTGGAGGAGCTTGAAAATTTCGAGAAAGGTAACAAACTTATTAATTTAGTTTCACATAATTTTCATATTTTATCACATGATTTTGTATTTTAATTTCAGATTTGCCAAATGTTGGAATTGGTGGAGGAGGATTAACGTGCACCAACATTTAGAAGATTTGGAGAAGGTGTCAAGAATTTGGACGTACATGGAGGAATATGGATTGTTATGAATTTAAGGAGTTTTATCATTTTTTTTTGTCTTTGTTGAACTATCTTATTTCAATTATTTGTTATGGATTGGACTAATGGTATGTAGGGGTGTGAACAATTGAACTTGATTTTATGTTATTACTATGAAGAATGAACTTGATTTTATGTTATCACTATGAAGTATGATTTATGAACTTGATGAACTTATTCATATTTGATAGATTTATTTTTCAAGTTTGATTTTTCCCATGTTTTAGGTGTCAATTAATCTTAAGAGTTTATTTTGATCATGGTGTATTATATTAGATTAGAAATTTTACTTTTTGGTCTAAAATGTTTGAATTCCATGTAAAAAAAAAAGGAAAAACTTACATCGGTTCCAAACCGAACCGAAAATTTCATTCGATTAAAGTTCAGTTATCATGTTCATTTGGTCGGTGGTTACCAAATATGAAACTTCGGTTTGGTTCGGTTATGATTTTTTCCGGTTTGGTCACCAAACCCAATCGATGCTCACCCCTAAGCTAAAGTTTTTACTTGTGACGTTGAAGCGTATTATTTGTTTCTTCGCTCTTTTCTCTTTTTATATTTGTTTGGTTGAAAATTGTGGATGATACGTTTTAAAATGCATCAATTCGTATTAATTAGGATAATAAAAGTTTTTGTCATTTTGTTTAAAGTGTCTTTTTAATGACAAAGTCTTATGTGCAACTCAGTTGCACTCGCCCAAACCCTGTCTATGTATCCACATAACATGTCTAATATATTTAATGGGTCAATTATTTTCTTAAATTGATCATTCAGTTGCATGAATGCACGGTGCACTTGGGTGCACAAAAAACTCACTTCTTTTTAATTGATAAAATTAGGAGCAGGTCATGCGTGAGAACCGTCTCACAGTGATACAGACCACAATTTGAAAATGATATTTTAACATTTTAAAATATATAGGTATTAATTTGTACTACTAGTTTGTGAAATGTCTCACGATGAAACTGTCTCGCACAATTTTTTTTTAATTAAACATTTATAAAAAAGAAATCAAGTTTAAAAAATTAAAAAAGTGAGATATATGATAATTATAGGATTCGAAAGAATATTTGGCAAAATTACATCTAAGGCCTCAAGAACGGATATAATGAAATTTGAGATAATTTAACTTATGCCTGTTGTTTCTTTCAATTTTCAAAATATTCTTATTAATAGGTTAAAAGGAGTCGAGCTTGAAAATATGATCGCCTCACACACTCGAACCTAGTTAGGCTATAGAATGACTTGCTCTATCACCCAAATATTTCTCATGTTATTTTTTTTTTTATATAAATCGCAAGGCATATATAATTTTGGACGCCTCTCAAATTTACATTTTATTTGAATTTGAATCATACAAAAAGTCAAATATTTGGAGTAGGTATCATGCTAGGATGCATGTGTACTTGGAATTTTTTAATAATGCAGTGTCGGATACTTCATGGATACTTGGGTACGCGGATACGCGTGGGATACGCACCCGATACGTCACGTGGTGTCCCATTAAAAATATTAATAATAATTTTGGGTATCGTGTCGAACACGCCTGATCAGCGTGTCGGACATGAATAGGATACACGTGGGGTTAAATTTGTAAAATTCATTTTATTTTTTACCTTGAAATAAATTTATTTTATATTAAATTAACCTAAATTAGCCCACAAACAGTAAAAAAATATTGACTCTCACTATTGCTCACACGATCACACCATTGTCAAACTGTAAGTAGTTCACATATCTTATTACGATGTTCATCTCGTTTTGATTTTATATTTGGTTAGGTGTTAAGAAATTACATAGGTTTGTACAATGTCAAAATTTGTGTAAAGATTTGTTTGCAAAAACAATAATGACGTTTCAAAAAAGAAGTAATATTTTGTTTTATGCTTTAAATAGTTTGTCATTTTAATTATTTATTCACGTTTTTCTCTAATTTATTCCTGTGCATTCCTATAATTTCTCCTTAAGTAAAAATTATATTTCAATTTATTTGATGACTTCCTTTTTCCCAAATTATAATTATTCAACCATGTCTAAAACATTTTACATTACAAATATTTAAAAGATATGTAATATTAATATGTAATGAGTTATAAATGACGTAACCATGCAAACATACAACAAATGTGGTCTACAAAGAAGTTTTTAAAAATTTGTAATTCAAACTCATTCCTTTTCAGAGAAATATCATATTTACTTTTCATCATATTTGACATATTAATTGTTCAAAAACTAATATTTAAAATAATCATTTTGTTCAACATCTTACAAATTCATGTAAATATTCACCATTCACAATAAAAAAACATAATTTAATCTTTTGAAATGTCATACCTTTACTAATACATAAATAAAAACATAAAACTATCTTAACTAATACGTTTTCCTTCCATCTCTTTTTTTTTTCATTTAGTCTTTTTTGCCATCGATGTTATTCCATTCTGTTTTAGGATATTTGACTGAAAAATTTATATGCTATCTTCTAGCAGTTGAAAGGAACATATATTTTTTTTTCTTTAATATTTTTCGAATGTTGTATGGTAAATAATAAATAGCTAGAGATTCTGAATTTTCTGGTGTGTGACCGTACGATTTTTATTAATTTTGTGGATTCATTTATTTATTTTAGTTTTTCGATTTTTTCAGAAACGTGAATCAATAAGCTAAAGTAGGGGTGTGCAAAATTCGGTGAAAACCGAATTAACCGATCGAACCAAACCGAATTTTCAAGTTCGGTTCGGTTTCGGTTTCAAATTTTAAGAATTTCAGTTTTCGGTTCGGTTCGGTTAATTTTTGGTCAAAAAAAAAACGAAAACCAAAAATATTAAATATATAAAATATTAATTATTATATAATTTTTTTAATTACTTATTTACTTAGGGGAGGGCACTCAGGGCAGCAAGCAGCCAAGCAGTTCAGGAGAACTTCTTCTCTCTGAGTCTGAGTCTCAAATTTTAAGAAGAACTTCTTCTCTGAGTCTGAGTCTTCAGAAGAACTTCTTCTCTATGAGTCTGAGTCTTCAGAAGAACTTCTTCTCTCTGAGTCTGAGTCTCAAGTTGAGTCTCAGAGTCTCTGTGTCGTCTAGGGTTTCTCTCTGAGTCTGAGTCTCAAATTTTAAGAACTTCTTCTTCATTTTTCAATTTTCAATTTTTCATTCACCACTTCTCATCTCCACGGTTCTCCTTCTCCACTTCTCCTCTCCCACTCCCACCTGTAAAAACCCATCAGCCGCTCGCAGGCAGCGCCTCTCTCAGGCCGCGGAGGCGCCTCAAGCTCTGAGACCGCAGTGCGCTCACGCAGGACGCAGCCCCGCACGACGGCACGAGTCGCCCCTGCAATTCTTCAAGGCCCAGTTCCCATTATTATTCCCAATTTTTAAGGACCAATTCATATTCAGTTGCTGAATGTTGTTTTGGTTGTTTTGGTATAGCAATTAGCTAGTTACGTAGAAGAATTCACTCAATTTTATTTACTATGTTTGATAAAATATAGGTACCAAAGTTTTATATCTTTCGGAGCATTATTTAGAGCATATTGTTTGATATTATGATTTTCACTCAAGTATTTCAATACAAGCTTCTGCCATTTATACATATGATGAGCTGAGCTAACCGATATTCCTATCTTGCATCCGAATCTTCCACCTAATAGACTCTAATTAACTCTATCCTCGACACATAGCGCATTTAGTTAAATTACAATCGATTTAACTTAGTTAAATTACAATTTATTAGCAATTACCAATTCAGGGCTTTCTTAATTTTTATAACTAAAACTAAAAGATATATGGTTTATTGTAGATGTCAAGCTCACTAGGAGAATCCAAGGCATTGATGGAAATGGAAGCAATGAGATCTCACAATCACATATGTCCGAGGATGCAACTCAAGCTTCTCAACCTTCAAATGCCACTCTACCACCAAGACACGCAATCGCAAAGAAAAATAACAAAGCACAAAGAAGATCTAAAGTGTGGGATCACAACCACCACCATCGTAAGTGATGATGGCACTAAAAAGACTAAAATGCAATTATTGTGATAAAATCTATTGCTCGATACTAAAAAAAAAATGGAACTTCGTCACTTACTTTTCATATGAATGCTTGCTCTAAAAATACTCATAATCAAGAAACACGACAAACATTGTTAAATTTGCAAAAAAAAATGAGGAGGGTAATGATGGGGTGGGTACACTTGGTACATGGAAGTTTGATCAAACCGGGTTAGGGTTTGCTTTCGTAGAAATTATTATTGAAGATGAGTTGCCATTTAAGTTTGTGGAGGAGGGATTTAAGAAATGGGTAGCTAAAGCATGCCCTGGTTTCATATTCCTTCTCGATGGACTGTGTCAAGGGACTGTTTTGATTTGTATGAAAATGAAAGGAAAAAACTAAAGTCTTTTATGAAGTCAAATTGTGATAAAATTTGCAATACAACTGATACTTGGACTTCATTGCAAAAAATTAATTACATGTGCGTTACTGGTCATTTTATTGATGAGGATTGACGTTTGCATAAGAAGATTCTGAATTTTGTGCCCGTTTCTAGTCATAAAGGTGACTACATTGGTAAGGCATTAGAAACTTGTCTTCTAGATTGGGGATTGAGAAAGGTGTTCACCATAACTGTAGATAATGTAAGTTCAAACGATACAGCTATAGCGTTCTTGTCAAAGAGGATGGTGAATTGGGGTAATGCTATTTCTAGTTGTAAATATCTTCATATGCGATGTATTGCACATGTGATTAATTTAGTTGTTAATGATGGCTTGAGAGACATTAACCCTTTGGTGAAGCGTGTGAGAGATGCGATTAGATACATCAGAAATTCACCTGCAAGATGGAAAAAATTTCAGGAGTGTGTAGAGTGGGAAGCGATAGAAAGTAAGAGTTCTTTGTGTTTAGATGTGCCTACTAGGTGGAACTCAACCTACTTAATGCTTAAAACTGCTGAAGAATTTCAAAGTGCCTTTGAAAGGTATGATGAACAAGATACAAGCTTCAGGGCTGATTTGTCCAAGCGTGTGGTTGATGGGGACCATGGGGTTCCAACTTTAGAGGATTGGAGTGTTGTTAAGTAAGTATGCAGATTTGTTGAAGCATTTTTATGAAGACTTTATGTATTTCTCTCTCTTTATATGTCACTTCTAGCTCATTTTTTTTAGTGAGATTAGTGATTTAAGTGCTATCTTGAATGAGTGGGTTGGAAGTCCAGTTTCAAGACAATGGGTGAGGCCATGAAGAAAAAAAATTTGATAAATATTGGGGATCCTAAAAAAATGAATAAAATCATTTTTTTTTTGTTGTCATTTGATCCACATGATAAACTTGAGTACATGGAGTACACGTTGGGTGCGATGTATGGGGTTGAAAAGGGCGGCAACATCTTTGGTAGTGTGAAGAGTGAACTTTATGAGTTGTTCGATGAATATAAGAAGCTTTATCAACCGGAGGGTGATGCAAGTGATAGTGACAACAACAACTCTAGTTCTAGTGAGGTGATTGTTGGGAGATGAATTTAATAAAGATATATGATTTTGATTAGATCCCAAAACCCCTGAGTATGACATGTTCAGAATGATCTTGATAGTTGAGTCGATTCAGTTTTAGAATATTCCGGGATGTTATCTCGCAAAAATGTATAGTCGTTTCAGATAGGTATCAAGACTCATTATTGATGGCGAAGAAGACTCGGAAGATTGAAGATTAATAAATACCAATATGTCTCGAAGACCTCAAGACTCGAAAGACTCAAGACGCAAGACCAAGACCTAAAGATTAAAGATCAAGAATACTGAAGGCACAAGAATTATGAAGACTCGATGAAGGTCTTCAATGCTCGATATGAACTCAAATGTTCCGAGGCAATCAATATATTTATCCCGCAATCTTGAGAAGATCATGATTCCTTAGATAAAAGGTATTTGCCAAGACATTCAAAATGCGGATAAAAGGAACTAAGTCAGAAGTGTTGTTAAGGTTATATCAAACTCAGAGTTTGTAACCAAAAAGAGTCGTTGAAGATGTCTACCTTTAACTGGAGACAAAATTCAAAAAGAGGAAGATGACACTGTACCATACTAACACCGACGCGGGACAAGTCTCCGTAAAAGATGTCGATGTACAAAAGTTCTAGATCTCCGGAACATGATGAAAAAGCTATTGCCTAAAACGTGTTAGGGAGTTTTAAACCCTAAATATAGCCGTTTCACACACCACAAGAGGGAACTCACGGCGGTTCTCTCCAACGGATAGTTTTCAAAAGTGACCTTGGTGTATGCCTATAAATACTGGTGACCTTCTACATTGTAAGGTTACGGGAAATTTATACGCAACTCAAGAGCTCAAGCTTATTCTTGCAAAAGTTAAAGCACTCGAAAAACTTAGAATTTTTCAAGTGCTTTTATATTGAAGAGAGCTCACTATACTAAGCATAGCTTGATAAGATTTATCAAAAGCAAGTCGAGATATCCTAACCCTTTGCATTGTGCTTCATTGTAAAGGATATCTCATCCTAGTTGAAACCAACCGAGAAACCCCAAACCCTTGAGAAGGTAGTTGGAGTGTGTTTGTTGGTGAGAAGTGTTGTAAAGAGTTAGTAAACTACGGAGTAGTCGAAAAACTCTAGAGGAGAAGTTAGTAAGCTCTGAGGGGTAGTCTGAAAGCTTGTTTGTGTTGAGTAAGTAAACTACGGAGGTAGTCAGAAAGCTCAAGGTCGGGTTGAGTAACGTAAACTACGTGGAGTAGTCAGAAAACTCAGGGCCGAGTTGAGTAAGTAAACTACGCGAGGTAGTCGAAGCTCGAAGTTGATAGTGAATTTCTCGAGGATCGGAGAGAGGATGTAGGAGCTTGAGTCTCTGAACCACTATAATTGTTGTGTTCTTTATTGCTTTCCTTATTTGTGCTTAACTGTTGCATTGACTTGATTTTGAAAGCATACTTTTCACTGATACTCAGTTGGAATCAATCCACTGAAGTTGCATGTAAATTGAATCACAGCCTAATCATTATTTCATAAAGGGAAGGTTTTTGAAAAAAGCTAAAACGCAGTATAAACTAAGGGCCAATCATTCCGACATCCGAAAGTTAGAGCGGATAGTTAACAAACCGAACGTACTCTTCGAGGGCTCGATAAAGTTAGTTATCCGATCCAAGCAACTCGGGATCTCTATTACTCGACTCGGTTGGGATTATCTCGAGGTATCTGAAAGCGAACGGGATCAACCGTCTCGATAGACTTTGACTCGAGAGCGATCTGTGCTTCTCGAGAACCTAATCTTGAGGATTATCTCGACCCAAAAGTTCGAGAAGAAAAAAAGTTTTAAAAACACCGAACACGTGTATTAAGCCCCATACACGTGTAAGACTCGTTTACACCGGACCAACAAGTGGTATCGGAAGCGGTGGTTCAACTTGACCACTCACTTTGTGTTGACCAAAGTTTTATTTTTCAAAAATACTTGTGGTCTATCCGGAACTGATCTTATTTCTTTGAAACTTTTTATTTTTCAAGAGATCGAGAAAAATGTCTTCTAAAAACTTCCCATGTTCTCGATTGGAGAACTATGACCTATGGAGATCGAGAATGCAGGGCTCATCTCAGATTCCAAACATGAGCGTATGTGGAGTGGTCTCTCAAGGATCATTCCAATTTCTTTGTTGTGAATCCCAGAGGAACAAGATGAGAGAATTGATCCTAGAGCATTTCCTAAGTCCGATGACCAACCGACTCGGAGGAGAGAAAGTTAGTCAATCTAGACTACATTGCAAAAAGACACACTATACAATGACAGTTGATGATGGTGTGATGGGAATGATCTCTCACCGTAATCTGCTAAAAGAAATTTGGGATACACTAAACATTATGTGCCAAGGCGCAGATCATATAAAAAAAAAACAAACTTTTCAAAGGCAATTGGAAAGTTTGATAGTTTTGAAATGGATGATGGTGAATCAATAGACAAACCGGAAGTCGATTCACTAGCATCATGAATGATCTAAATGCACTTGGAAAGAAATACCCACAGAGAGAAAGTTGCATTGAAAATTCTTAGAGTCAATAAAGAAATGGGATATTCATGCATTGGTGATTGAAAACACCAAGAATATTAACTCAATGCCTTACCAACAAGTTTTCTCCGAGTTTGAAGGCCTATGAATTTGTAATTGATAAAAAATCAAAAAAAGGTTGATGACAAAAAGATGATTCTTCATCGAGTAAGAATGTGGCTTTAAAAAAGCTAAAAGATAAAACACGTAAAACTAGAGAGTCCGAGAACCCCCATGCCAAAAAATCGGGATGAGCTTGAGGAAAAAGCTAGCAATCGATAGCAAGAAGGTTTGATAGACTCAATAGTAGATTTGGAAAATCTGAAAACTATTACAGGAACCACAGTACCAGAAGAAACCCGAGACGGATCAATCAAAGAAGAAGAAAGACACGAAAAGTTGAAGGATCTTCATCCAAGAGAAAGGACTCCAAGTCCAAAGAAGAAAATGATCGGGATGATGATGCCAATGAGATCTTTATAATTGCGGAAGAAAGGTCACTTCCAAATGATTGTCCATATTTGAAATCTTCAGAGAAGAGAAAGGCAAGCTAAAAGAGACCAGAAGTTCTCTAACAAAAAGGCCATGGTTGCAGAAGAAGAACACTCTGAGGAGGAATCTAGCTCTTCAGATGAGATATTCTCAGACAGCGAAAGTGATGACATCTGTCTAATGACCAATGAGGATGTTTTGGCGGCTTACTTTTCGGAGATCTTCGGTTCGTATACCCGATTAATCGGAGATTAATCTCAATCGTTGTTTCTCACCTAACCAACACGATTCCACACGATCTCGAAGCTATATAAACCCCAATAAGCCATTCAAAGCCAAAAATTTATCAAACCCTTCGTTCTCAAATTCTTTGCAAATAAATCCTCTTTGCCCAGAAAATCTCAAACCCTAATGCTTCATTTCTTCAATCAATCTCAAAAATGGCTCCAACCCTGTTCGAGAGATTAGCCAAAACCAACAAGCCATGGTACGAGTTCGTTGTCTCACTTGAAAGCACGACCAACTCAAAGCCAGAAGAGGAGGCTCTGCATATGATTCGACTGGCTAAACTCACCCAACTAATCGAAACCCACTGCACCCGGAGTTTGCAAAAGAGGTAATCGAATTCATCTATAACTTGAAGATAGATGAAGAGGACTGTATGCATTCTAAGATTACTGTATCACACTTAGAGCATTCGTCCAAATACGTCGATTTTGAGAGGGAACTGTATATAGTTCCGAAAAATCTGAATGATGTTTTTGAGCTCTGTGATAGAGGAGAGGATCCTACGATGTATATGTCGGGAAGAAGTGAGTACTTAGATAGGATTGCCGAGAATCTCGTTAAGTTTGAGGCTGACATTGCATAAGAGGCACTCTAAAGCCACAATATCGAGTTGATGGATATTGTGAAAAAGTGCATCATGAGTCTTCTTGGGAGTTTTGAGCAGATCAAGACTCAAGCTCGGACCGATGGCGGCGATAGAGGCCTCACCCACCACCAACTAGCCAAATTTCGATTCGGACGGTGAGTGAAAGGATCAAAGTTTTGAAGAAGGTTGCGCGGGGCAATCTCAATAAAAGGCAAGATCCACCATGCCACCAAAATTGCTTACATTTTGGAGATGTGCAGAGAGGAGGAGGATATCTTCGCCAATTCGACCCCATTCCCTAAGTCCAAAATTCTCTTTAAACCTATTACTGCAAAGAGGCAGGTCATCAAGGGAAAGAGAGAAAAGAAGGTAGAATCACCTTCTGCGGCTGCTGAAAAAGAGACTCAACAAACCAAGGGGAAGGTTTTGTTGGAGGCAAAGATGGAGCAAGGTGCAAAGATGATGAAGCAGAAGAATCTTGCCCCAAAGCGCAGAAGATTGGTGGTTCTCACCGATGAAGATGGAAGTGATTCTGAGGAGATTCAACCTGAGGGCCAAACCGCTCAGAGTTCGCCATTGCAAGTTTTGGCTCAGGTTATCTCCAAGGCACAAGACCAAACTGAGGAACAGGTCTTCTCTGAGGTGCTTGAGACATCTCTAAGCATAGACAAAATTTCTCAGGAAATTTTCAAAGGAACTCAAACCTCAGAGATTCCCTCTTGAAAAGTGGATAGCTTAGAACAAAACGAGGAAGTGTCGATCGGGGCTCAAACCCCAATCTGGACTGTTGAACAACCTTTAGAAATTCGAGGCGATATTCTTGATGAGCTCCTGGGTGATCTACTTCTTGATCCTCGCCAGGTTTCAATCGAACAATTGGAAGAAGTTCAAGGGCGAAGAGAAAAGGAGAATCGGTTCATTCTTGAATACCGTTGATCTGCAAGATGTTTTTCTTGATTCAATATGCCCATCCTCAATCCACTCTTCTCGAGATGCTTGACATTCTGGAGAAAAGAGTGGAATGAGACATCCTTTTCGACCGACTTCTCGGGGTTCAAAGACAAAGCTCGAGGATGTTTTGATGAAGGTTCCCAGAAAGGAAGCAATTGAAGTTGGTGCCCCAAGCGGTGGAGACAAATCTCAAGATGGAATGGGGACCAACAGGGGAGATGTTGAAAACAGTCTGAATGGAAAGGAGACTCATTCTTCATCAACTTTGAATTGATCAACCTCGGAAGAACTCTTGGTAATTTTGGCACTATTAACAATTATGCCAAAGTCTAAAGAAAGTCTATCTTTAATTACGGTCGATAAATGAGAATGAGGCTCGGGCTTGAGATCGGAGCTCGAGTTGAAGCCGGCTCAGTGCGGACCGACCCTCGACGTACTTACTGATCAAACGGCCAGAAAGATGCAGAAGATTCCTGAGATTGATCTCACTCCCTTGATGGAGAAACTTGAGAAGGTTGAGCCAATGATGATCAAGATTGCTCAGATGGAAGAAACATTGGCAAATCAAGCTCAAAAGATGGAAAATCTTAGTCACTCTTGAATATTCAAAACACTCGACCACCCGGATGACCTCCATGGAAGGAATTTGAATGAGAAGTTTGGAGGAATCAAGGCCGAAGTTAAGTGATGAACTGAAGCAGAAACACCAGGAGAGTTCTGATTTCCTAGAGGTGAAACTGGCATAAAAGAATGAGGCGCTAATCAAGTCTGCTGTTGAGGAAATGAGCTCATTACTCATGACCAAGATGACAGAGATGTTCAAGGAAGCACTCTTCGCCGGTTTGCTTAACTTATCGAAAGAATTTTTTTTATGGCGAAGAACCATCTAAGGAGAGGTTGGAAGACGAACAAGATCGGATAGCGAGAGAAGTTATTTGTGTGAGAAAAGATCAATATCATGGACACAAAGAAATTTATCATTATGCTCAAGAAGGAAAAGGAAATCTCAAGATCTCGTTAAAGTTCATGGCACGTTTTGGAGAAAGGCGGCTTTTTTTGTAAATCTAAAAGCCTTTAAAGAAGTCGATGTCTGTTAAAATTTGCTCGGATAGAAAAGTTATCTACACTCGAAAATTTGCTTGATGTTGCAAGAGAGAAACCGAAAAGGAGTAAAGGTTGGAACAAGCCATCTTTGAATTGCCTATGAAGAGGAAAGTCTTGGGCGTTGTTCAACCCGAAAAGCAAGCGTCTGGCGGCTTCCAAGCCAATCCAGAGAAAGTTTTCGGATGATGAAGAAAACCAAGAATCGAAGTCTCAACCTCGGAAGAAAGTCTTCAACACGAAGACACTCCAAATAGAACAAGCTAAAAAGTCCCGCCCGATCTCGGAGCGTTTGTGATCGATAAGATAGGCGAAGAGCGTAAGCGGGGCGAGTGAATTCGTGAAGTTTGCGAGCAAGAGGAAAGGAGCATCAAAAGCACTAAAGTTTTACGTTGATAAATGGATGCCCATCAAACTTAACGATATATGGGGAAGAAGTCAAGAGAACCTTCCGTTCAATTATGATGTTCTCGGGGAATGGAGAAAAGCTCGGATCGTAATAAAGCTTTCATTGAATATCTTCTTATCTTCTATCCAAAGTATCTACAGAGCTGGATTAACTTTGTGGATGAAGGAGAGGTACAGATAGTGGCCCCTGGTCCATATTTCTATCCACCTCCAAGACTTGGTAATGGCTTGGTGAATGAGAAGGCCATTACTCAAGAAATTGCTCAGTATGCTGGTCAGTTGGGTCTAACAGGAAACAGTCCGGACATCATCAAGGAAAGAAATGAGCTGAAAAAGAGATTTTTTAATGTTTGACTGGAGGTGCCCAACGATGAAGTTGAGAATGAAACAAAATTGAGCGTAAGATGTTTAGTAAGATCAAGATCAAGACTCAAAAGATTACATTCTTTAAATTCTTGTCTTTTTTATTTTTTTTTTATAAACTCATTGTAATCTGTAACAGGATACCAATCATCAATGAAAATTTATCATTATGCTCAAAAGATAATATCTCATTATCTTATTTACATGTCTTTTATTTTGATATGCATGAATGAATGTCTCTGAACTGATTGTATGTTCATATAAGGGGAAATTGTCTGAATATGGAGGAAATTGTTTAAGTATTTGGTAATGAACTATTTAAAGAGATTCATTACTGAAGAAATTGCTGAATGATTAAACTGTTGAGAGACTCTGAAATTGTTGGGAGATTCTCTGATTTAAGAAATTGTTGGGAGACAACCAATCTTGTAATAGGATAAACTGAAACATGAGTATAGGTTATATGTTTGTAACAAGATAGGTTTTGGCATCATCAAAAAGGGGGAAATTGTTGGGAGATGAATTTAATAAAGATATATGATTTTGATTAGATCCCAAAACCCCTGAGTATGACATGTTCAGAATGATCTTGATAGTTAGTCGATTCAGGTTTTAGAATATTCGGGATGTTATCTGCAAAATGTATAGTCGTGAGATATAGTTCAGATATAGTTCGATGGGATCTTGAGTGGCGAAGACTCGTGAAGATTCAAGATCTTCGGTCTCGATGACTTCAAGAAGACTTCGAAGACGAAGATCAAGAACAAGATTAAATGTCTCTCAAGACCACGAAGAAGACTCAAGACGCAAGATCAAGATCAAGATTAAAGATCAAGAATCTTGAAGGCCTGCATGGTCTTCTCAAGACTCGATGAAGGTCTTGAATGCTCAGTATGAACCTGAATGTTCCGAGGCACTGAATATATTTATCTGAAGGATGCAATACTGAGAAGATCATGATTCCTTAGATAAAAGGTATTTGCCAAGACATTCAAATGCAGACAAAAGGAACTAAGTCAGAAGTGTTGTTAAGGTTATATCAAACTCAGAGTTTGTAACCAAAAAGAGTCGTTGAAGATGTCTACCTTTAACTGGAGACAAAAGTCAAAAAGAGGAATACGACACTGTACCATACTGACACTGACAGTGACAAGTCTCTGTAAAAGATGTCAAATGTACAAAAGTTCTAGACTGCAAAAAGTGAAAACCGGCTACATGAAAGGCTATTGCCTAAAACGTGTTAGGGAGTTTTAAACCCTAAATATAGCCGTTTCACACACCACAAGAGGGAACTCACGAAGCTATCTCTCCAACGGATAGTTTTCAAAAGTGACCTTGGTGTATGCCTATAAATACTGGTGACCTTCTACATTGTAAGGTTACGGGAAATTTATACGCAACTCAAGAGCTCAAGCTTATTCTTGCAAAAGTTAAAGCACTCGAAAAACTTAGAATTTCCCAAGTGCTTTTATATTGAAGAGAGCTCACTATACTAAGCATAGATTGATAAGATTTATCCAAAGCTTAGTCGAGATATCCTAACCCTTTGCATTGTGCTTCATTGTAAAGGATATCTCATCCTAGTTGGAAACCAACCGAGAAACCCCAAACCCTTGAGAAGGTAGTTGGAGTGTGTTTGTTGGTGAGAAGTGTTGTAAAGAGTTAGTAAACTACGAGGAGTAGTCAGAAAACTCTAGAGGAGAATTTAGTAAGCTACAGGGGTAGTCTGAAAGCTTGTTTGTGTTGAGTAAGTAAACTACGGAGGTAGTCAGAAAGCTCAAGGTCGGGTTGAGTAAGTAAACTACGTGGAGTAGTCAGAAAACTCAGGGCCGAGTTGAGTAAGTAAACTATGTGAGGTAGTCAGAAAGCTCAGAAGTTGATAGTGAATTTCTCTGAGGATCAGAGAGAGTGGATGTAGGAGCTTGAGTCTCTGAACCACTATAATTGTTGTGTTCTTTATTGCTTTCCTTATCTCAGGCTTAACCGCATTGACTTGATTTTGAAAGCATACTTTTCATCGATACTCGGTTGGAATCAATCCACTGAAATTGCATGTAAATTGAATCACAGCCTAATCATTATTTCATAAAGGGAAGGTTTTCAGCAAAGCTAAAACGAGTATAAACTAAGGGCCAATCATTCCGACATCCCGAGTAGCTAGAACGGATAGTTACCAAACCAACGCATTCTTCTTACGAGGGCTCAATAAGTTAGTTATCCGATCCAAGCAACTCGGGATCTCTCAAGTACTCGGACTCGGTTGGGATTATCTCGAGGTATCTCAAAAAGCTTCGGATCAACGCCTCGATGAAGACTTTGACTCGGAGAGCGATCTGTGCTTCTCGAACCTAATCTTGAGGATTATCGACCCAAAATTGACCTCGATGAAAAAAAGTTTTAAAAACACTTGAACACGTGTATTCCCCCATACACACGTGTAAAGACTTTACTTGCACCGGACCAACAAAGGATCAATTGTGAAAAGATTGGTAAAAGGTCCGCCTCGATTTATAAATCAAGGCTTAAGAAGAAAAGGCTTGAGAGTGGGATGTCCGGAAGCAAAAAAGTGAACTAGATACTTACTTGGGTGAAGCTGTCGTAGAGGACGAGGATAGTTTTGATTTGTTGAGGTGGTGGAATCAAACTCTTCAAGATTTTTTATTCTTTCAAGAATGGCCCGTGATATCTTAGCCGTTCCAATTTCCACACGTTGCATCGAGTTCGGCATTTAAATACCGGGTGGTAGGATACTAGATGTATTTAGGAGTTCTCTAACTCCTAGAATTGTTGAAGTTTTGCTATGTGCACAAGATTGGATTCGAGGTTCACGACATCCCATATGTGTTGAAGAGCAATTGGAGGAGCTTGAAAATTTCGAGAAAGGTAACAAACTTATTAATTTAGTTTCACATAATTTTCATATTTTATCACATGATTTTGTATTTTAATTTCAGATTTGCCAAATGTTGGAATTGGTGGAGGAGGATTAATGTGCACCAACATTTAGAAGATTTGGAGAAGGTGTCAAGAATTTGGACGTACATGGAGGAATATGAGTTTTATCACTTTTTTTTGTCTTTGTTGAACTATCTTATTTCAATTATTTGTTATGGATTGGAATAATGGTATGTAGGGGTGTGAACAATTGAACTTGATTTTATGTTATTACTATGAAGAATGAACTTGATTTTATGTTATCACTATGAAGTATGATTTATGAACTTGATGAACTTATTCATATTTGATAGATTGCATAAAGTACATATTCAGTGTTTGATTTTTCCCATGTTTTAAGTGTCAATTAATCTTAAGAGTTTATTTTGATCATGGTGTATTATATTAGATTAGAAATTTTACTTTTTGGTCAGTAGAAAGAGACAAATGTTTGAATTCCATGTAAAAAAAAAGGAAAAACTTCGGTCGGTTCGGTTAAAAATCGAAACCGAACCGAAAATTTCAGTTCAGTTAAAGTTCGGTTATCATGTTCATTTGGTTGGTTCGGTTACCAAATATGAAACTTCGGTTTGGTTCGGTTATGATTTTTCGGTTCGGTTTGGTCACCAAACCGACCGATGCTCACCCCTAAGCTAAAGTTTTTATTTGTGACGTTGAAGCGTATTATTTGTTTCTTCGCGCTCTTTTTCTCTTTTATATTTGTTTGGTTGAAAATTGTGGATGATGCGTTTTAAAATGCATCAATTCGTATTAATTAGGATAATAAAAGTTTTTGTCATTTTGTTTAAAGTGTGTTTTTAATGACAAATTCTTATGTGCAACTCGGTTGCACTCGCCTAAACCTAGTCTATGTATCCACATAACATCTCTAATATATTTAATGGGTCAATTATTTTTTTAAATTAATCATTCAGTTGCATGAATGCACGGTGCACTTGGGTGCACAAGAAACTCACTTCTTTTTAATTGATAAAATTAGGAGCAGGTCATGTGTGAGAACCGTCTCACAGTGATACAGACCTCAATTTGGAAATGATATTTTAACATTTTAAAATATATAGGTATTAATTTGTACTACTAGTTTGTGAAATGTCTCACGATGAAACCTCTCACAAAATTTTTTTTTATTAAACATTTATAAAAAAGAAATCAAGTTTAAAAAATTAAAAAAGTGAGATATATGATAATTATAGGATTCGAAAGAATATTTGGCAAAATTACATCTAAGGCCTCAAGAACGGATATAATGAAATTTGAGATAATATAAACTATGCCTGTGGTTTCTTTCAATTTTCAAAATATTCTTATTAATAGGTTGAAACGAGTCGAGCTTGAAAATATGATCGCCTCACACACTCGAACCTAGTTAGGCTATAGAATGACTTGCTCTATCACCCAAATATTTCTCATGTTTTTTTTTTTTTTTTTATAAATCGCAAGGCATATATAATTTTGGACGCCTCTCAAATTTACATTTTATTTGAATTTGAATCATACAAAAAGTCAAATATTTGGAGTTGGTATCATGCTAGGATGCATGGGTCTTGGAAATTTTTTAATAATGCGATGTCGAATCTTACATGGATCTTGGAGTGCACGCGGATAAGTGTGGGATCTGTATTTCGATCGCCACGTGGCGTGTCCCATTAAAAATATTAATAATAATTTTGGATGCAGAGTGTTTAAACACACACGATCGGCAAGGTTTTACATGAATAGGATACACGTGGGGTTAAATTTGTAAAATTCATTTTATTTTTTACCTTGAAATAAATTTATTTTATATTAAATTAACCTAAATTAACCCACAAACAGTAAAAAAATATTGACTCTCACTATTGCTCACACGATCACACCATTGTCAAACTGTAAGTAGTTCACATATTTGATTACGATGTTCATCTCGTTTTGATTTTATATTTGGTTAGGTGTTAAGAAATTACATAGGTTTCAAAGACAAATATTTTCAAAAAAAATTGTGAAAATATTTATATATACAATAAAAATATAAAATAATTTGAAAAATTATAATCGTACCCGTATCTTACCCAATTATTTTTTAAAATCTGTGTCCCAGTACCCGCATCGTATCGTACCCGTATTGTCGTACCCGCATCCATGCAACCTAGGTATCATGTAAAATTGGATTCACAAGAACTCTCTTTTCTGAATATTAAAAAAAAATTACTATTATCATGAATAATATTAATATTATGCATTCAAAGTGTTATTATTTAAAAATTATTTCGCATGTACAACAGGGGCAGCACGGCCATCGATCACAACACTTTCAACATTTTGTAATTAAGAGTTAATAAGAATATGTTCACGATCATATGTGATGCATTGAGAGCGTATAGTGTAATAAAATAAATAAACAGTCCTAAAACTTTCAGTAAAAATTATTAACTCTATTGGAATCTTTTTCTTTTTATGTTAATCAAATTCAGTTCCATTTTTTTTTAATAAAATAGAATAAGTAGAAAATTAAACTCGTAACAGTCAACGAGTCAATATTAAAAGGAAAATAAAATAAACTAGTAAGAAATGATGCACATAATACCAATATTATTGTTTGTAATAGTAGTACTAGTAGTGTACAATGAAAATGATGCACATAATACTTTGTAATAAAATTATTACTCCATCCATTCTAAAATAAATGGTATTTTAATTTTTTTTAGTGAAACTATAAAGGATATGTATTTATTAATTAATTTATTTTAGTGACACTATAAAGGATATGTATTTATTCTTAATTAATGAATAAAAGAAATCACAACCCATGATTTTAGCTTGCCATGGAAAAAGTTTTATTTTCCACATCTTCGTAATTTAAAAAGTATTTTTTAAAATTAAAAGAAGGATAAAACTTGAGAGAAAGTGTCAAAAAGGCTAAAAAGACCATTCAATTACTACATCCGTCCCAACTTTTTGTTCAAATTTACTATTTTCTCGTATTTTAGCGAGCGTGTTTTTATTAGTATTTAAAATAATAAAATAATTTTTAAAAAAAACTTATAATAGAGGAGATGTTGATCTATATATCATATCACCTCCTTAAAAATTACTTTATCATTTCAAACTTAATACATAACTCGTTCGCTAAAATACGATAAAAAAGTAGGTGCGAACAAATTAAGAATTCGGACGGAAGAAGGAGCATGTGCAAAGCTAAAAGAATTGATAGATAATTTATTTCGGAACGGATGTTGTAGTTTATAAGGAACTGGATTACAAAGAATATTATCCTGTCAATCAATAATTAATCTAAATCAGATCAGATTATTTTTGTTTCTTTGGAGTAGACTTTTGTTTTCTTTTTGACTAAAATTTTAAGTATATGTTTCTCGTTCAACTCATCTTTTTAAATGTTTAACTTATTTTACATTAAAATAAATTGAGCTTTTCAATTAAAAAAATTACACATTTTAAAGATAAATTTGAGTTGAAAAGTTGATCTGATGTACACAAATTGTCACCCTACCAAATTGTGATCCAATCTAATTACCATGGTCTATATTATTATTAATTTTTATTATTTTGAACAAAATACATTGTTTATATATCAATTGACTTTTCTACTAATCAAATCTTTGCAAATCAACTTGTTTCGTTGCCTATAAATGCATATACTTCCATCCGCCATTTTCACTCACACTTTCTCTCTCTCCTTCATACTCTGTTTTTCTTGTTTCCGTTTTCTCCACAATGTTAAAAATGAAACTCGCCGTTAAGTCTCTCTATCTTCTTCTTTCTTTTTTGGCTCTAATATTATCCAACAATGGTGCAGAAGCTTCCCACAAAGTTTACACGGAGTTAAAATTATCCTCAGCCGCCGTTAACGTCAAACAGTTGCACAGAACTGGATACCATTTTCAACCTCCAAAAAACTGGATTAACGGTAATATTAACGTTTTTCTTTTCCGTTAATTTTTGTTTATAACATAGGCATACCCCATGCTTTTCTTCTGTATATGAGATTGTGAGCTTTCTTTTCTTTCATTTCCAACTCATTTCATCGTATTTTGTTATTATTATTATTTTATTTTTTTTTGTGTAAAAGAAACAAATTACGTGATTATCAAATTTATGGCATGACAGTACATGTGAATAACTTTAAGAATTCGAGATTTGACCGTATTCTAGAATATTAGCTGGCGTATTTAATTGTATAAATGGTCAAAGTAAAAACTAGGCCTGGAAATATATTTTGAATTTAAAATAACTTGGACAAAAACTTTTTGGTTCACAGTTCTATTTTTTTTAGTATGTTATTATTATCTACAAAAAATATTTAGTAATGTTTTATTTTTTAAACAATGATACTTCCCCCGCTCCGGATTTAATGTCGCATTTACTGTTTGCACGTAGTTTAATAAGAGAGTTATTTATTAGTATAAATTGTTTGGTGGGAGTTAAATGGTAAAATAATGGTATGTGGTGTGAGAAAAGTAATGTCATTATATGTAATTTTTTAAATATATTTTTTTTAATCATTTGAAGGTAGAGTTTAAAGTCATGTAGTTGCTTTATATTTTTTAAGAAATGTGTCAATGAATTTCGGACGAATCTTTTTAGCAAATGTGTCATTAAACTCGGGTGAAGGGAGTAATTTTTATGAATAACACTTATAATTTTTATGTATAACAGCGATATAATTCATTTATAGATATAATTCGGAGGATTGTTCCTCAAATAATTTGTGTTGAATGAGACAACTGGACTTTTTAAAGAAAATAATAGATAATCTAGTCTGGAAATTGTGTTTTTATGTGATGAAGTCAATATTTTATGAAACTTGATAGAAATTTCTTATAAGGAAAAATTGAAGATGGATGAGCTGTTTAATTATTGACCAGTAATTGAGGTATGACTGCAACTTATATAGTTAAAACAGCGATATTATTTTATTAAATGGACCCTATGTTAGTTAATAAAATCATTTTAAATATTTTATAATTTTATTTGACTTAAATCTCATAGGGTCCCTCCCAAATAAGTGTGTGGCTTTCCTGACTATTCTTTTCCCTTTTTTATAATATCGACATTGATGGAAATCTTTTTGGCAACTATTGCTTCATTTTCAACTTCTATTATTATGAATTTGCCAGTCATGTGTGTACATTTTACATCAAATAATTAGAAAAAGTTAAATTCACAAACAGTTAATGGAGAATACGTATATATATAGCATTATCATACACATAAATACAACCATAAAATTAAAGTACAAAATAAAGGAAATTATGATTGGACACATGGACTACACGGCGGCAATTTTATGAATAAATGAAATGAGAGAAAAAACTTAATTTTAATATGGGTACTATAAATTTAAGGTTATTGATTGGCAGTAATTAGAATTTAGGGGTGTGGATTTATTGGTGCATGCATGCATCTGTCCATTATTGTGTTCAAAGTGTTTAATTCAGGGCTTGTGCAGAACTCTTTCTCTTCTGCATTCTACAGAAAACACAATTGAAAATGATTTATTAGGAAGTAATAAAAAAAAAAGAGGCATTTATTATGCCTATTAATAAGTTACTATAGCTTTAAGACTATGAATCGTCTTTGTCATATAGCTGTACATGTTTGCGACAATTGAGTATTGTGTTTTGTTCTTGTTTCTTATGTCATGCATTTCATTGGATCTCAAGTTTACTTTCTTTCTTTTTTTTAATTATATATATTTATTGATAATTTTTTAATTAAAATAACCTGTGTAGTGTAGTGCACTTGATATCTTTTTTTTCATATATTGGACGGTAAAGAAAATGGTGAATTTTCGTTATTAACTTTTTCTTTTTCTTTTAAAGTAAGTTACTCTTTCATTTATTTTTAAAACATTAATGTTTAATGTACGAAAAATCTCTAGTTTGTTTGACTGTAAATTATAAGTGACTAATTACTATTTCAACTGTGTCTCCTTTTCATGTGGCTTTGATGGATGATGATAAACAACATCAGATCCGAATGGTTAGTCTGAACTCTGTTTTCAATTAAAAGTTACTATTTGTTTGCTCACATAATTAACACTTGGCTTAATTCTTTAACAGGGCCTATGTACTACAACGGGTACTACCATCTTTTCTATCAATACAACCCAAAAGGTGCCATTTGGGGCAACATAGTGTGGGCACATTCCATATCAAAAGACTTGATAAGCTGGAAAAGACTCGAAAATGCAATCTACCCCTCAAAGCCCTTCGACAAATACGGCTGCTGGTCGGGTTCTGCCACGATCCTACCCGGAAACAAACCGATAATTCTCTACACGGGATCGTGGACGAGAACAACACACAAGTACAAAACTACGCCGTCCCTGCCAACTTATCCGACCCGTATCTCCGGGAATGGGTCAAACCGGATAACAATCCGTTAATAGTCTCCGATGTTTCGGTCAACAAAACAGCCTTCCGGGACCCGACAAGTGCGTGGAAGGGCAGTGATGGAAAATGGAGGATTTCTATCGGCGGAAGGAGGAAGAACAGAGGCATTGCATATCTGTACAAGAGCAGAGACTTCATGCATTGGGTGAAGTCGAAGCACGAGCTGCATACCAAGAGTGGGACGGGCAATTGGGAATGCCCCGATTTCTTCCCCGTTTCTGTCTCGGGTAGTAACGGGCTGGATGCTTCGGCCACGGGACGTGTTAGGCACGTGCTGAAAGTGAGCCTGGACGCCACGAGATATGAGTATTACACCTTAGGTACTTATTTCACTGGAGTCGATAGGTACGTGCCCGATAAGGAAATGGTCGATGGATGGAACGGCCTGCGGTATGACTATGGAAACTTCTACGCCTCCAAATCGTTCTTCGACCCCAAGACGAATAGGAGGATCTTGTGGGGTTGGGCGAACGAATCTGATTCAACTTCTGACGACATTAAGAAGGGCTGGGCTGGAATCCAGGTACTAATACTCTTCAATGAAAGAACTAATGCCTTTTAGTATAACAACTGATACTGTTGCCTCACATGTTATGAAAACAAGTAATACCTTTTAGTACAACAACTAATACTATTGCCTCTCACATGTGATGAAAACAGCTAATACCTTTTAGTATAACACCTAATACTATTGCCCCACATGTTATGAAAACAAGTAATACCTTTCAGTATAACAACTAATACTATTGTCCCACATGTTATGAAAGCAGCTAATACCTTTTAGCATAACAACTAATACCTTGCCTCTCACATGTTATACCAATTTTCAGACTATCCCACGTACGATTCTGCTCGATCCCAAAGGCAAGCAGTTGCTCCTATGGCCTGTCAAAGAGGTGGAAGATCTTAGAAGGAAGAAGGTTGCTTTGAGAAACAAGATTCTCGAGAAGGGAGAGAAGATTGAGATCAGAGGAATAACAGCTGCACAGGTAAACTTCATTTCATCTGGTTTAAAGTAATGAAAATAACAAAACTGAACTAATACATCATGATTTTGTTGCATTCTGCAGGCTGATGTGGAAGTCACGTTCTCGTTTAGTAGCTTGGACAAAGCAGAGCCGTTTGATCCAAAATGGGACAGATACGATGCACAGAAGATTTGTAGCCAAAGGGGCTCGACTATTCGAGGGGGTTTGGGACCGTTCGGGCTATTGACTTTGGCTTCAAAGAACCTAGAAGAATACACACCAGTGTTCTTCAGAATCTTTAAGTATCAAAAGAAGCATCTTGTCCTTATGTGCTCCGATGCATCAAGGTTTATTTTTTGTCTTAAGTCTTCCTCTTTATTCGAGTTCATATATTGATTTTACTTGATCTTTCC
Organism: Stenogyne calaminthoides; assembly: GCA_037126765.1. Taxonomy (NCBI): domain Eukaryota; kingdom Viridiplantae; phylum Streptophyta; class Magnoliopsida; order Lamiales; family Lamiaceae; genus Stenogyne; species Stenogyne calaminthoides. Next base: position 5,051,437 of record JBBCBC010000007.1, read on the forward strand.
CGACAGGTCGTCCTTATCGGATGGAAGGGGCTCATACAGACCCTCGTTTGCAGGATTTGTAGACGTCGACTTGACCTCCAAGATGCTCTCTCTCAGAAGCTTGGTATGTAAAATTTCTTTTTTGTTATCTAATTTCATGATTCATTGGAAATTGAGTTTTATTTCTTGCAGATTGATCACTCTGTTGTGGAGAGTTTTGGAGAAGGGGGAAAAACTTGTATTACATCAAGAGTTTATCCAACTCTTGCCACATATGGAAATGCACATTTGTATGCATTCAACAATGGTTCTGAGTCCATCAAGATTGAGAGTTTGAAGGCATGGAGCATGAGTAAACCACTGAAGATGAATCAATGAGAGATATAATAATAGTTAAAGGTTTGGAGACACTTACGTTTACTAATAATTCAAACCTCGATCAAGTATTTAATTTGAGAGACTATGATATATATTTTTTTTAAAATTGTATGATTGAAAGTTTGAGCTATATTAAAAAATTTATTATAATATTTATTGATTTTTTTGACAAGATACTATATTTAATGAATAATTATGAGGTGTATTTAAAAATGTAATTTAAATTTTACATGTTTATCTGTGTATGTGTAATTTTTTTATTTGTGTTGATCAATAGTATATAGTTTTTAGTCTTTATTTTAAATTAATTTTTCAATGTCATATCTCCTAATATATGTCTAGATATTTAATGAGAAAAAAAAAAGAATGATAGATTCAACGTTGATGATATCAATAATTTTTTTAGTTCTAATTTATTAATATAAACATGAAATGTGCACGTGCGAACAGTGCATGGAACATGCATGTATAAATCATGCACGAAATTTGTACGAAATGTGCACGTAAGGATCTTACACAAAATTTGCACAATATGTGCGCGTACAGCAGATCGTGCACGAAATGTGCAAATATTATTTGTATTCTACCTAATTAAACACATATGCACAATCGTTACGTATAAAAATATGCAACACACATGTAAAAATATTTATAAAAATATGCAACACACATTATATTATATATTAAAAGGGCTCGATTATAAAGTCAACTCACACTCTATAATTCATAGGATTGTGGGCTCTAGACAGATTAATCCAAGATTTTGATGGATCAAGGCCCACCACGGAGCCCATCATGATAAAATTTGTGTGGCCCAATTTCCAGTTTTAAAAAGATTACTGCAAATTTTGACTTTGATTATATTTTCTGCATCATTGATTATGAAATATAAGTCGAGAAAAGTATCTCTTTCTCCACAAAAACTTGTATAGACCTGATTCATGCTATGAACTCAATTATTTAAGTATCGCTGTTACAAACAAAAACGCTCACTGTTATGTATAAAAACTATCACTGTTATGAACAAAAACAATCACTGTTTAGAAAATGTTTTATACTTTTAAACAGTGAAAATTTTTGTGCATAACAATGATAGTTTTTACACATAACAGTAATAGAATTCATGTGTGAACCTGGTTCACATAAGTGTTACTCCTCTTTCTCAGTATTGAAATGGACTAAAACAAAATGACAAACGAGTGTCAACCCGAGTTCACGGTGAACTCTACTCCCTCCGTCCCAATTATATAGATTTATTTATATTCACATAAAGTAGTTTTTCCTTGTTCATTTACTAATATAACTCTATGTATTAATTATATTAAAAAATATATAACCATCATTAAATAGAATTATAATAGAAATTTTGTTTAGTCAAATTTACTTTTCAAATACAATTTCTAATTTTATTTTTTTTAGGCGTTGTCCAGAAATGAAAAAAAATCCAGTGTTTTAACCCTTGCAAGTTGCAACCTCTGTCATCAGATATGTATCGTTCTGAAGCTGAATAATTACAACTCGACCAAATATGTTTTTGTTATTCGAAAAAAAAAAGGGAAAAAAAACTAACAAACAAACCTTGCAGCCTTTATCATTCTGAACCTGAATAATTACAACTCGACCAAATATATTTTTGTAATTTAAAATATATATATATATATATATGAAAAGAAACTCAAGAACGTGAGGTTTACAAATATGTAGTAAATCCCGAGAAGGGATTCATTTAAAATTTATGAGGCCTACAACACCATGCACCTACTACATATTCAAATCACCAACTTCCACATGCAAATACAAAAAATTAGGCTACAGAATCCATGCACAGAAAAAGCAGCTAACTAGTTGATCTCCGAAAGTGGGGCTCGAGGAGCTACGGATGGCTTTAATTCCTTTATGTGAAAAGAGTCGAACGAATTTTCTTCCCTGAACTCTTCTTGAAGGGCCTCCATTGGCATTGCTCGCAGTGTCTCAATTGTCACCTTGCTTGGAATATCGGGCTCATTTCTGATAGGCGTCGTCCCTGTGGGCTCATAATCCTACATCAGGGAGAGATTAAGTTGAGATTGCATATCATAATGCACCAAATTGTATGATTGCAATATACAACAGTTTATTGTTTGCTTTTTTTGCAAGTAGTTAGAGGTACAGATACTTGATAGTGGAAAAGGGAATACCGTATATTTCTGGGTAAAGGTGTCGGTAGCATGTCTTTGAATACTGGTTGATTGTTGAGAATGTTCTTTGAGAAGATCCTCGAGCGTTTGTGAATGAGTTGCAGAGGTTGCCAACACTTGAGAAACAGACGATTTCTCTTGTTCTGATAAGCCTGAAATTAATATAGATATCATGTTAGATCATAATACACAATCATCCTGAAGATGGAGCAGTGATCAATTAAATTAGTAAAATCATAAGTGACTGGTGAAAATTAGATTCTCAAATCAAGTTATTAGGCATCGGAAAAGGGAAACCACGAGCTCTACGTCTAGATGGGCTAAAATTCATCGCAGGAATCCAGCAAACACAATATGTAAAACCACATAAAAGAATAAGAAAAAACAAAGATAGAATAATCGGATGGGGATCCTGTAAATGCGTTTTCATATACATGTGAATCTCTGACCCTAGTATAATAATCGACACAAGATATGTTAATGTGTTCCTGATCGTTTGATGTTCAAACAAAGGATATCAGATAAACCAAGGAAGGTTGTTTATTCAATCTATATTCTGTTCTGAATCTTATTATTCAGATGGTCAGAAAAACATTTCACAGACAACAAATAAGTACGTAACATATTCTAAGAAATGCAATTTGCTGTCACCATATGCCTGGACGACTTCAACTGCAAAACATCATATTCTTAGGTTTAATAGCTCTCACTCCATCCAAGTAAAACTGAGTGCCCTCAAGGCATAACTATAAGCCAGTTAAAACGCTTCTTAAGCATATTACTTTTGGTTGTAAATAACATGCATAATAACTCAAAAGTGATGATCAACAATTGACCTGCTGAGAATAAAAAATCTTAGATACTCTTAAAATATGGAGATACTAACCTTCAAAACACTGAACAATATCTTCACTGTTCATTTTGATGTCATCCTCAACCACAGCTCTTGCTGATTCAATTTCAGCATCATGTTGTTCATTATTATAAATCATATTCCTGAAAAGAAGTGTTCAAAAGTAAATAAATATCAGGTAATCCTTTGTATGATAAAACTGGGCAAATGAATCTGCTAACAAACCTGATATGTGAATCAAAGTCTGAAACATTTTGCTTCCCCATGTTATTCAAAGATTCCTCCATCTTTTGCCACCGTACCAAAGCTGTATCGGCACTGCTTACACTGAAGAAAAAACAATAGTGAGTCAGAACAACAAAGGGAATGAGAAAATATTTGGTATAGCCCAAGCCACAAAAAGAAATAGAAAGTAAAAAAAATGACTTCTGCAGTAAGAAAAAGGAATCCTCACCATTTCTGCATTAGTAACTCCAAGCGACAATGCTTAGCTGCTGAGAAATCAGAACCTTCCTTACAATTACTCTCTGCGTGTGTAAAGCAATCTTGCCACTTTCTTTTTAAATCTGTTGTAATCCCATCAAGTGTCGAAACATGTCCATCCAAAAATGTCTTATTTCCAGTTGCACTCTCTCTAAGATCATTCAGCTTTGCATCCACCTATCGCCAAAATCATAGTTATTGACTGGAAAGAAAAAGGCACATATATACTGCATACTACAATCAGAAATACAAACCATCTCTTTCTGACGATGCATAGAATTTGAAACAAGAGAGGTCATCTCAGCAATGAGCTTCTCAGCTTCTAAACGTGATTTTTCCTGTAATACATCAAACTTGAGTAAGTGAAAAGAAATAGAGTCACATTCGGAATTCACAAGAAAATCAACTAGGTGAAACCTCATAAGACTTCCGAAATTCAGCTATGCATTTTGTCTGAATTTCATCAACTTTATTTGCATGATGTTCAACCCGTTTTGATTCATCCAAAAGCATATCAAGATAACTGTGAATGGACTCCGAGGTACTTATCAGGTGATCTTTACTAGCAGCAAATCTCTGCCAATATAAAGCACATCTCATTAAGATTAAAAATTAAAAAAAATAAATGAATACTAATTTCAAAGGAATGCGAAAAGTTGTCGCGATGGAAACCTGTCGGAGCTCTCTAGCAAATTGAGCCATTTCCCCTTGATGACTAGATAGGTTTGTCTGAAGGTCATCAAAAATGGATTTTGCTTCGACAGCTTCTGCAGCTAAAAACTATACAGATTTTACAAGGATGAGACACTATCAAGAAAAGCAATAAGCAGTACAAAAATAAGAAAACTAAAATAAAAGGCCCACTTACTTCCTCAATAGATTGCGAATTAGAGGAAGCCAAAGCGGAAAGTTCCTCTAATGCAGCATTACTACCAGCTTTGTGCAAGCGGGCAATATTTTGTACAGACTCAAAATGAGAGACATACAAAGCCCTTGAAGAGCTTATCTTCTGCTTTAGTTCTACAGAAGTCTGCATGAAAAATTCAGAGGAATGAAATCACAAAAAATAAACTTTACTCGCAATAACCATAAACTCGAGAATATTATCACAAAACTAATGAAAAAATCAGAACAGTAAGTAAAAAACCTTATCATGCACTTGGAGAAAAGAGTTGCACAGATTCTCTACACACAGCAGGTGTTCACTTTGCTGGGAAACCGATTCAGCCACTGATTTACAAAGGGTACTAAGCTGCTGGGAAAGATCCGATTGGAAACTGTCCACAGTCGATCTGTTATCAGTATTCAATTTGTCCTCCCTGGCTGCAAACACACAAGAGTTATCAGCACGGAGTCATGCCATACAACTTTCAAACGAAGGGTCAGAAAATCTGCTTACCAATTTTGAGAAATAATGAAGCATTATCCTTTTGGGACTTCTCCAGATCAGCCCGCAAAACACATGCTTGATGAGCCAGCGCATTTTCTGTTTTTTCAGAAACAATCATGAGACACCATATAATAAAATCTCAAGTGCTAGGTTCGATCATATACCTGCTTTTTTCTGTTCAGATATGATGAAATCGCGCTCTTTCAGAGAATATTGGCAAAGCTTTAAAGAATCTTCAGTGTTTGCCAACGACTTGCTAGTTGAGTCCAAATCTTTTTGGGTTGCATCTAGTTTGTTGCTCAGAGCACAACATTGTTGAACCTGATCATTGTATTTTGCTTGTAGTTCCTCTACTTGCTGTGTGCATATTTCAAACATTAGGATATTTTGAGGTATCAAATCTGAAATCGGGCAATTGCATTTAAAAAGCATTAATTATGCTAACCTTCTGATGGTTTTCTATTGTCATTCCCATTTGTTCAATTTGATCAGCCATTGCCTAAAAAAAAACTGCTATAAATAATGACATGAAACTAAATTTATCAAAATAATTGTGTTGCAAGATATCTCAATATGGGAGATTTGACAAATATAAAGAATTGAAGAACGTGGATGAAAAAGGAATTCAATGAGATAAAAGACAGTAGCATATCAGCACCTTCCTCTCACTCTCCTCTTGATAATATCTATCCTTAGGGATGTAAACACCATTCTTCTCCCTTGCAGCATATACCTCTGTGAGAGTGACCATTAGATTGATATACAGATCAACAGAATTATGAGTTTGTGAGTACACACTAGAGAGAGACAGAAAAAATATATACAAGTATAGAAAGATGATAAGAATTTACCTCCTTTCAGTCTTTCTATTTCACCATAGAGATCCTTGATAAGAGTTGATTTCATCATTTTTTGATTCACCTACAAGTGAAGGGGATATATATAAATATATCATTATTCTAAAAGGGCTTTTCTGCAAAATCAATGTCATTGGAGAAATATACTAATTAAAAAGTATTATTTTCAAATTTCTGTCATTCTATCTTAAAGACCACCAGAACTTTCATCCAAGAATTGCTCAAAGCTCACACAAAATAGACCACCAGAACTTTCATCCAAGAATTGCTCAAAGCTCACACAAAATAGACCATTCACGTTTGCTACCATCTATAGAGCCAATCAACGAAAATGGAAGAGTAACTAGTAACTAATCGTCAGCTCAATAAAACATTAATCTTTCACATGTGAAAACATAAGCTGCTAATTTAAATCTCAAAATCATCTCAAGAACACATAAGAATCTAGACTAGAACACAAGCAAACAGGAGGTGGGAACTGGGAAATAATTTAAATGTAACTCAAGGTAAAATCTAAAAACCTCAGGCTTATTCTTTATGTTCTTTGCCCTGTGAGCGTAATCTAACGTGCTGAGGGTCTCTTCAAGACAATGAACAGCTGGTGATACAGTAGCAATAATGCAAGTCTTTGTTCTTCCCCCCAACGAATCTCGTAGCAAACGTGTGAGTTTGCTATCCCTGATGAAAGAGATAAGACATAGGATTATGAATAAACTCAGACCAACTGAAATGAAATATATAAGATAATAGTCAAAGATTCTACCTGTAAGGAATATGTCCAAGATGCTCTACTAGAGCGTTTATCACACGCCCTAAAGTAAGCAAACTTTTGTTTATTTCTCCAGCTTCTCTTGCCCTCCCCTAAAACCGTTGAAAATACATATTTTAGGAATTTTGTGAAATCATTAATATGAAAGCAGACAAAAAATTAACAGATCATCAACATTAAAGTTTTAGGAATAGCATACCTCCCTAGCACCAGACCGCGAGATGTTCTCTGAACCAGCCAAATCAACTAAATTCAACTTGCCACATTTTATTAGTTCTTCACCTTCTGGTGTTGCTTCCTTTATGTGTATAGTTATTGAAAATAGAGAATGTGATCGACTATATCCAAAAAGGAAAAAGAGAAATTAGTTTATGGTATTACCAGAGAACAGAATAACAGTGCTTATCTGAACAAGAAGCAAATAAGAACCTTGATTGTTTGTTTAATAAGGTTTCTGCAGTTCGACGTTTAGCAGATCCCCTTTCAAGCAACGTGAAAATCTCTGTAGCAGTCGTGACGATTTCCTCTTCCAGCCCTCTTACAAGAACACCACCTTTTCCATCTTCCATTAGTGGTAACTGTTTTTTCTGCTTGTCCTCCAATGCAACTTTAGACAAGTCTTCAGGGGCTAGCAAATCAGTGATTTCTTCGTTGTATAACTCCAAGAAAGTCACTTTCACGCTGTACTCTGCATTTTGACCCTCTAGTGTGTCAAATATTTGCTTTACAGCTCTTGGTATGACTCCTGCTTCGGCAGGCAATTCACCATTTGGACCACTCTTCAGGACAAAGCAAATTACACTTCAAAACTAGATAAACTAATAATTATTGGTAAGAATATATGAATATCAAGATAACGTACCTTTGACCTCTTGCTTTCACCCTCCATTGTGTATGTTTTCCCAGTGCCCGTTTGTCCATAGGCAAAGATTGTACAGTTGAACCCTTCCAGTACTTCGTGCACTATTGGAATAACAGCTTGTTCGTATAGATCTCTCTGTTGGGCATTAGGCCCAAAAACCTAAATATGTTCAGTAATTTATTATTTTTTTCTAACACAATGAAATCCTATCATAAGGCACCGACTGGAAGAGAAAATTCAGAACCCTAAAACGCCTATTTTCTTTAACAACGGTAAATATAACTATGGATTACATTAGACCAAAATCCAAAACCTGGATACTTCTTCAACATATTAAGCTCAATTGCAACAAAATAGCAGATATGTTCTTTCTAAACATACAAAAAGCGTCAATTTAAAACATCCTAGCAAAAGCATCTGATAGAAGACTAATCGCAACAGTAAAATAATAAAATTCACTAAATCACAAGAACTACATAATAAAAAATTTAAGTTAGAAATACCTTATCGAAAGTAAAAACCCTATCAATGTGTTTCCCTGCAATACTCTGTGAGACCGCAACCTCCCTCTGGTACTCATTGCAAGTCAGAACCTGAGGGGCGTTGTTCTTCAACTCATCCTCACTAAACGGTCTGCAAACCCAAAAAAGCACAAATAAATACCCATAGCAATTTTCAGAAAACCCTAATTGCAAATGTACAACCATACCTGCAACGAAGGAGAACCTGTACATTGACACCTTTCTCTCTCTCGTGACGACTCGACATTCTCGAGCTCTCGCAACTGCTATTCCGTTTGAAAGCTCTGTTATTAATGTTACAAGATACCTAATCTATGTGCAAAAATGGAGATGCGAAAATGGAGATGCGAAAAAGAGAGCGGGATATGTTTGATCTGATAATTTGAAATTTTGAAAAGGCACTCCCGTTTCTTTTTCTATTTATTTATTTTCAGGAGTATTCATCAAAATCACGAGTGGAAATCGGACGGCTGGTGTTGTGTAAGAATATATAATTCCTAATTTGACATTTATGTCCTTAACTTTTAGAGAGACGGTATTTTGAATTTCATGGGCCTGAAATCAATTGGACTGTGCCTGAATTCAATTGGACTGGGCCTATGGTTTTGGAATTTGTGTATCCAACATATGTCACTACCAGTTTATCACTTTCTTTTTTTCACTGTTTAATTAGAAAGTTTTATTTTGTTGCCATATATATGTTGTGTTGTGTTCAAGGACGGAGCGAGGAAGGGTACAGGGGGGCACTGGGCCCTCCTGAGATTTTGAAATATTTTAAGGATATTTTAGTAATTCACATTTATATGTAGAATAAAATAATATTTAATCACACTTATACGTTGGAACAAATCTTAGTTGCTCATCTTGAACTTGACAATTAAATAGGAATTTCATTATTGATGTGCATTTGGATGAAAACTTCTTTGCAGTTGCTGATATAGGTGGTCTTGCGCAAAAGATGACTGCTACAAGAAATCATATTGTATTCTTATTAAAAAAATTATCGAAAAAAGGAATTTTCATTCAAAACTGGATATAAGAAATACCCAAACTAATTACAAAGATGATTCAAAGTACATTCCGCACTCGCTTCAATGATCATTATTAAATTCTCAATTCTCCTAGAATTATAGCTCAACAATGGAAAGAACATTTTCTGCAATGAAATTCATAAAGAGTTCACTACTTAACAGAACGTAAGTGAGACAAATTTTTGAATGATTGTTTTGTTGTATATACTGATAAATTTTTTTTTCAGCATGTTAATAATAAAGCTATCATGTAACGCTTACAAAACATGAAGAGTCGAAGAGGAATGTTACAATTTAGATGTATTATAATTTTACTTTTAAATGCATATTTAAATACTTTTAACATTTTAATTATATAAATTTATTGGTATACATTTTTATTTTATACTTTTATTTCTGTACTTTTACGTTACTACTAATTGAGCCCCCTGAACGGAAATCTTGGCTCCGTCCCTGGTTGTGTTGGAATTTATAATACCTGATTTGACATTTATGTCCTCAACTCTCAGTTTGAATGAACAATATATGTTGTATTCAATTGGATTAGGGCTCAATTGTCATTCTATTTAGGTAGTCAGAAATAATTTGAAAGGGAAAAACTAAAAGCTAATTCCAATTTAACACACATAGCTTATTCGGTTTGACTGATTAGGAATTTAGGACGGATTGAAAACTTATTACAAGTAATTATGCATTTGGTATGCTGGACCAAGACATGATTAAATGAAAGCTTGGTACATAGTCCTGCATATGAATTTTACATTGACAAGTTATCTCACATGTTATAAGCTTGGTACAGTACTTAGTATATAAATTTTTCATTGACAAGTTATCCCACATGTGGAAAGATCAAGAATTTGTTTGGTTAAGGTAATGAGGGTGGTTAATGGAAATGAACGAGGGGTTGGTCTAATTTCAAACTCACACCAAGCAGGTCTTAAATTTTATATGACTAGCATTTTTATACTTTTATATTTAAAAAAATTTCACTTTTTTAATACAATTTGGTTGATGGGGAAAACGAATGGGGTTGACAAGGGTGGTTGAAATAGTGCTAATAATTTCGAATTGTGTTATGAGAATTATTAGGTCGTCCCATAGTTCCAATTGTCGAGCTGGGCCTTTAAGTTGTATGCATAATCTTCACAATAAATGTTCTTATTTAATTTTAAAAAAGAAAAGGAAAATTTTCACTCTAATATGACATTAAAATCTTAACTTCATGTTTGAACTTAAATATCAAGCATACCATACAAATGGGTCGAGGGTAAACCCATTATCCTATCAAATCTAGGATCTAATATCATGAAAAACTATACAATATACTATTAAAATGAGAAAAAATTACTATGATATATCATTCAACTAATTAATTAACTAGATTAAATTACAAGTTTCGATATAAATCAACAATTTTATAACCAATAAGAAATATGTTAGATATAAATCGTCACGACTGCTATTTGGCCATTGCGTCGTGACTAGATTCACCCTATTGATAAAGGTATTTTCGTTATTATGAATGGTGTATTGATTGTTTTGCTCATAATAAAGCATTTTATGAATTAATAGAAACAAATTTCATTAAAGATAAAATAAAAAAATAAAAACACATTCACGGTGAATCAGCCCACGTAGCATTACTGACCGGAGAATACGTCTTCCATTGCGTAGTGAGTCTAGTGACACGTCCCTATGCTTCTGCAAATGAGATGTTTTTATTAATCAATTGTAACAATCTTATCTTGTTTTTTTCTTGAGAAAAAGAAAAGGAAAAGAAAAAAAAACGCATTAAACTCTAAAAAAAAAAGGAGAATAGCTAAACCACAAAGGCACAAACGATAAGACATACCCCAACCAATCTCTGCCTTAATTCCAAACTACTGTTGATGGAAAATTAAGAAAACCCATACCTCAAATGAAGTTGATAACGAACAAGTCAAAGAAACACATGAAAATAGTAGAGATCAATAAATGTGCACATGCAAACAAGGCCACCTAAACTACAGTATGTTTGCCAAAATTAAGAAAGAAAAAAAAATAACATTTTTGAAGATTTTGGCATGATCCTTAATATGTGGCCTTAATTCGTTGTGTTAATCTAGTTACACATGATCACGTGTGGTATGATTTGGATTGTAATTTTTTGGAAAAATTACTATAAAGTCTAAAAATTTATGGAAAAAATTCTTTCTGGGTATAATGTGCTGAAAAATTATGTTTAAGACCGTAGAATCTTCTATTTGAACTAAAGTCAAAAAATTTTTTTTACACATTGTACCTTAAAGTAATATGTGTGTCCACTTTGTACCTTAGAGTGAGGACCCCTATTTTTTACTAGTTCTGTCTATTTAAACTGAAAATTTAATTTGATTCAATCATATTTATTCTTTTACTTAAGGTCCAAAATTCAACTTATTTAGTGCAAATTTCAATCTCAGACTTTCAGTATGTTTAACTTTTTGAATTATGTTCCCTCCGTATATTTAGTTAACTAATTTTTTTTTTTAAAAAAGTGCCTTTAATTTAAGCTCACCCATCAATTCATGTGAATTTTTATAACATACAAGTTATTTTATTTAAAATATGAAATTTCTTTATAATAAAATATACAATTTATTTTCGTGGCTGATACAAGCATTTGAAATGTACGGACACATTATGCACATGGGACTTTTCATAAACAATATTTTCCGGCTCAATTCAACGAAAATATGTGAATTTTCACGTTTTATCTTCTTCACTCCTTAATTTGAGGGTGAAATTGTATAATTTAGTATGTATCCTAAAAATGTGTAGAGTGTATTCAAAAATTGAATTTATATTTTTATAACTTATAGGAAAGTTTGGTCGGGGTATCACGCAATGTAGATCTATCTTGATTGTCAAGTCTAACTGAAAGTCTGACCTTCCTATATTGGCACTCTTCACAACTTATTAATGAATTTATAACCTTTTGTTTACAAAACTACAAATAGATTGTCGATTTCCTTTCCAAAAAAAAAAAAAATTATCGATTTGAATTTTTTTTTCTTCTTACTCATTTTTATGATTTTTTCTGTGTGTAATTTCTTCAAACTTTTTTAATAATATGATCCTATTCGTTCAATGATTTTTTTTTCAAAACAATAATTTTTATACATCGATTCTTCAACATCAGTCGATTCAGGGATGGATTTGGGGAGGGGGTGGATGCGCCGGGTGGCGGTCGCTCCCCGAGATTTAAAGATTTCGTACTACATATATAGAAATATTTATATATTTATAATTTAAAATCGTAAAATTTTATTATTTTGCATTCCTTTGGATATTAAAATCTTACCGTATTTACTCAATGAAAAATTTCGCCATCTCTGGGAACGAAACCTCCATTTAATTTAATCAGAGCTTCTTCCCGAACATTGAAAAGAAAAACAGCCCAGACACGTAAAACATGAATTCCTTGCCGAGAAAAGAGTTGTAATGAAAACAAATTAACCGTGCATGTCATATTACACATGTTGACATAACACTGCATATAACAGTACACTGTATTCAGATATGAAAGGTTCCAACTAGTTGGCATCTGTTGATGATATTGTTCGTGTCCTATCTTTTTCAAATTTTTAATATTTTTTGTCGTTTCCAAATAATGTTTAATTATATACTGTCTAAAGTAATTATTGAAATTTAAAAATATTACGCCAATTAATAGAATAAATATTTTTTTATCGAGTAAATGGTGAGAATAAATATTCAACTATTCTAAAAAGTTACTCCGGTACAATGATACAATCTAACTATATATAGACAAAATTAAATTTGTGTGAATCTGAGTTCACGGTGAACTCAATTGTTTTAGTATCACTGCTTGTATATAAAAATTATCACAGTTATGTATAAAAATTTTGACTGTTATGCACAAAAACTTTTATTGTTAAAAATATAAATGTTTTATATTTTTAAACAATGAAAGTTTTTGTGCATATAACAGTGATAGAGTTTATTATTAGTGAAAGAATTATGTCTCATCTAAAAGTCTGAACTTGTAGAGAGGGTGGGAATCAATTCATTTATTTAATTTCCCACAACAGTCCCCCTCACTCGTGGACCGAATCATTGCCTCTGCCCTCTGTGGAGGAGGCCCAACGAGTGGACACTTTAAATGGGTGGAGTGTTTTCCACATGAATCGAAATCTCCCACACTGATAATAGCCTTTTCTTGTGCCAAGCGAAATATGCTCATGACATACTCACTCGAGCCTCTTTACTTGACTCGAAGCCGGTTTCCACGCCTTTGGCACCTGGAGAGTCCCTAGTTCGCACTGGTGATCCTTTCAAGGATCCTACTTTATATCGATCTCTCGTAGGTGTTCTTCAGTACCTCACGATCACAAGACTGGACCTCTCGTATGCTGTAAATCATGTCAGTCAGTTCTTGCAGTCCCCAACTGACGATCATTTCATGGCTGTTAAGCGCATACTGCGCTATGTTAAGGGCAACGTTCACCTTGGCCTCACTTTCTCTCATTCATCGGATTACACTATTCTTGGATATTCTGATGCAGATTGGGCCCGTTGTGTGGAGACACGCTTCTCCACTTATGGCTACTCCATCTTTTTAGGAGGTGACCTGGTCTCCTGGAGTGCCAAGAAACAGCCAACAGTTGCTCGATCGAGCTATGAGTTCGAGTACCGTGCACTGGCCAACACTGCTCAAGAGATGATTTGGTTAACTCACTTATTTCGTGAGCTTCATGCACTACCCCCATCGCGACAGTTGCTCCTATGTGACAACAAGAGTGCTCTGTTTCTGAGCCAAAATCCTATAGCACACAAACGAGCAAAACACATTGACATTGACTGTCATTTCATTCGATAGCTTGTCTTGAATAAGAAGTTGGATACGAAGTATGTGCCTTCCAATCTTCAGGTCGCAAATATTTTCACAAAGAGCCTTGCTCGACCTCTGTTTGAGTTTCTACGTTCCAAGCTTCGTGTTGATGTAAATCCCACACTTCGCTTGAGGGGGGGGGTAATAGGGAATATTCTACGGATATTCCTCAGTTGGATAAGAGCGATTCAAATTGATGTAAATCGTGTATAGATTCGTTGTAATCTTCACTCCTGTATTTACGTAAAATAGTTTTACCCACAAATCTTGTAAATCAGTTGTAAACTTTCAATTATAAATAGTGAAACCGGCCTCACCATTTTCTTACGGTGAAAATCAATCTCTTTCTTATGAACTGATTTCTCATTTTACAATTAGACCTGATTCAAATGAGTGTTACTCCTATATATATATATATAAACATGCCCAAAATAACAAGTTTTACATTTTTCAGCTCAAAATCTTTTGGGTTGTAAAAGAAAAAAAAATAGAAACTGTACGTCACTTAAATTAAGTAGCCCAATATATATTGGTTTTGCAAGCATATCTTCATTTTATATGTATTGTATGATGTATGATGTACGCTTATTAGTTATAATCATTAATAAACATTTACCCTATGTTTACAATATCTAATCAAAATGAAATACTAAATGAGGGATTGATTAGATATTATAAAATCAAATCAAAATCAACAAAAAATAAAACAATGGATGATGTTAGTTAGCCATACTGTCTTAAATGTAGAACCAATGATGTTCTTTTAGAAAAACTAGTAACGGAACCCGTGCGATGCACAATTAGTAATATAAACCTCAGAAGACTCTACAATGATAACGTGCAAGAAACATTTGTAAAAACTCCGACTTCATAATTCATATTTAATACACAATTAAAAATAAATAAATTTTGTAAACTAACTAATTTTTTTGAAATCCCTACTTATTATTTATTTTTCTTAATATTTGTGTCCATATGGGGGTGCAAATTGCTAAAGGACGGAGGGAGTAATAAATTTTGAAGAAATTTAATGTAAGATTTTTTGATAAATCAATAGATATCATCTTGATTTTATTTGTAATATATAGATTTGATCATGGTTTTATTTGAAATATATTACAATATTAAAATATCTTTTATCATGACGATACATGTGTATAAAATCAAATTGTGAAGATATAATAGAGATATATGGAGAATTCCAAATAGGCGAGGAAATGTATATTGTTGTATAATTTATTTTTTTACAAACCAATGTTAAAAGATATCTATTATTGGTATAAATCATAAAAATCACGATCAATCTAAATACCAAATTTTTTTCCCATTATTATTTATTAATATTTATTTTAAAAATCTATTTTTTTCTAAAAAAAATTTTTTTCAATTCATTAATATTTATTAAAATACCGATTATTTTTTCCGGGGGATATGGCTATGACCCTTATCATATCATTTTTATGATCACATACTCATACAAACTACAATTTTTTATTTTTTTTTACAGGAAAAAGAAATAGATAAATCAGAACGCCAAATCGGACTGAACAAATTGTTCAACAATGAGCGGAATAGACTCCGCCATAAAAGGGACCCAACAACTAAAACCAAAGGAAGCTAGATTATGAGCAACAACATTAGCAGTTCGCCTAACCCATCGGAAAGAAAATTCCTCAAAAGTCCTCCAACCTCCACACATTGAGCGAAAGTAAGAAAGATCCACGGAACCACGACGAAGAGCAAAGAACAACATTTTAGAATCAAATTCCAGTAGCACTCTCGGGATTCCCGTCTGTTTCGCCTTTTCCAGCCCAACCCGTGCCGCTAAGGCCTGCGATATCCCACCGTCATGAGAAGTCGGATTGTGCTCTGCCAACACCATAACAAAAAGAAAATCATCAAAAACCAAGACCAGATCCAACCGCCCGCGTCGTGTTTAGTTTGACCTCCTCCATCTATCCCATTCATCCTCCGTCTGCATCCCAGCCACACGTGATCGTCTCGTCGCCTTCAGGTAAGCCGAATGGTGTGACACCACAAACGCATAAACAAAGCCCGCCGAACCTCCTCCCCGACCAAAAGACGGCGGGATCGAAATTAGAGCCGGGATGGGGCGACGATCTGCCTCTACCCGTCGGAGCTCCTCCACAAACCAAGAAAGATCCACCCGGAACCCAATCTCGGAAACATGTTCCATGCTTTCTACCTCCGTCGTCGCGCAGGATCAAGAACAACATTTTAGAATCAAATTTCCAAAGGAAGAATTGGATTTTAGGTGCCACTCCCATCCGCCAAATCATCCGCCACGCTTCGTTATCCCCACTCAAGCTCAACTGAACCCGCCTCATTTCCTCCCCATATCCCGATCAGACCATATGAATACCGTCTTTTGTGCCTCTCCAACTCACCATATCCGGCCCTGGGTCCCTTCTGAGGGGGGTAGCAAGAATCCGCTGCGCCTCCGGACAAGTGAACAGGGACTCGACGAGCTCCAAATTCCACCGGCCTCCCTCCTCATGAATAAGTTCAGCCACAGTCATCATGTCCAGGCCTTCTTGGACCGGCCCAAGCAGTCGTGGGAGCATATCATCCGCAAGCCAAGCATCGTTCCAAACTTTGACCGAAACTCCATCACCAACTCTCCATCCTAACCCGTTATCCAGCAACTTCCTACCCTCCACCAAACTCTGCCAACAGTAGCTAGAATTGGACCCCAGGACCGCCTCCCGAAATGAAGAGTTCCGAAAATACCGAGCTTTCAGTGAATGAGCAAGATGAGAGGAGTCGTCAATAATTAACCTCCACCCTTGTTTTGCCAACATAGCTTTGTTAAAGACTGCCAGATTACGGATCCCCAATCCCCCAAACTGTTTCGGCAAGCACAATTTATGCCATGCTAACCAATGAACGCGTTTCTCCTCCTCCTTCTGACCCCATGAAAATCTACAGATTGTTGTTTCAATTTTCCCAATAATAGAGCTGGGAATTTTGAAGCAGCTCATCACGTACGTTGGAATAGCTTGAGCCACAGACTTCACTAGTGTTAACTTGCCTGCATTGGACAGTGTGCAACTCTTCCAATCTTTCAGTTTTTTCTCCACTCTCCCTACCAATCCCCTGAAAATCTCCTCTCTCGACCGACCCACATTCATTGGCAGCCCCAAGTAAACCCCCACTTGTGCAACGCGTCGAACACCCATAAGGCCCGCCAGACTCTCCGCCTCCCCATCCAAAACTCCACCACTAAACGCCATATCCGATTTGAGCAAGTTTATAGCCTGCCCAGAAGCTTTCTCATACACCTCCAATACTCTTTTAAGAACCAGCACCTCATCAGCCTTCGCCCTTCCAAAAATCACACAATCATCAGCAAAGAAAAGACAAGGAATTGGAGGTGCCCTTCTGCAAATCCTCGCCCCATGAAGGGCCCCCCTCTCTACCTCTCTACGAACAAGAGCCGACAGTGCCTCTGCACAAAAGAGAAACAGAAAAGGTGATAACGGGTCTCCCTGTCGAATACCCCGTGAGGGGGTAAAAGAGGAAGAGGAAAAACCATTAATAAGAACAGAAAAGGAAACCGACAACACACACTTCATAATAGTTCTCACCAACCCCCCAGGAATCCCTATTTTTAAAATCACTCTCTCAAGAAAGCCCCACTCCACCCTATCATAAGTCTTACTCATATCAAGCTTACAAGCAAAAGACCTCTTAGTAACCGCTTTATTTAACTTCATGTGATGAAAAATCTCATACGCAAGCAGTGCATTATCAGTAATTAATCGACTCGGAACAAAAACAGACTGACAAGGGTCGATCACATTAGGAAGGTAGGGTTTCAACCGATTAGCAATGACCTTAGTAACTATTTTAAGATAGACATTACACAGACTAATGGGACGAAAGTCCATACAAGTACTGGGTGTTTTTCTTTTTGGGAATCAACACAATATGGGTTTGGTTAAGCAAATCAGGAGACACATCATTATTAAGAATATCCAAAGAAGCAGAAATAACATCGTTACCAACAATCCCCCAGAATTTTTGGTAGAATATAGGACATAAATTTAGTGGGATGCATTTGGGGACGAATCTTTGACTTAGATCCTCCGTAAAAGGTGCGACTAGGCCTTCATGTATTTCCCCAGTGATTTTGCGCTCCACAGCATCAACGGTCTCCTCCATATCTAAGTCTGTACTGGCCGTGAACAATTTGGTGGAATAGCTCGTGAAAACCCTCTCAATATCCTCCTCCTCCTCCCACACAATACCATCATCATCACGAATTTTCAAACTATGATTACGCCTCTTCCTTCCACTTGCCACCCGATGAAAGAACTGGTATTTCTATCTCTCTCAGCCATCCAAAACAAAGCGTTGTAACGATCCTTTAAAGGTCGCCACCCTATTCTCCACGGCCTTGATGAGTTGCATGTTTTCCTCGGATGGCGGGGACGCGTGTAGCTTATCGAGCTCCCGTTTCCCCCGTTCAATCTCCCGTGGAAGCTCTCTCGGCGCATTGTCCCAAGCCTCGATACTCCAACAATGAATACCACCCGGAATCCCGAACTCCACAATACCCTTGCACCCCTCCTCATGCAACCACATTTTTTAAAACCTGAAGAGCTTCACCATCCGTCTACCCTGTCTTTCCCCCCTCCTCCTCCAATCCACCAGAATCGGATAATGGTCGGAGAGCATTCGTGTTAGGTGTGTCACCCCATGATCCACAAATCTCCCTGCCCAAGCATCCATAGCCAATGCCCGATCAAGCCTCTGTCTAATATTTTGTGCCCCCCTTTGCTTATTAGTCCACGTGTAGTTCACACCACCATAAACCCAGATCCAATGAAAATCCCTCGGATGTTGTTCACTCACCACCACTCCCCTTTCTCAAAAATCGCCCTGTACACGAGTTATGCTTCATCCTCACTCCCTTCAACTCCCTCAACAATTCCCACGTCTTCCATTTCAAACCCACCTCCGGCCACCCATAAACACCCGTGAATCTCCACCCCTAAGGATATGATTTAGAGAGGAGGACCAAATACGGATATCACAATCCCCCCTCCACATCACTGCCACACCGCCACTATGCCCTCCCCCTTCCACACTACAACTAACCCCGAACACATTCTCCATCCCTACACTCATAGCAAAACGACCCAACTCTGAACACAACAATTTAGTTTCACACAGGAAAACAAACTCGGGACCTTTCAGGATTATCTCCTTCTTCAATACGGGAACTTTCCGGGGGATCCCAAGCCCCCGGGCATTCCAGCTTATGCAACTTATTAGGCTTGGCGGATCTGCTCATCAGCAGACTCCGCCATTGAATGTTCTAGCATTTCAGCCTCGGACCCATCCTTTGGTACTCTCCCATAATCAACACAACATCGCTTCTCTCCCACCTCCACCTCCTCCTCCTCATCCACCAATTGATACATCCCAAACCTCGGGCTCCCTAATCGCTATCCATCCTCTTCCACGGTTTTCGCCCCTACCGCATCAGCCGTGGTAGGGGCTTGGGACAACTGGGGCTCATCCGGCAGATGGGTCAGGTTGAGTGTTTGAGATGGCACATGTAGGGTAAGGTTTGTTTGTAGGGTAGGATTTGGTTGTATGGACACATTGAAGTTCAATACATCGACAAAAATGGAAGAAGAAAATGAATGTGATTGGACAAATGTATAGGGTTTAAACATAAACACGATGAAATAGAGGGTTGTGCCACAAAAATATGAGTTAAATCTAGGACATAAATTGGGGTGCGCTTTGGTTCCTTTTTAGGTGAATTGAATTCACATCTCATTCGGATCCGAATCGAACCGCTCCGATCAAACAAAGCACATCCTAAAAAGTGGCCAATCATACCACAACAATAGCGGAAAATGGTAGAAACTTGAATGGAATCCACAACCCCCCCATCAAACCGAAATTCGGCAATGGTTTTGAGATATCAATGGCTACCTTAAAACGAACAATTACTCCACTCCTTGCGAAGATACAAAGCTTACCAATCAAAAACTCCATGAGATGACAAAACCCCGGATCGAGGATCGCGTCAAATCCGGAGAACCCTCCATACTCACAACAACCGTCAGACTTAGATATGAGCAAAAGAACGTTGATCTGCAGAAACACAAACACGGGAAAACCACAAAAACCAAAATCGAAACCGTTAACGAGAGAATCCAAAAACCAGAAAAACACGAAAAAGAAAAAATGACAAACCCTACCAGAAAAGGCAAAAAAAACAAGATGAGAATAAACAAAAAGGACAAAAGCGGAAAAATAAATGCAGCTAATTGACGAAAACGAGAAGAATCATCACAATCCGTACAAGAAAACGACAACCAAAGGGTCAAAAACCCCCTAGCCCCCAGAAGAGAAACCACTCACTCCGCAAAACTCGGAGAACTTTTTTTATTCTTTAATTTTGAAATTATTTGAACAACAATCATATATTTTTCCACAAACTACAAACTACAATTTGGATTGACACAATTAAACGTATTTTTAGAATATTTTTTAAAATACAAAAAAAAAAAAAATCCCACCAAAAAAAAATATTTTTTACATGAAAATTAATGTCATATGATTAATTAATGATTGAAAGAAATAGAATACAAATGTTTTTTCCTTTTCGAACCCAATAGAATACAAACATAAAAACATATATAATTTGATCTTAATTCGTTATAATTTGTTAATATTTATTCCATACATATCTATTTCAAAGATTTTTCCTATATTCCAAATATTTGTTTTTCAATTAAAATTTTTCTCAGTCCATTATTATTTGTTAATATTTTTTTTCATAGATTTGTCTCCCGATTTAGAAATAATTTTTGACAGAAAAATCCAATGATTTCCAAATTTGGGAAAAAAAATCTATTTTTTTCTAAATATTTTTCTCAATTCATTAATATTTATTAAAATACCATTTTTTTCCCGAGGGCTATGGCTATGGCCCTTATCATATCATTTTTTTTTATCAAATATTTGAACCTCATATCCACAAAATTCCCAATCACATGCTCATACAAAATACAATTTGGATTGACACAAGTTTTAAATAATGTAGTATTAAACATATTTTTAGAATATTTTTTAAAATACCAAAAAAAATTCCATTAAAAAAAGAATTTTTTTTACATGAAAATTAATGTCATGTGATTAATTAATGATTGAAAAAAATAGAATACAAATATTTTTTTTCTTATCGAACCCAATAGAATACAAACATAAAGCATATATATATATATAATTTGATCCTAATCCATTATAATTTGTTAATATTTATTCCATAAATATCTATTTCAAAGATTTTTTTTCTATTCCAAAGATTTATTTTTCAATTTAGATTTTTCTCAATCCATTAGTATCTGTTAATATATTTTTTTTCATAAATTCGTCTCCCGATTTAGAAATAATTTTTGGCAGGAAAATCCAATAATTTTCAAATTTGGAGAGGTTTCTGCTTTTATATATATATAAATATAGGCGCGGATCAAGTAAACATCTCATGACCAATAATAGAAAATTGCTCAATATTTTTCTCTCATAATTTTATTTCATTATTTTTACTTATCAATACCCAATATGTACCTGCATTATAAGGCTTTCTGAATTACAATGATGGGGAATTTGGTACGTATAACTACATCCTTGCATATGATAAATGGCATTAATTAAAAAAAATACTACAGCATTGACCAACCCTCCATACTTCTCTCACTTACCATGATGGGCATTCGGTAATGTTAATAACATGCATTTAATAAATGCATTAAATATAGCATCGACCCTCCACCTAAATTGGAGTGGTAACACATTAATTTCATCTTCCTAATATTAATTGTGTCATTTTCCGATATGGAGCTCATTCGTAAGTTCGACATATACAAGTCATACCAATATTGAACTGAATAGAGAATTTAGATTTTGAATTTGGTAACTTTTCACTTAAAATAGCAATAGTTAAAATTGTGTGATACAAATGAAATGCCAGGTAAATATATTTTGTCACACGTCCAAAGAACATATATTAAAAAAATATTTTGATTTCTATTATGTTCTTAATTATTTTTTTATCTTTTCCATTAAATTAACACATTAAATTTTCTATGTATTTAATAACATTAAGAGTAATTTGAAAAAAAAAATGTAATTAATTTGTATTGAAATAGTGCAATACACCCGTCTAATTTGCAAATTGAATGAATAATTGAAACAACATTTTTTTTGTTTGACTGGATATTGAAACAACATAATTTATAAATGCATATTTTAAAATGTTTTCTTCTTAATGTCAAATGAAATACTCACTCCAATATTCCATTATAATTTGCGCACACTATCCTTATTCGATTATTCCAAAATAATTTACATATTATAAAAATAGAATTTTTTTCATAAACTCCATTATTTCAAACTTATGATTAGTGTAGGTTTTGGAGGTAGCGATAATTTTACACAACAAATGTACCATTTAAACAGGTCATGTACGTTTATTAGCAGAATTTTCAGTACTAACTAATTAGAATTAAATTTCAAACTTCCCAAATTACCCTCGACACAATTCAAGAATTAACAACTTCACCCCAACCTCAACTATAAAAATCACAACAAAAAGCCATCACACCCATTCCAAAACCCGCCACCACCCACCGCCGTCGCCACCACCGGAAAAAAATGACCGGCGACAATCACACTCGTACACTCGGCAACACCGAGCAAAACTGGTGCCGCGCTGTGGCGTCCGGCACCGGCATCACCGTACTCGCTCTCCAAATCGCCAAACCCCTGCCGGAGATCACCTCCGCCCTGGCCGGAATCCTCCACCGCCTCCAAACCCGCCACCCCATCCTCTCCCACAAACTCCTCTACAACCGCGCCACAAAATCCTTCTCCTTCCTCAAACCCACCACCCCACCGCCCCCCCATTATCCACTCCCACGACGTCGAAACGACGTCGCACCTCGCCAACCAAAACGGTGCCGTTTCGCCGTACCAAATTATAATGGAGCGCGAGCTGAACGACCCCGTATGGGCCGACCCGACAACGTTCCCATGCAAGGGCATTGACGTCTTTTACGTGAATGCCTACGCGCTGTCGGGCGACAAATCCGTCGTCGTTTTGCGGTTCCACACGTCGGTTTGCGACCGCACGACGGCGGTGTCGCTGCTGAGGGAACTGATGGAGATGGTGGCGGGGGACGAGGGGACATGTAAGGGAATAGGGAATGAAGGCGAGGGTGAAATGGGAATTGAGAGTTTGATACCGGGTGGCGTGGGGAAGAAAACGCTGTTGGCGCATGGGATTGACATGTTGGGGTATTCGGTTAACTCGCTTAGGCTTACCAATTTAGCCTTTGAAAATACTAAATTGCCCCGGAGGTCTCAGCTTGTGAGGCTGCACATGAACGCAAAGTATACCAACCTGATTCTTGAGGTATGCCTTCCATTTACTATTTCATTTTTTGTATTTCATGATATATACTGTAATTTAGGCAAGTTTTTATATTCACCTGTATTTTTAAACAGTATTACTTGCTTTGACTCAATATTATTAGCTACTTTTTAATGTAATTGTTTATTGTAAAGGTTGAGGTACCCTTATAGGCTTATACTCCAATATTCTTTATAAAAAATTCTTTGGTTGATTAAAAAAAAATATAGCTATTTTTTAATGAACAATATTACTTATTTTAACTTAATAGTATTAACTAGTCAGTATTAATAATTTTCATTGAATAATAATTTTTTTTAACAAATTAATATTGTGTATTGATATATGCATACAAATGTTACTCTTTATATTAATATATGAATCTTTATCATGACCTATAATATATTAACTGTACATGTATCATGCTTATGGATATAAAACATAATCAGAAATTAATGATGTACTCCCTCCGTCCCAGGATTATTGCAACATAGAAATTAGACCGCAAACCAAGGAAAGTGGAATAAATTGGGTTTGAGTGGAATAAAATAAGGGTGTTGTGAGTGTATTAATATTATATTTGTTTCCTTTTTAGGAGTGTTACAGTAATGTTGGGACGTCCCAATAAAACAAGTGTTGCATTAATGTTGGGATGGAGGGAGGGGTAGATGATACGTTATTTTAGGCCCAATATTATTTTGCATTTCCCAATGTCTGAATTATTTTCCAACCACCCTATTTAAATTCTGGATTTGTAATAAATGACCAGGGAGAAGACTTTTTCTTTTTTTTTTGAGAGAGAAGGGAGAAGACTTTTTATAATGCACAGGTAAAACAAATTATTTTAATTTGGTATTATATCTTGTATTTTATTATTTAAAGAGTCTGAACTGAATAATATGAAATCATTAACTATAGTCAAGAACTTGTGGAATAATTTTTTTTGTCTGATCAAATAAGAAAGAATAATATGAAATCATTAACTAAATATAAATATTTATGTATTAAAAGAAACTGCTTAACTGCAGCATTGATTTGAGGGGAACATGTAGCACAGGCGATATTTTCTGTTGGACAGGTTTCCATTTTTGTCACTTACAATTTTTTATTTTTTTTGACAGGTTTGTCACTTACAATTTCTTGCTTTTATATAATGGCCCGGTTATTAGCACCCCCATTATTAGGAGATACACCCACCATAAAATATTTTCGAAAAATTTAATTTGAATTTAATACATAATTTCTAAACATTAATGTTGAAATTGTATCTTAATTTCGGAACATTTGTTTTGAAAGTTTTCGAGCAGAATTTTACTTTGAAAACTTCAAAAATTCGACATCTTCTTTTCGAAATATATTAGTGATTTCGAAAAATCACTTTCGAAATTAAGATAAAATTTCTAACACCTATATTTCGAAATTATGGAGGGGTTGTATCTCCTAATAATGGGGGTGTTAATAACCGGACCCTTTATATAAAGCAACGGGGGTCAAGTGATTAATGTGCTCAACAATTTAGCCCAATCTGTTTATAGGGGTCCATGAAAATTATGAAGGCCCAAAGCCACTTATTTAAACATAATCACTTAATTAAAACTTTTCTATGTTATGAAAATTAAATTAAAAAAATTAAGAGGGAATTTCAACCAGGTACACCACTTTATAAATTTGAACTTTTAGCTGAAATGAAGTCATTTCATAATATTAGAGTTAAAAGGATCATACACACGTCATGTGTCTCGATGAACCTCTTTTCAGTAATGGAATAAGAAAATTAAGTCTAAGATTGAATTATTAATGTTAGATGATCTAAAATTCAGTATTCATGACCATTAAAGAACATGAGGAATAATCTATTTCTATTTAGGGGTATTTTCGAAACACCATTTCAATAATTAGAAGCACTTTTTTTTTTTTTAAAGTTGGCGTAATGCAACTTTTTCAAAAAAGAAAAGTGCTTGATGCAGGGAGAAGCGTGAACAAAACAATAACAACATTCCCAATCTCCGTTGATTCTCATTGGAATACCGGCAAAGATGAAATAAGAGAAAACACTCTCTCAATGTTTTAATTTCATAATCAACTCAATTTAATGAAAATGTTACATGACTGATTCTTAAATAAAAAAACCTTAACACTAAGTACGGAAACATAATAAATGCTAATAAATTAAATTAAATATATTAATGATTAATTTCCTAATCAAATCGGTATTATAATAAATTAAGATCTTTAACTCGATCTCATCTCCATCAGTGCTTCTCGGGGACAAAATGAATTTCAAAACACCCCCTCAGTACTCCTCAAACCAACTACTGTGTATTAGTAATTGCTTTCGGAGAGGGTCGAATTTACTAACAATTAAAAAAACAGCTAAGTGATGGTACAATTTATAATAGTGATTGCTAATCTAATAAATTGAAGTTATGCAACAACATCAAATAGTTATTATAAATCAGAGTACTACCCCAACCAAGTAACAAACTAACTATATTCCGTACATTGTTCAATAAATTCAATGCATTGGCTACTAAAGTACGTTTTTAACTGTAAAAGTTATAGCGTGCTTCACTTTGGAGAAAGCGCATGCACCATGGCAGCTTTAGTTGACTTTCTTTATAAGACTGTTTATTTTCCAAGGGTTTATTGTTGGAATCCTTAAAATTCACATAACTCAAATCTAGACTATATATTTTTTTTTTCCTCACATTTGACATTATAATACTTTTATCACCTATTTTGTCACAATTGAATCGTATTATTGTATAAAATATATTGAGTGTCGCTTTAAATCTTTAAATTTATACACTCCAATATTTTTTTATTTTTAGTATATTAAATGAATATGAGATGTGTTACATGATTACATCCAACAAGAACGTGTAGTAAAGTGTGGAAGATGGGGGACCCATCCCACAATTAACTAAAGTGTATGACCAGATTCATGTGTAGGCCCGCCCATAAATAGAGAATGAATGTCAGATCTAACTGTACGTTGGGCCCCGCTCGGGCCCAAGCCTGTTTATCCGGGAGTCATCCATCTAGTCCATCGATTAATTAAACCAGGATTATTTATTTCTCTATTAAATTAATCGTTCCATAATCGATATATGCCTCTTAAGCTCCTAAGTCCTAACCTGTATGAATGAGCCCATACATCCTTAAACTTCCAAAAATAATTGTTTAAAAAAAAAAAAAAAAAAACTTCCAAAAATAATTATAACGATGTATAATAATATTACTTAAGGCCTAATTAGTTCACACTGATCCATTGATTATTAAAGTTTTGTGTGTGTGTGTGTGTTGAAGAAATAGAGAAATGAAATATGATTATTTTGCAGGGTTGCAGATCGAGGGGGATAAAACTGTGTGGAGCTATAGCAGCAGCGGCATTAATGGCTGCCCATTCTACAAAACAGAGGAAGAAATATGGAGTTGTCACTTTCACTGATTGCCGTTCTATTCTTCAACCATCTCTCTCCATCTCTCTTTTCAATTGCAGGTAACTATACAATACACAACATTTTAGTATTGTCACCTGCTACCGTAGGTAATTAGCAGGTGACATTACAAAAAAATCGAATTTTATAAAAATTACAGAACCTAGAAATACAATTAAAAAAGGTGAAAGTTATATGACAAAAAGATAATATTTTCTAAAGAATTATCCGAACCACAAAAATAGATCAATTTTTCTGTTTAAGATATCATTGAATGATTATTTTTATCTTTTACTACTATAAATATAACTTGTTAGTAATACTATTAGAAAATTAATAGACATAAAAACAAAGTGGAAAACAATGTGAAATTTTAATTTTATGTGTGTGGAAAAAGCTTGTAAGTCTACTTTTATCGACCGAGTTGTCACTTTGTCACTGATCGCACTTCAAAGACCGAACTTTTAAATTATGCAAAACAAGTATCACTTTTGAATTGTTGCAATAGAAGGGTCTCGAACATATTCATAGACAAAAAAAAAATTAGAGTATGAATCGATAAATACTCATGATATGCTCACAAATTTGCCCGAGATCATTCTTTTCCAATAGTTTAAAATTTAATATTTGTCCTGTAAAAATTTAAAGTTCATCCTCAAAGTTTAATTAGCAGCAAAAATAAGACCTATTTTCACAATTTACACTTATGAGTAAATCTTGTGTAAAATTTGTTAATACTTTAACACTTATCAATTGATACTATTACACTTATAAATTAATATTATATCAGTAGATGTTATATATGAGTATTAATTTATAAGAATTGACATTAATTGTAGAACCATATAAAATTGAACCAATATTAAAACCCAATATTATTGTTAGGATTTTTCAACTCCGCAATCCTCAACATCCACACAGTGAAAGGCGCAGAAAGGTTGTGGGAGTTAGCAAAAAGTTGTTATTTAGACTTCGCGGAATTCAAAAAAAGCAACAAACATTTCACGGACATGGCGGACCTCAACTTCCTGATGTCGAAAGCCGTTGAGAACCCGAGCCTGACGTCATCGTCGTCGCTGCGGACGTCACTGGTGACGGTGTTCGAAGACCCGGTGTTGGACAACTCCAATGAAATGGAGCGGCAGATCGGCGTGGAGGACTACATGGGCTGCGCCTCCATCCACGGCGTCGGCCCCTCCATCGCCATCTTCGACACCGTACGCGGCGGCGAACTCGACTGCATCTGCGTTTATCCGGTGCCGCTGCATTCCAGGGCCCAGATGCAGGGGATTGTTGACAGGATGACTAGGATTTTGATTGATGCGGCTGATGTGCGTGTGTGATGTGTTTTTAAGGTATTTTAATTCATGATATATTGAATCTTAACTTTAGTATTCATTAAATTTGCACCCGAATTTGAAACTGCAATTATTTGAAGTTCAAAATAATCAATTAACATTCACTAATATTAATATGTCAAAATAAAGAGTTTTATTCAGTAAGTAAAAGTAAGTAATACTACTACTACCCCATCTTATTTTTTATTGCTCAAAATTAAAAAATGAATGTTCTTATTTAGATTTTTTATTTCATAAAAAATAATTTTATTCAGTAAAAAATAACTTTATCCTCTTTAATAAACAATTTACAAAAATCTCTAAATTACTTGTTTTGTCATTAACTTCTACACACAAAAATATCTACTTTTTTATCTCATTTTTTATGTATAAAAGATCAAATCACTCTCAACAAAAAATAATTTCACCCCTCTCAATATTAATAAATAACCCTCTTGTAAACAATTTTACCCCAATCCCCACTGCCTCAATTCTTAATGTATTTTATTATTTGTACTTCTTTTGATGCCGCATCATGATTTTTTTTAAAAAATCCATATCTGATTACACTTATAAATTGATACTACTACTTTTATAAACTAATATAATAATATTTAATACTATAATAGTAATTTTTATGTGTAATGATATCATTAAACTTATTCCGCGGCGTAACAAAACTCCAGTTTAATATTGTACACTGGGGAAAAAAAAGTTGATACAATGACTTTGTATGTTGCATAAAAAAAAAAAAAAAGTGAGTTATGATTCTTAATTAATTATATGTTCATGGACGTGCTATAAAAAACATAATCAGAAAACAAATAGGTATAACATTAAAACGCGATCAAATTAACAATATAAATTTCAATCAATAAGCATCACATATATGTGTACATCCAACAATTAAAATGATACATACACAATACAATTAAGTTTCCTTGGAGGCGTTATGATCGTTAGCAAACTTTTGTTGCCCTTCCAAACTGGAGGCGCCGCCCAAAACTTTATCTTCCAACCATTTAATAATGTCGGAAAACACCGTGTCAAGATTTTCCGGCAACTCGCCGTAGGTCAAAGAATGCCACATTTTTGGATATAGCTTGAAGGTCTTGTCGGTGGAGCTAGCCGTTTCGTACAATAGTTTGCTCACAGACGGATCCGTCACTTGATCATCTTCTCCGTGAAGGACAATGAATGGCAAAGAAACCTATTTATGGAGTATCATTTTTTGTAATTAGGATTAATTGATATTGAAAAGAAACAAAGCATCAATTAAGAAATGCAGAATGATTCATTTACCAATAAATACAAATAATACTCTATAATAAGTTGCATGGTTCAATATACTTGTGAATTTTCAGGATCCCCATCCTATTACACAAAAACTTGTATACAAAATCGTGTAACTGTTTTTCCATGTTAATAGTTGCACGATTCAATATAAATAAGTTACATATTTTAATATAATAAATTGCATGGTTCTAAAATACACTATGAGGGCACGGTGCACATGAATTTATACAAAACTTAGCTTTACTTTAATAATTATAAGTCTCTATTGGAGATAATGAAGAATCGTCCTAAGATATTAAGATATGGCGATATCGTAGATATAATCATCTTGATTAGGGTGTATCACATTATAGGATTTATTTCCATAATTATAAATTGTTGTATATCTTGTAAAATGTTTTTATACCATTTTATACTCTAGCAAGGCCAATATTTCTAAACATCTCCCTTTAAAATGCATGATTAATCCATCTTTTAAAAGAAAGCTGAATTGGAAAAATAGACTCTATTTTACCTTCCTTTTCATTAAAAGACTAGGGTCCAATTTATATTAAAGAAAAAATATTAAATAATTAATAAATTAATAAGAGAAAAAAGTTAGGATACCTCCTGTAGTCTATTCTCCAAGTCAACACTGGCTGTGTATAGTTGGTAGCTAGTTTGGAGACGAGGTCGCCCTTTGTATGTGTGTGGATTTGATCTAACCTGATTTCCCAAATAACTCACTTTCAATTTATAATAGAAATTTCATGTTCTTATTTTTTTCAATGAATAAAAAAAAAAAAGATAATTAGGTTAGAAATGCGTTTACCTCCTTTCTTACACGGGGATCTCTGAAAGCAATGTCAACAATATCTGGAGTCGGAGTAACTCTCCATGTGGGGATGATGCGAGATAGATAAGACAAAGTTTTTATAGCAAACGGGTATGGTTTCATCTCTTCAGCAATCTGCATGTGTATAATATAAAACTTAATACTAATTTTGAGAATTAATCTGGTCACTATTAATTGATAATTTTATAGTTAAAGATGTAAATTGGAAATTAATTTACTTTGACTTGTTATTACACATAGTTGAAGTAATGGTCCCATTCTATTAGAGTTGCTAGACCAAAAACAGAGTAATAAATTAATAACTGTTGTGATATTGAAACACAAAATATGGAGCATTACCCAACACAAAATCTCACGTGAAACTTGTTCATAGTATGAAACATATATATTATTACATTTATAAATTAATATTACTGTTCTTACAAACTAATATCTATAACATTCAATACTTTAATATGATGATGATATCAATTAATAAGTATAGTAGTATAAATTTCATACTATGAACAGTTTCGAAAACCTACTCTTACTGAAATAAATTCATTATATTTAAAATTTTAAATTTATAAAAAATGTGAAGAATTTCTTTAATAATTACCTTGCACATAGGAGCAACGAGGACGGCACCGTCCCAGTATTGTGGCTTCTTCCTATGTAATCGTAGAACCACGGCCCCTCCCATTGATTCTCCTACTAATATTCTCTTCCTTTTCCTATTCTCGCTCCTTTCTGCATTAAATATACAATTTTTACATAATTACATCACCTAAAATACTAAATTATTAATGAAAAATATGTCATCGATCTGTTCTATTTATGTATGCATAAATTATGTTAGCTCATCTTAGTCAACATTTCTCTACACAAACAAACAAATACTGATACACATACGATTATAAATTGAACAATTAGCTAATCGACAAATACTTGTGATAACATAGTATATATCATTATTATGTATATAAAGTATAATTTATTGTACGAATAAATTAAATATCATTATTTAAAAAATATTTTAATTTTTAAAGAGTGACACTTTGTATGCATAACAATGATAGTCGTAAAATGAGATATAATCTAATTAATCAATATAATTATATTAACTAATTACTAGTAGTAATTTCAGTTGAATTTGACTTTATAAAGAAATAATTAATTTTATAAAATAGAGCATAGTAATAAAATAACAATCAATTAGGACCCTGAATTAGCAAATAAACATCACTTACGTTTTCCTTAAAAAACTCGTCTTATCTACTTTATTGAAAATTAAGTTAATCTATTTTCCTCTAAAAACATGGAGTAGTTTTTCATCCATTAAATAAAACACATTTCACGAACACTTGTTCATATATTTATTCACAGTTGACATAAAATGCAGCGACACTTTAACCAATGAGTAACACCGCCGGTTCTATACATAAACTCTATCAGTATTATACTAATCAGTTTTATACATAAACTCTATCACTATTATGTGCAAAAATTATTATTGTTATGTTTAAAATATTCACATTTAAAAACAAATAAACTTTTATGATAATTTTTTTTTTATAAATAAAAACAAATTTTTATATAACAAGTTTTGTCTTGCACCAAGTCAACTCAAATGTCCTCATCATGGGCCGATCTTTTTGGGCCTTCGTTAAACTTCCGTCTCTTACAATTGCCTCACCTTATAAACAACAAATTAATGCTAAGCAGTAAACACAAGCTAATAAGAATATAAGCCACATCGTATCACGACAAACATTTATCACCATCTCAAAATTTTCAAAAACAACTTTAATCTATTTATAAACACAAAAAAACAAGTCTATACCTACGTACACACACACACATCTTAATTAAAATTAAGTACTAATATAGTGGTCAATTAAAATGCAGAAAAATAAATTAAAGTAATAATTTAATTACCAGAAATATTGGTGAAATGTTCGGAGAGATCATCAATAATATCATCAAAACTGGGAATCCAATCCTAATAGCCCAGATGACTTTCCATGGCCTTCACAGTCGATCCCATGAACCTCATATCCATTCTTAACCAGTCGACTCGCGCAATCTAATTAAAATAAATAAATTAATCATCGATATGATTTATTAAAAAAATTAATAAATTTTTATATAGTATAATTAATTACCTTTCATCGAGATGCTGCATTCCATGGCGTATCCATGGCACAAAAAGATCAAAGCTTTTGCATCTTCGTTTAAAGGTGACCATCGGCACGTGAATAGCGTCACGCCACGTGAGTTTACTATGTAATTCTGTTGGATTAATTAATTAATTAATTAATACGATTAAATTTATAAAATTCATATTCAGATCAAGCAACTATGAACATGAATCAATTGGAAAAACATCGAAAGAAAAAAAAAACTGGGGTTATATATGATTATGTACCTCTTCGTATTTGAAGTCGTCGTTTGTGTGATTCTCACCCTGTCGCAAAAAACAACAATAATTGTAAATAAATAAATAGATCGAATAATATTCCAGATTTTAAAAAAATATATATGAAGAAGAAAAAACGTACCATAAGTGGTGAAGAAATTGAAGATAAGTAGGAATTTGAGAGCTTAAATAATTATATATATTGTAGTAGTTGACACGATTGAGAATGTAAAGATTGTTTGCACGAATTATACGCACAGCAAAGGTTAGAATGAAAGAAAGTAGGGTTAGAGTGGAGGTATAAAGATAATTGTGATCTGTATGACTATTTATAGGGGATCTTTGAATTTCCTTCAATCTCTTATTTATTATTTAGGGATAATATACGCTGATTAAATAAAATCCGAACTTGAATTGAAGATGTGGACAGGGAACTGTTTGTATATAAGAATAAGTCATGTCCTCGATCCACGTCAAGTGTTTTTTTTAGAATATCATCCGCGTCAGTTTCATTCCTCTGTGTCATTTTCTCATGTTCTAAATATATCACACTTCCTGGATCTTTAACACATGGACCCAGAATTATGATGTATCATTAAATAATATTTTAATTTCCACTTGTCATACATCCACAATATGGAACATGGAGTGGAACACTTAAAATAAAACAAATGATATCATTCGCGTCTAGCTAGTTAATACTCAAATTTTGATAAAAATTAGTATATGAAACAAATATAAAATAACACAAACTAACCTTTACTCCTCTTAAAATAATAAAGTGCTATATGTTCAATTTATGTTTTTGTCTCTGTGAGACCATTTCACACACTATGTGTATCTCCTCCATTTTGACTTGGTTAATTTGATTATGATAATTTATTTATAGTAAATGTCATTTAGACTTTAAATTTTGTTTAAAATTATTTGCCCTTTTATCTATATTTAATTAAGGAAATTTGTTATTAAGAGCAAAACTTTTAGTAAGTAGTGAAAATACTTTTTATTAAATAATATTTGATATGGAATAGGAGTGAGAATATTAAAGAAAAAAATTGAAAGGTAAAAGTGTCTAACTTTTTTTCCATCCCCTATCCCCTATATATTACTAATAGTGACTTTTTTTGTATGATGTGTCGTTCTGTGGTTGAATTGAACGATGTGTCGAAGTATATTTATTAAATGATGCACAGGATCTTGCAAAACTTCACAGGAACGTTTGCACTTGGATATATCGAGACCAAACAAGTTATTCCATGTCATTACCATTTTTTGCTTTTCTAAAATTCCCACTGCAAAACTATACTGGAACAAACCGAGGTATTCCCAAATTGAAGTTCCCACTGCAATCATTAGGGAATTTTGAACATAGAAGGAATATAGCTATGTACTACATGGAGGAGGTTTATTCATTTGGTAGAAGCAGAAAAAATCTTACTTGATGTATAACTATAAGGTGATAAATCTATATTGAAGTATAATCAATTTTTTCAATGTTGAGTGAACAAATTATGTTGTAATGTAGGTTTACTTTTGGGCAGTCATAATAGTGTTATACTATTTCTACTTTTGACCTAATTCTAAGGTAGTACATTAGTTCATAAACTGTTGTGATAAATTTTTTGAGTGTGATGATTTTTTTTATATGTTTATAGTTCTAAATTTTGAGCATGCATGTAGTTTTTTTTTTTTTGACAGGAAGAGGAAATATTTCATTCAAAAGACATTGAAAAGCAGGCTCGCGCCTTACATCATTGATAACAAATAAGTTGCAGCTAACTGGTACCTCCCTACTCCAAATCTTCTCAAATCCTAAGCAAGTACCAAGATGTGAGAGGTAGTGTGCTACACGGTTTGCACTCATCCTAACAAAAAGAAACTCAGTGCAATTTATACCCTTTGTCATATGCAGAAATGTCTTCAACAATCATCATCGTTATAGGGTCAACAATCAGCTCTCCATTAAGTGCCCGAGCCAGATTCAATGAGTCCGTTTCGGCTCCCAAAAACAGAGACCCCCTCGAATTGCAATTTCAAGCTATATCTCACGTGGCGAGGGCCTCGAGAAGTCTCTTCTTGCCGTCGCGATTATAACGCTTTGATCCAGCCAGCTCAACACTACCATTCACATCTCGAACAACAAAGCCAAAGCCCACAGATTTATCCGCAAAAACTGCCACATCCGAGTTGAGTTTCATGGGTTGGGAATGGGGGCGAAGCCATCGCATCACTTGATCCCCCTGCTTTACTGTCTTCTTAACTCTTGCCCTCGACGACTCCATCTCCGAAACTAGATTTAAAGATCTGCACAGAGTCAGGGCCGGGTCCAGAGTCACTTGCTCAAAATTAAAGGAGTTACGGGCCTTCCACAGATTCCAGGCGATAATACCAAACATCATTATACATGGGTCATTTCTAGTACTCATAAAATCCCAAAGGAAGAGTTTGAACTGTTTGATGAAGGGCGAGTGGAAGTTCAGTTTCAACGGGCTTTGTCCCCAATTATGGATCACCGAAGGGCA
This sequence comes from Stenogyne calaminthoides, assembly GCA_037126765.1. Taxonomy (NCBI): domain Eukaryota; kingdom Viridiplantae; phylum Streptophyta; class Magnoliopsida; order Lamiales; family Lamiaceae; genus Stenogyne; species Stenogyne calaminthoides. Next base: position 5,086,895 of record JBBCBC010000007.1, read on the forward strand.
TTCGAGGATAACATGGGAGATTGTCTCGGGTCTCCCCACAAAGAGGGCACATAGGGTCGAAGTGAAGTCCGCGTCTGATAAGATTATCCCGGTTGGGAGGGAGTCGTTACACACTTGCCACATAAAGTGACACACCTTTGGGAGAACCCTGCATTTCCAGACAAATTTCCACTCCATAGGGTTGGAGCTTGACGACGGAATATTGTGACCCTTCCTAGAAAATGAGTTAATTGCCAAGTAATAAACCGAACGAACCGTAAATTTACCGTTCCTCGAGGGGTTCCGAATCCTCTTATCAGGTGGGGCTCTTGAACTAAGAGGGGTCGCCAGAATCTTCCCAGCTTCGGTTTGGTCGAAGTGCTCAAAAATACGGTCATGAAGCCATGAGTTTGTCGCCTCGTCAATGAAGTTCGAGACAAGTGGTGGGGCTTCCACCGTGACTGGATTTGCAATAGGGACCGTCAAGTTATCCACCCCAACCCACCGGTCTTTCCAGCATTGAATGCTTTTTCCATCCCCAACCCTCCAAGTTGTTCCCTCCCCCACAAGAGGTCTAGCATTGAGAATACTCCGCCACAAATAGCTTGGATTGAAGCCCAACTGGGCTGATTCAATAGTGCCTCTCGGAAAATACCTCACTTTCAAGATTTGTGCAACGAGCGAATGCTCATTATGAAGGAGCCTCCAATATTGCTTCGCCACCATCGCCAAGTTAAAGAAGAACATCTCCCTAAAGCCCAAACCACCCCTCTCTTTTGATCTTGCAATTTTTTCCCAGTTTAACCAATGAGTCTTTCTCTCTCCCGGTGTTGCCCCCCAATAGAAATTTGCGACCTCTTTTTCGATGTCTTCGCACAGAGAAAGGGGGAAGAGAAAGCAACTCATCGCGTAATTAGGGATTGCTTGGACCACTGACTTTATCAACACCCCCCTACCGGCTTTTGTGAGAGTTTTTTCTTTCCACCCCTTCAACCGACTAACCACTCTATCCGTCACAGTTTGAAAGACTTGTTTCTTCCCACGCCCGATGATTGTGGGGAGACCCAAGTATTTTGAGTATTGTGTAACCGTTTTTGCCCCCAACAGGTTTCCAAGTTCAAAACGCCTCTCTTCATCAATATTTCCGCTCGTACTTAGCTCGGTTTCTCCAAGTTTATACGCTGCCCCGAGGCCTCTTCGTAGAACTCAATAATTTGCTTCACTTTGGCAATTTCAGTTTGGACAACCCGAAAGAAGAGGATGTTGTCATCGGCGAAGAAAAGGTGAGAGACCGGAGGGGCTTGACGTGCCACACGCACCCCCGAGAGTTCCCCATTGATCTCCGCCTGCCTAATCAAAGAAGAAAAACCTTCTGCGGAGGGATAAATAAGTAAGGGGATAAAGGGTCTCCTTGGGGGAGACCTCGACTAGGGCGAAAATCCTCAGTAGGCTGACCATTAATAAGCAACGAGTATGAAACAGAGGTTACACAACACATCACAAGATTAATCCATCTATCATCAAAGCCCAATTTAACACAAGAAGCCCTCAAAAAATCCCACTCAACACGATCGTAAGCCTTACTCATATCAAGTTTCAAGGCCACATAACCCTTCTTACCCTTTTTTTTTTTTTCAAGTAGTGGAAAATTTCAAAAGCTACCATCGCATTATCCGTAATCAACCTATTTAGAATGAAAGCACTTTGGTTTGAAGATATCACATAGTGTAGCATGTGTTTGAGACTATTAGCTATAACTTTGGTGATGACTCTAAAAATAACGTTGCAAAGGCTAATGGGTCTAAAGTCTTTAGGACTCTCAGGAGACTTGACCTTGGGAATAAGGACGATGTAAGTGTGATTTAGAGAAGAAGGATCAGTTTCCCCATTCAAAATGTTCAAGCAAGTATCAACAAAAGAGACATGAACAGTAGGCCAAAAAGTTTGGAAAAAGAGAGGAGGCATACCATCGGGTCCCGGAGACTTTGCCGGGTGCATCTGTTTGAGAGCCGTCCTGATCTCCGATGCTGTGTATGGCTGCAAAAGAGATTCATTCATGTCAATTGTTACCCTAGACTTGATGGACTCAATAACTCGGTGCATATTACTAGGACCAACCGACGAGAACAACTCCACAAAGTAATTCCTCATCACGTCCCCGACTTCCCGATCACCCACGGCCCACTCGCCATTTGGTTTCTGAATTCGACTAATTGTGTTCCTCCTTCGTCGGCTTTTTTATGGAAAAAAAAGAGGTGTTACGGTCCCCGTCTTTTAACCAAAGGGCTCTTGAGCGTTGGAACCACCATATTTCTTCCTGTTTGAGCAGCTCATCAAAGGTCTTTTGGGCGCTGAGGAGTTCTTCAATCACAACAGTACTCTATTGTCTTTCCTGGAGAGACTCAATTTGGATTGCAAATGGTTGATTTGAATCTTGGCAATCACCAAAGGTGGTATTGAAATTTGGAAGTAAATGCATGATATGAATAAAGGAAAAATAATTACAAATTTTAAGAAAGACAAACACATTAGATTATTAATCAAACATCTCTTGAGAAGAGGAGGAGAATATATTTATAGGACAAGTATTTATGTTAGTTAATTATAACTTTTTTTAACAGTTAGTTATATATAACTTAACTATATATTAATTCCAATTTTTATATTTTGTCATTCAATATATAAGGGTAGAAATGAATTGAATTATCTTTCTGAGACGGGAGAGTAGTTTTTTACCTTCCAAGTTTTAACATAATTTATAAATTGCAGTGGTAACTATTGAATTTTTTTTTTTTGATTTTTTTAATTGAGGTATAAAAAAATACTCCATCCGTCCCGCACTCGATTGGCCATTTATTATTTGCGTGGTATTTAATGTTAGAGTTATTTATTGTATTTGAGGAGATAAAGTGATTTTTAGTTGAGTGTATTGTAGACACTTAGATGAGAGGATAAAATTAAAATTTTATTTAAATATATGTGCCCTTAAGCACCAAATATATCAAGTTATTTGATAAAAAAATTATATTTAAACAATTCATTTAAATTAAAATAATAATAATATATGTGATCAATAAAATTAATATTTATTTTTTCGTGTAATACAGGGCCCTACACTAGTTGTAAATAATTAAAAGTCATTTATTATGAAACGATGAGTATAATTGGAAGAATTTCATAACAAGACTTGAGTTTAGATTAAGTTTAAATTAACACAAACACTCATATAAAATTTATTCATAATATGAAATTGATACCATTATATTTATAAATTTATATTATTATTTTTATAAATTAATAACAATAAAATTTAATATTATATTTTAATTTACAAATATAATGATATCAAATAATAAGTATAATAATATTAATTTGTAAATATAATTATATAAATTTTGATGGAGATTTACTCTTAAAATAAATATAATCTTCTATGTAATTGGAAACATATATATTTTTTTTTAATCGGGCGTAACTGGAAACTTTTTAATCGAAACACAATTTTCTTTCTCAATTCAAAGCTCCATTTTTTTTTCTTTTAATTCAAGTTATACAAGAACAAGAAAAATACACAAAACTCTATATATATTAGACAAAAAATTGTATAGACCTGATTCATACAGGTCAAGTTTAATGAATTAAAAAATGTGTTGAAATTAGTGAAATGAGTCAAATAATTCAATTGTATAAACCAGGTTAATGTAAGACCAACTCTATAAATTGGGTCCCTTGCAATTAAGTACAAAGTAAATGTCATTATCTATACATACATAAAAACAGAATAGTTTTTGCAAAAACTGTCCCGCAATTTTCCCTTCTCTCCCTTCTTTTTGTCTATTTTCCTCTCTTTCTCTCTCCCACTCTCCTCTCTTTCTTCTTTTTGCCTAATGACCGCCTCTCTCCTGTTAGTCTCTTCTCCTCTCTTTCAATTCTTTTTGCCTAATCATCTATTTTCCCCACCCTCACTCTCTTATTATTTGCTTTGTATAATATTAAATAAATAAAATATACTTTACAACATTGATATGGTAAATCAATAATTATTAACTAAAGAAAAATCTCAATAAAAAATTTTCATAATCAACTTAATAACTTTAAAATAATACATTTTTTTTACTATTGATATTGACAAACATTACAAATAATTTTTTGAAAATATAAGCACTAAACCATATATTTTATATAGTGAATATATAAATTGACAATCTAATATTAATATACATAAATAAGAAAAATAAATTATGTATAGGATTATAATATTAAAAGAGAATTTTGTGTGAGACTATCAAATACGTGAGACAAACATTCATTTGATATTTAGGTCATAATTTTCAAATTAGGTTGAAGCGCTACAGATTCATAATTTATTATATAATATGGTAAATAAGACATGTCGAACATCGCTCAAGTGAAATACTCGTTACTTTGTAATACAACCAAAATTCTTTATTACTAATAGATACAAAGTGGGGTGCAAAATGACTCCAATACCCCTAATTCCACGAGCTCTTTTTTTGTAATTTTTTTACTGAAAAAATGTGTCATTCCTATCTTCTCCCTCCTTCATCTCCAATTTCAAATTGTTATGATCTCCTTTATTTTAAAAAGTTACAATGCCAAAAAGATACTTTTTTCAACCAAAATTCAAGACATGAGCCAAAATATTTCAGATATTTTTTCTTCACAAGGGCAAAAAACTAAAATACATAGACCAACTTCTTCCTTCTTCCATTACGATCCTTATTCGATGCGTGAATGTCTTCCATCATCTCATTTGCGTATCTTCTTTATGACACATGCAACATAATTTGCACTAAGGCAGAACCCATGGAAGAGAATTCAACATGAATAAAAAAAACCTCATTCACAAACCAAGGAATTTTGCAGAACATAAACAATATATTTGCACAAATGGAAGATAATTCAGTTTGAATAAAAAAATTTGCACAACAACATAAACAATATATTTTGCACAAGTACACAAAATATTTGCACACAAAGGTGACATTTTTATACAGTGCAATACTCATCTAATAAAACCTCATTCACAAACCAAGGAATTCATCAATGGCTTCTCTTCCATTGCAGCTCCATCAAGCTCTTCTTCACCCTCTTCCATTGCAGTTGCATTAAGCTCCGAAAATCAAAATTGCAAAAAACACCATCACCAAAAAAGATTCGTCGAAAAACCCCACTGCACCACCATCACCCAAAAACTGACACCGAAAAAACCACCACCACCATCACCCAAAACGCCATCTTTGCGCATTCTGGCGGCGGACCTGTATTGATCCGCCACCACAATTTAGGTCACCACCACCATCACTCAAAACGCCATCTTCGCGCATCCTGGCGGCGGGTTCGCCGCCACAATTTAGGCCACCACCATCGCAAACCCCAACCGGCACTACCATCGAACATTGCTGCGAAAAATTCCACCACCACCATCAAACAACAAAATAGAAATCAGGCCTCTGTAAAATCCATCGAACACCGACGGTCACGGATCCGACACCGTCATTGTAGATCCAATGCAAAAAAACAGAGACCCTAATCAGAGGAATTTAGATGCACGTAAAACACGTAATCACATGCGCAGCGGAAATTAAGTTCACCAACAACGAACAGTTAATTGCATACATATTACAATAATCATAACGATAAATCTTACAGGAGGTTGAGCGCAGATTTCTCTACTACGGTATCCACTTAATCCCCGATTATAGACTTGCGGATTGCGGCGTTGAATCAAATCCAGAAATAGGAAAATCCAAACTCTAGATCTTATAGAAAAATATGAAATAACGTTGTTTGTGAATTCCTGGAGCTTGTATATATAGGGGCCCGAAACCTAAACCTAAAAGCTAGCCCAATTAGGAAAATAAAATCCTAATCTTGAATTAAATTAATTTCTTTTAATTTAATTCCCTAAATATAAATCTCTCTGTTTATATGAAAATCTCTACGATTTATTTTCATATGCATTAAATCCTACAATTATATTCAAATATAATTATTAGGAATTCTTATTTAATTAAATTCAATTTAATTAAATATTAAATATTAATAATAATTAATTTCAAATTAATCTATTATTAATTATTCTCCATAAATTAATTATTAAATTCAATTTAATATTTAATCAACCAACTATAATCCATAAAGGAACTACTTGTTGTGTGACCCAAGGCCCTCAATATACCGAAGCGATTAGTCAAACTAACGGTCTTAATTGAACCCTAGTCAATAAATCAAACATTCTCAATATATGAGGTACGCCATTGCGAAAACATGCAACTACATCAAATCAAACGTGGGCAATTGTGATTTCCTCCTTTCATTCCACGAATACTTTCGATCGATCTTGAACATGATGAAGTGTCTATTCAAATAACTTAATCAATTTATCTCAAATCACTAATTGATCATTAGTGTCATACTTAGTCACAAAGTCTAAGTTGGCGTGCATTACAAAGACTTAGATCCAAGTATGATGAGAAGATGAGTATTCTCTCTAAATCCATTTTGAGGAATGAATCATTTTCTTGGCTCAACTACTTACGCTGATGAACCCAATCCAAGCCATATCTACCCATGACGGGTGCAAGCGTCGGTCATGGTCAAAAGTTCATCACTCCACACCTCTCGTGCGTATTGACCTCAAGTCAAAAAGTATCGATCGCTCCCACTTGAGACACCCATAGACACATATAGTGGAACTACATAAAAGCGGTTTCTCGGATGGGTATACCCTCAGATACCTAGTATCTCGTAGTAAGTGAGATCTTACTACACTCTTTAAGAGTATGATGCAGATCGCACACCAATCTCCATTGCATCATCAATATCCCATTCTTGATGATCCTCGATTAGGGTTATTTAAGAATCATACTTAAGTCATCTGAGTTCTCACTCACTCAATGACAACAGTGACTCAAGGGAACACATATAAGAAAAAATGCAAACAATCAAACATAATATTCTAATGAGTGTAACACCATACATTTAATATTAAACAAACAATAATATTAACCCAATACTGAATATTATCTGAGTATTATGTCCTTACAATGGATTGCCTCTAGGACACTAACACTAACAATCTCCCACTTGAACTAGAGTCAATCACCTACATATCTAACCCCTAGACCATCAAAATGTCTAGTGTGTACATGAACACTCAAAACCTTAGTGAAAGGATCAGCTAGGTTATTCTCCGTGGGGACACGTTCTAACTCTATTTCTCCTCTAGCAATTATCTCTCTTATCAAGTGATAACGCCTCGGTACATGCTTGTTTCTGTTATTGGATCTCGGTTCCTTAGCTTGCGCAACCGCACCAGTGTTGTCACAATACAACTTTATTGGACTACTGGCACTCGGAACTACCCCTAGTTCACTTAAGAAATGTTTTATCCAGACAACTTCTTTGGCAGCTTCTGCCGCAGCAATGTACTTAGCTTCGGTTGTTGAGTCTGCGGTAGTCTCTTGTTTGGAACTATTCCAACTAACAGCCCCACCATTGAGAACGTAAACATAGCCCGACTGTGACTTGTAATCATCACAGTCGGATTGGAAACTTGCATCAGCATAGCCAGTTGCAACTAGCTCTGACTGTCCTCCGTAGGCCAAGAAGCAATCTTTGGTACGTCTAAGGTACTTAAGAATGTTCTTGACAACAATCTAGTGAGGTTCACCCAGATTCTGCTGGTATCTACCAGTGGTGCTAACAACGAAGGCCACATCTAGACTTGTGCAAGTCATGGCTTACATGATGGAGCCAATTGCAGATGCATATGGTATATCCTTCACGCGCCGGATATCAACTTTCGTAGAAGGACAATCCTTCTTAGACAACTTTATCCCATGACATGCCGGTAGAGAACCTCTCTTAGAGTTCTCCATTGCAAACCGCTTTAACACCTTATCTACATAGGTTGACTGTGACAACCCCAACATCCTCTTGGATCTATCCCTATGGATCTTGATCCCTAAGATGTAGCAGGCCTCACCAAGATCCTTCATCATGAAGGTCCTTGATACCCAATCTTTAACCGACTGCATAAGAGGAATGTTGTTTCCCATAATCAGTATGTCATCGACATACACAACTATGAAATAATATTTCTCCCACTGCGTTTACGATAAACACATGGATCTTCCGAATTTCTGATGATGTCAAACGATTTGACAACTTCATCAAATCGGATATTCCAACTCCTAGAAGCTTGCTTTATTCCATAAATGGACCTTTTAAGCTTGCACACAAGATTAGACTTTGGCTTAGATACAAAACCTTCTGGTTGAGTAATAAACACCTCCTTATCAATGTTGCCATTGAGGAAATCTATTTTGATATCCATCTGCCAAATCTCATAATCGAGATGTGCTGCTATCGCAAGTAAAATTTGAATGGACTTAATTTTGGCAACAGGTGAGAAAGTCTCATCATAGTCAATGCCTTCGCGTTGACTATAACCTTTTGCCACCAACCTAGCCTTGTAGGTTTGTACCTTGCCGTTTGCATCAATCTTACGTTTGTAGACCCATTTGCAACCTATGGGTTTGACCCCTTTCGGCAACTCAACCAAGTTCCAGACTTGATTGGTGTACATCGAGTCCATCTCAGATTTCATGGCCGTTCCACTTCTCCGAGTCAACATCTAATGTTGCCTCGAAGGGTCTGAGATCGTCTTTATCCTAATCTCCACGTCATCATGTTCCTTTATGATATCTAGTGGGCGGATTCACGAATCCTAGTGGACTTATCCTTTGTGGTGCATCGATTTCATCAATGTCCCGGAGAGTCCTCAAAGCAACACTTTCGTTCTTGGGCGGGAGTTTGAACTATCTTTGTTCTCATTCAGATTCACTTGGAGTTTGTTGCGAAGACAATGCAACTCCAATTACGCCCCATTTGATATCACTAAGTGATAAACATCCACCGAGGAGATGATTCCTTTTGTCACGTTTCTTTGACAAGATATCGAGTCTCTTGGTTATCCCCAACTTCTTCAAGTTCTATCATCTTCACCATTGTTCCCCAAAGACATAGTCTTCTTCGAGGAACACGGCCTCTAAAACAATTATTGTTTGTTTCTCGGGTAGATAGAAATAATATCCTCCTCGTTTCCTTAGGATATCCCACAAAGGTAACCCTATTCACCTTTGGATTCCTTTATCGGTGAGCATCTTTTTCACAATTAACGGCAACCCCACTTTTTGATATGTGAAAAATTTGGCTTCTTGTCATACCATAGTTCATACGGCGTATGCTCAACTGAATTGGATGGAATAATATTCAGAATGTAGATTGAGGTTTGGAGCGCGTATCCCCATAAGAATGTTGGAAGAGAGGAAAAGCTCATCATGGACCTTACCATGTCTAACAAGGTTCGGTTTATCCTTTCGGATACCCCATTCATTTGGGGTGTCTTTGGGAGGAGTCCATTGTGATTGATTCCATGTAACTTCAAGTAATCAGTGAATTCTTGGCTAAGGTATTCACCTCCTCGATCCGATCGAAGAGTCTTGATACTCTTACCAAGTTGATTTTCTACTTCAGCTTTGAACTACTTGAATTTCTCAAAAGACTCAAATTTGTGTTTCATAAGATACACATACCCATATCTTGAGAAATCGTCAGTAAAAGTGATGAAGTAGGCAAAGTGACCCCTAGCTAGAGTGGGCAATGGTCCACAGTCATCACTGTGGATCAATTCTAGAACTTCTTTGGCACGAACCCCTTTCCTAGAGAAGGGTTTGTTGGTCATCTTGCCCTTGAGACAGGATTCACAATTTCCATAAGACTCAAAGTCGAATGGGGTTAAGTAGTCTAACTTTCTTATCCTTGAAATCCTATTATCATTTGCATGACCAAGCCTACAATGCCACAAGTAAGTTGGGTTTTCATGATTACAAAGTTTGAGTCGTTTGTTTTGTATATTAAGAATATTATGTCCACAGTGCAACAAGTATAAACCATTCGATAAAGGAGCATTTCCATAAACATCACCATTAAGCGAAAAATAACAATTATTGTTTGCAAAATGGAAGGAAAAACCTTCAATATCCAACATCGGAATATAAATAATGTTACGGGTAATAGAAGGAACAAAATAACAATTATTCCGTTCAAGTCTAAAACTAGAGGGTAAATCTAAAACGTAAACGCCAACACGATCATCAACAACTCTTGCTCCATTTCCAACGTGTAGGGCGACTTCACCCGGCCTAACTGCTCTGCTATCCTTGAGACCCTGCACATTTGTACAAATGTGTGAGCCACAACCTGTATCTAATACCCAACAGTTAGTATCATTTGTGGACATGTTTATCTCAATAACAAACATATCTGTTCCAGTGGCTGAGACACCTTGTGTCTTCTTTTCAGCTTCTAGAACCTTACAGTCCTTATTCCAATGCCCCTTCTGCTTACAGTGGAGGAATACATCCTTGTCCACCCTCTCCTTCTTTTGAATTCCACCTTTGGGCTTAAGGAAGCTTGGCTTGGAGCCTTTCTTTGCCTTGCCCCTTCGCTTGTTCTTTCCTTTCGGAGCAGAAGAAGTAGAGACACTCACCATGAGCACGGGCTTTTCCTTAGCAGTGGAAGACTCAAAAGTCTTTAGCATGTTATGCAGCTCGGGCATAGTCGATTCCGTCTTATTCATATTAAAGTTTACTACGAAACTCGAATATGAATCGGGAAGCGACTGAAGAATGGCATAAACAACAATGTTGGTCTTGAGCTCAATGCCTAGACCACCAAGTTTCTCGATTAGCCCAATCATCTTCAACACATGAGGAGAAACCTTCCCTCCCTCAGACAATCGGCATCTAAACAAATCTCTCATCACTTCATAAATCTCGGAACGAGATTCAAAATCAAAGAGATCATTTAGATGCCTAATCATCTCAAAGGGGAGCATCTTCTCATGCTGCCTTTGCAACTCGGGAGTCATCCCGAGTAGCATAACACACTGAGCCTGAGAAGCAACCTCTTGATGCTTCTAATGAGCCTCGGCGTCAAACGCCTCGGCTTCTTTAGTACCAGCCTCCGGGGTAGCAGGGATTGGCGTGTCCAACACGTACACAATCTTTTCTTGCCTAAGCACCAAATGCACGTTTCGGTGCCAGTCGAGAAAATTTGGCCCAGCCAATTTGTTCGTTTCCAAAATGCTTCTCAGTGACAAGTTATTCATTTCAACAATCCTAGAGAAATAAAATAAGACGTGAATTAAAACACATAATTTCTATGATCAATATTCAGCAATCAAAATAAACATGGTCTTTCAAATTTATTTTGTCTCCATTATTTTCACATATTCAACGACCTCATCGGAAGAATACGAATTTATATCTAATATAAATCATAATGGACTAGGATCCACATTCCTACTATCATAATCCAAGCGAGGGCTGAATATCACAATAGCATAACTGGTAGGTCTCCAAACCAATTGCAAACTGCAACTCCTAGTTTGTCGAACCTAGTTCGACTGATGTCCCTTACCCATTGTCCCCGCGAGGGCGAGTTAAACAAAGTTAAGTTGGTTTATAACCATCAAGCGGCGACATTACATGTCCCTATAAAAGTTCTGTTAAATGTAGATCCGAGCAAAAGACGAGGGCCTTAAATACTCATTGGAACAAAATCTCCGGCTTTCTTTTAATTTTAATGGAAGACATCTTATCAAATCAATGAGAAAACCATATTTTAGTGAGAAATATTTTAAAGGTGGGGTATTAATTGCTTAATCGAGATCCAACATGTTAATCTACATCACATTTGAGCAATTATTGGGCGCCGCCTACCCAAACATGATTTTATACGGACTAACACTTATATGGGCGTCGTCTACCCAAACAATTAATACGGTCCGACAATTATTGGGTGCCGCCTACCAAAATATTTATAATGCGGACTATAAAGGCGTTAACGAATTAATTAAAATTAGTTAAACAATGGGATTTAATAATTTCTTTTAAACCGAATTTCAAAATCCAATTTTAATTCGACTTTAAATAATTAATCCAATTAATTATTCTGGTCCAACCAATATCCAATTTTTAAATTAATTCAAATTAATTTACAAAATCAGTTTTTAATTATTTTATTGTTAGAGGCTCAGGTGCAATTTCTAAATTTGCACGGGAGGGCCTGTCTCAAATAAAATTTACAAAACAGCCCTCCCACATCATCACCCTTCCAAAACAGATCCAATCTGAACAATTCGAGCAGTTCCAAAATTTCCATACCCCAAAACAAAATTTCCAGATTCATCGTTTAAGAGCAATCAACCAGGAAACAATCAAATAGGGTCATAGACAATCAATCGAATCAGCAAGAACAACAAACATCTGGAACAAAACGAGTCAAGACCAAAGCGAACACCACCATAGGCGACGCCAATGGATCGACCAAGTTTCGCAATAAACACAATAACCAGAACCAACGACCCATCGATGCCGGGCCTTGAGCACGGATGATCTCACCGCGCCGCCCTAGGCGCGCAGGTGCATCGCCGCCGCCACTCAGCTTCACGCAATCGATGAATCGCTCCAAGCGATTTTAATCGAAGAACAAACGCCTCCGCCGACTTAATCAGGGAGTGAAACGACACTCCGAAGACGACGACGGTGAACCGCCTTTACTTCGAGAATCGTGCCAATCGAAGATTTGCAGCGAGGGTGCGACGAGTCACAAATAGGGGAAACGAGATGAGGTTGCACCGCCGTCTCGATGGGCGAGCGGGTCCACGCGGCTATCTCCTAGCAACGGGCCACGGGTCTCCGCCCCCAACCGAGCGACGCTGAATCAGGCAATTTGGGGTTTTCGAAAAACCCTAAATTTAGGGACGAGTGATGAGGAAGACAAAGTGGGTGGTTTTAATAAAACCATCTGCTTTGTCAAACAAAGAAACCCCACGCCCGACAAATAAACAATAATCCGGTGCGGTTGACGTCAAACTCAACCGTACCATTATATTAAAAAAAACTTTTAATATAAAACATTAAATATGCAATTAAATCAAGAGCCTGGAGCTCTGATACCACTGTTGGAATTTAGATGCACGTAAAACACGTACATGCGCAGCGGATATTAAGTTCACCAACAACGAACAGTTAATTGCATACAGATTACAATAATCATAACGAGAAATCTTACAGTAGGTTGAGCGCAGATTTCTCTACTACGGTATCCACGTAATCCACGATTATAGACTTGCACGGATTTGTCAGCGTTGAATCCCGAGACAGACTTGCTAGGAAAATCCAAACTCTAGATCTTATGGAGAAAATATGAAGTAACGTTGTTTGTGAATTCCCTGGAGCTTGTATATATAGGGAGGCCCAACTTAAACCCCAAGCTAGCCCAATTAGGAAAATAAAATCTCTAATCTTGAATTAAATTAATTCATTTTAATTTAATTCCCTAAATATAAATCTCTACGGATTTAATTGCCTTATATGAAAATCTCTACAATTTATTTCCATATGCATTAAATCCTACAATTATATTCCAAATATAATTATTGTGAATTCTTATTTAATTTAATTAAATTCAATTTAATTAAATATTAAATATTAAATATTAATAATAGTTAATTCCAAATTAATCTATTATTAATTACTTCTCCATAAATTAAATATTAAATCCAATTTAATATTTAATCAACCAACTATAATCCATAAAAGGGAACTACTTGTTGTGTGACCCATATGCCCTCATATACCGAGCGATTAGTCAAACTAACGGTTTTAATTGAACCCTAGTCAATAAATCAGACATTCTCAATATATGAGGTACGTTGCGAGAAACATGCAACTACACCGTAATCAAACGTGGGCAATTGTGATTTCCTCCTTTCATTCACGAATACTCGATTAGTCTTGAACATGATGAAGTGTATATTCAAATAACTTAATCAATTTATCTCAAATAACTAATTGATCATTAGTGTCATACTTAGTCACAAAGTCTAAGTTGACGTGCATTGGCCAATGACTTGGATCCAATTATGATGAGAAGATGAGTATTCTCTCTAAATCCACTTTGATGAATGAATTATTTTCTTGGCTCAACTACCACGCACATGCACTTCGTGATGGACCCAATCCAAGCCATATCTACCCATAGACGGGTGCAAGCGTCGGTCATGGTCAAAGTTCATCACTCCACACATGTCGTGCGTATTGACCTCAAGTCAAAGGAGTATCGCATTGCTCCCACTAACCGAGACACCCATAGACACATATAGTGGAACTAAATAAAACGGTTTCTCGGATGGGTATACCCTCTAAGGTATTTGTGCATCCATCATGAGATACCTAGTATCTCGTAGTAAGTGAGATCTTACTACACTCTTTAAGAGTATGATGCAGATCGCACATCAATCTCCATTGCATCATCAATATCCCATTCTTGATGATCCTCGATTAGGGTTATTTAAGAATCATGCTTAAGTCATCTGAGTTCTCACTCACTCAATAACAACAGTGACTCAAGGGAACACATATAAGAACAAATGCAAATAATCAAACATAATATTCTAATGAGTGTAACGCCATACATTTAATATTAAACAAACAATAATATTAACCCAATACTGAATATTATCTGAGTATTATGTCCTTACAATGGATTGCCTCTAGAACACTAACACTAACAATCTCCCACTTGAACTAGAGCCAATCACCTACATATCTAACCCCTAGACCATCAAAATGTCTAGTGTGTACATGAACACTCAAAGCCTTGGTGAAAGGATCAGCTAGGTTATTCTCCGTGGGGACACGTTCTAACTCTATTTCTCCTCTAGCAATTATCTCTCTTATCAAGTGATAACGCCTCGGTACATGCTTGTTTCTGTTATTGGATCTCGGTTCCTTAGCTTGCGCAACCGCACCAGTGTTGTCACAATATAACTTTATTGGACTACTGGCACTCGGGACTACCCCTAGTTCACTTAAGAAATGTTTTATCCAGACAACTTCTTTGGCAGCTTCTGCCGCAGCAATGTACTTAGCTTCGGTTGTTGAGTCTGCGGTAGTCTCTTGTTTGGAACTATTCCAACTAACCGCCCCACCATTGAGAACGTAAACATAGCCCGACTGTGACTTGTAATCATCACAGTCGGATTGGAAACTTGCATCAGTATAGCCAGTTGCAACTAGCTCTGACTGTCCTCCGTAGACCAAGAAGCAATCTTTGGTACGCCTAAGGTACTTAAGAATGTTCTTGACAACAATCTAGTGAGGTTCACCCAGATTCTGCTGGTATCTACCAGTGGTGCTAACAACGAAGGCCACATCTGGACTTGTGCAAGTCATGGCGTACATGATGGAGCCAATTGCAGATGCATATGGTATATCCTTCACGCGCCGGATATCAACTTTCGTAGAAGGACAATCCTTCTTAGACAGCTTTATCCCATGACATGCCGGTAGAGAACCTCTCTTGAAGTTCTCCATTGCAAACCGCTTTTACACCTTATCTACATAGGTTGACTGTGACAACCCCAACATCCTCTTGGATCTATCCCTATGGATCTTGATCCCTAAGATGTAGCAGGCCTCACCAAGATCCTTCATCATGAAGGTCCTTGATAGCCAATCTTTAACCGACTGCATAAGAGGAATGTTGTTTCCCATAATCAGTATGTCATCGACATACACAACTATGAAAATAATATTTCTCCCACTGCGTTTACGATAAACACATGGATCTTCCTAATTTCTGATGAAGTCAAACGATTTGACAACTACATCAAATTGGATATTCCAACTCCTAGAAGCTTGCTTTAATCCATAAATGGACCTTTTAAGCTTGCACACAAGATTAGACTTTGACTTAGATACAAAACCTTCCGGTTGAGTAATAAACACCTCCTTATCAATGTTGCCATTGAGGAAAACTATTATGACATCCATCTGCCAAATCTCATAATCGAGATGTGCTGCTATCGCAAGTAAAATTCGAATGGACTTAATTTTGGCAACAGGTGAGAAAGTCTCATCATAGTCAATGCCTTCGCGTTGACTATAACCTTTTGCCACCAACCTAGCCTTGTAGCTTTGTACCTTGCCATTTGCATCAATCTTACGTTTGTAGACCCATTTGCAACCTATGGGTTTGACCCCTTTCGGCAACTCAACCAAGTCCCAGACTTGATTGGTGTACATCGAGTCCATCTCAGATTTCATGGCTTCATGCCACTTCTATGAGTCAACATCTAATGTTGCCTCAATGTAAGTTCTGGGATCGTCTTTATCCGAAATCTCCACGTCATCATGTTCCTCTACGAGAAACCCATAATATCTAGTGGGCGGATTACGAATCCTAGTGGACTTACGGAGCTGTGGTTGTGTAGGCTGTACATTCTGATCGTGAAAATTTTGTGGTGCATCGATTTCATCAATGTCCGGAGAGTCCTCAAGAGCAACACTTTCAGATGCCTCTTGGGCGGGAGTTTGAACTATGCTGTTCTCATTCAGCCCACTTGGAGTTTGTTGCGAAGGCAATGCAACTCCAATTACGCTCCCACTGACTGAAAGAGGATCACTAAGTGATAAACTTCCACCGTTAGAGCGGTTGAATGCTCCCACTGATTCCTTGTCACGTTTCTTTGACAAGATATCAGTTTCTTGGTTATCCTGTGGTTCTTGAACATCTTCAAGTTCTATCATCTTACGGTCTTGTTCCTTAAAGACATAGTCTTCTTTGAGGAACTTGGCCTGCCTAGAAACAATTATTGTTTATTTCTCAGGTAGATAGAAATAATATCCTCTCGTTTCCTTAGGATATCCCACAAGGTAACCCTATTCACCTTTGGATTCCAGCTTATCAGTGAGCATCTTTTTCACAATTGCGGGGCAACCCCACGTTTTGATATGTGAAAAATTTGGCTTCTTGTCATACCATAGTTCATACGGCGTATGCTCAACTGATTTGGATGGAATAATATTCAGAATGTAGATTGAGGTTTGGAGCGCGTATCCCCATAAGAATGTTGGAAGAGAGGAAAAGCTCATCATGGACCTTACCATGTCTAACAAGGTTCGGTTTCTCCTTTCGGATACCCCATTCATTTGGGGTGTGCAGGGAGGAGTCCATTGTGATTGGATTCCATGTAACTTCAAGTAATCAGTGAATTCATGGCTAAGGTATTCACCTCCTCGATCCGATCGAAGAGTCTTGATACTCTTACCAAGTTGCTTTTCTACTTCAGCTTTGAACTCCTTGAATTTCTCAAAAGCTCGAATTTGTGTTTCATAAGATACACATACCCATATCTTGAGAAATCGTCAGTAAAAGTGATGAAGTATGCAAAGTGACCCCTAGCTAGAGTGGGAAATGGTCCACAATCATCACTGTGGATCAATTCTAGAACTTCTTTGGCACGAACCCCTTTCCTATAGAAGGGTTTGTTGGTCATCTTGCCCTTGAGACAGGATTCACAATTTCCATAAGACTCAAAGTCGAATGAGGTTAAGTAGTCTAACTTTCTTAACCTTGCAATCCTATTCTCATTTGCATGACCAAGCCTACAATGCCACAAGTAAGTTGGGTTTTCATGATTACTAAGTTTGAGTCGTTTGTTTTGTATATTAAGAATATTATGTCCACAGTGCAACAAGTATAAACCATTAGATAAAGGAGCATTTCCATAAACATCACCCTTAAGCGAAAAATAACAATTATTGTTTGCAAAATGGAAGGAAAAACTTTCAATATCCAACATCGGAATAGAAATAATGTTGCGGGTAATAGAAGGAACAAAATAACAATTATTCAGTTCAAGTCTAAAACTAGAGGGTAAATCTGAAACGTAAACGCCAACACGATCATCAGCAACTCTTGCTCCATTTCCAACGTGTAGGGCGACTTCACCCGGTCTAACTGCCCTGCTATCCTTGAGACCCTGCACAGATGTACAAATGTGTGAGCCACAACCTGTATCTAATACCCAACATTTAGTATCATTTTTGGACATGTTTATCTCAATAACAAACATATCTGTTCCAGTGGCTGAGACACCTTGTGTCTTCTTTTCAGCTGCTAGAACCTTACAGTCCTTATTCCAATGCCCCTTCTGCTTACAGTGGAGGCATACATCCTTGTCCACCCTCTCCTTCTTTTGAATTCCACCTTTGGGCTTAAGGAAGCTTGGCTTGGAGCCTTTCTTTGCCTTGCCCCTTCGCTTGTTCTTTCCTTTCGGAGCAGAAGAAGTAGAGGCACTCACCATGAGCACGGGTTTTTCCTTAGCAGTGGAAGACTCAAAAGTCTTTAGCATGTTATGCAGCTCGGGCATAGTCGATTCCGTCTTATTCATATTAAAGTTTACTACGAAACTCGAATATGAATCGGGAAGCGACTAAAGAATGACATAAACAACAACGTTGGTCTTGAGCTCAATGCCTAGACGACCAAGTTTCTCGATTAGCCCAATCATCTTCAACACATGAGGAGAAACCTTCCCTCCCTCAGACAATCGGCATCTAAACAAATCTCTCATCACTTCATAAATCTCGGAATGAGATTCAAAATCAAAGAGATCATTTAGATGCATAATCATCTCGAAGGGGAGCATCTTCTCATGCTGCCTTTGCAACTCGGGAGTCATCCCGAGTAGCATAACACACTGAGCCTGAGAAGTATCCTCTTGATGCTTCTTCTGAGCCTCGGCGTCAAACGCCTCGGCTTCTTCAGTACCAGCCTCCGGGGTAGCAGGGATTGGCGTGTCCAACACATACTCAATCGTTTCTTGCCTAAGCACCAAACGCACGTTTCGGTGCCAGTCGAGAAAATTTGGCCCAACCAAGTTGTTCGTTTCCAAAACGCTTCTCAGTGACAAGTTATTCATTTCAACAATCCTAGAGAAATAAAATAAGACGGGAATTAAAACACATAATTCCTATGATCAATATTCAGCAATCAAAATAAACATGGTCTTTCAAATTTATTTTGTCTCCATTATTTTCACATATTCAACGACCTCATCGGAAGAATACGAATTTATATCTAATATAAATCATAATGGACTAGGATCCACATTCCTACTATCATAATCCCAGCGAGGGTTGAATATGACAATAGCATAACTGGTAGGTCTCCAAACCAATTGCAAACTGCAACTCCTAGTTTGTCGAACCTAGTTCGACTGATGTCCCTTACCCTTTGTCCCCGCGAGGGCGAGTTAAACAAAGTTAAGTTGATTTACAACCATCAAGCGGCGACATTACATGTCCCTATAAAAGTTCCATTAAATGTAGATCCGAGCAAAAGACGAGGGCCTTAAATACTCATTGGAACGAAATCTCCGGTTTTCTTTTAATTTTGATGGAAGACATCTTATCAAATCAATGAGAAAACCATATTTTAGTGAGAAACATTTTAAAGGTGGAGTATTAATTGCTTAATCGAGATCCAACATGTTAATCTACATCACATTTGAGCAATTATTGGACGTCGCCTACCCAAACATGATTTTATACTGACTAACACTTATATGGGCGCCGTCTACCCAAATAATTAATACAGTCCAACAATTATTGGGTGTCGCCTACAAAAACATTTATAATGCGGACTATAAAGGCGTTGCATCGTCGCCGCCGCTCGGCTTCGCGCAATCGATGAATCGCTCCAAGCGATTTTAATCGAAGAACAAACGCCTCCGCCGACTTAATCAGGGAGTGAAACGACACGCCGAAGACGACGACGGTGAACCGCCTTCGCTTTGAGAATCGTGCCAATCGAACATTTGCAGCGAGGGTGCGACGAGTCGCAAATAGGGGAAACAGGATGAGGTTGCGCCGCCGCGATGGTAGCGAAGGGTCCGCATGCTATCGCCAAAGAACGGGTCATGGGTCTCCGCCCCCAACCGAGCGACGCTGAATCAGGCAATTTGGGGTTTTCGAAAAACCCTAAATTTGGGGACAAGTGATGAGGAAGACAAAGTGGGTGGTTTGTCAACACCGTCTTCCGAGTTCTCCAAATCACCCAAATTGGGGTTGCGTCGGGGTTGTTGTCAGGGTTGTTACGTCGGGTTTCGTAAACCCTGGGGATATAGTATATAGAGAGAGAGATGGGGTGGGGGTTTGAATTGTGAGGAGTAATTGATTTGTGGTTGATAATGAGGGAATTTTAGATTTTTTTTTTACTATTTTGTATGTAGTTGTAATAAAGTTTTTTGCTTGTATCTTTTAATAATATTACCACCTACTTTGTATTCCCTAGTAATTATCTGATAATAGATATTTTTTTTTTGAGAAAAGTCTAATTCGAACCAATAAAATAAAAAATGAAAATAAATTAAAATCTTGCCGCCACAAAATTTAGATGTTTCTTATAAAATGCTAACCAAAATCGATATATGCATAATCTAAAAATTGAGTTTTATTACGACGTTCTTTTTTACATGACATTGTGTTATTTTGGGAGTTTGTCTAATGTAAAATAATTTGTTGTGCACTAATTTGCTATTATCATTTTATATTAAAATAATTAATAGAGTATTATTAATAAATCAATTAATACTATTAAAAATACACACAAAATACAAATTAGTTTCACGATAAAATTAATTTACATAATACTTTGTCTAGTTTGATATTTGAGATGTTTATTTTACCGCTGAGGCATATAGAGATATAAAATAACAAGGAATTAATTGAGTAAGATTTAAAATTAATGAATGTATTATTCGACAGATTTTGATAAATGAATTTGTACCAAAAGCTATTATATCCAATCCGCGTTACATAAATTATTTATTGTTATATAAACCTCACATGATAAATGTTTATCAAATGAGGGTTGTAGACTTCATGGAGAGTCTCGACATGGGTGTTTTGTAATTTTTTTCCTTTTGATCAATATTTATTTCTTCACCTAGCTTTTTGTTATTTGGCAAGGGTATTAACGAGGCAATATTGATTCACCATTTATCCTCTTAATTTGGCACAAGTAGAATGTTAAGAAAAATATATTTAATGTGTCTTCATCAAGAAGTAACTGATGGAGTAGTTTAGGTATTCCATAATATTATGTGTAGCCTAGAATGTATCATATATAAAGAGATCTCTTATGTATTAACCGTATGAGAAAAATAGTGAAAATTTTCTGGATTGGTATGCCCTATCATTCCTGATGGGTCACCGAATCTGTGTCCTTTATTTCTACATATCCTACAACATTTATCTATATATATATCAACGATGATGACATATTTATAATTCGATGCTATATATAGTTATAAAATACTCCAAAATTTATTTATCTATATATATCAACGATGATGACATATTTATGATTCGATGCTATATATAGTTTTAAAATACTCCATCATCCCTGTCAAAAAAAAAAAAAAAAAACTCCATCTCTATTGAAGTTCTAAAAGTTGCGTAAAGACAGCCAATCTATACAACTATAGATAGTGTTGAATTCAATTCGCATGCACCTCCCAAGAATTAATTAAAATTAGTCAAACATGCTTACGATACACTCAGCTAACCAATCTATATCTTTTTATTATTTACTATTTTTTATTAGAAAGAATATTACAATTATCATTCGATAATGCACTTTGTAAATTTATAATAGATAATCACCACTCAGGGGCGGATCTTCAGCTGAAGCCCAGTGCAGATCCAACACAATTCTATACATATATGGGTTGTATATTTTATATTATAAGTATTAATCCAGCTCAAAAAATGCTACTTCTCTTTTAATTTTAATTGATCACTGTCCACCAAAATTCAAAACCCACACCTAATTAATTAGTCCATCTCGCCTCAAGTTAAAATGTACTAGAATTGATAGTTGGAACTTGGAACAGTACTAAAATCCATCTCTCTCAACAAGTCCTTTTGTAATATTTATCTACAAATGGAAGTTGGCCTCCTCTTTTATTTAACCACCAAAGAATAATGTATTAAGATTAAAAATATATATATATATATATATATATATATTTTTTTTTTTATACAAGAGGAACGTTCTTGAAATTTTGAATGTGTATTAAAAATCTTACATTTAACATTCATAGTTAGTATAATATTTCTAAC
Source organism: Stenogyne calaminthoides (assembly GCA_037126765.1). Lineage (NCBI taxonomy): Eukaryota > Viridiplantae > Streptophyta > Magnoliopsida > Lamiales > Lamiaceae > Stenogyne > Stenogyne calaminthoides. The sequence goes on from JBBCBC010000007.1 coordinate 5,108,944, forward strand.
TTATAACCTAATTAACAATGTTTCTTTTCTAATTGTTGACATATATACACATACTTAATCTATTGATTATTGGATGCAGACTTCATGAAGTAGTCAGATAATAAAAACAAGAGTAGGTCTAGTGTGAAAATTTTCAAGTATGAAAATCTACAAAAATTGTCCTAAATCAATCATCTACACCCTAAATACTAAATAATGAACCCTAAATTATGACATATTCGGACCGAGTGAACCATGGATCACTTGGACCGAGTGAACCATGAACCACTCAATTTTGTCTTACTTTACCAATTACAGAATTTTGTTGTAAATTAAAGTTTTTTCATGTATGAAATTTTTTATTCTAGACTTTGTCTAAAAACAATTAAAACCTTAGGGATTAGATGTTGGAGGATCACAGATTAAATAATTTAAAAGAAACTGTTATTATATATTTAAAGAGTCACATTTGTGTGAGGCAAAATATAATTTGGATTTGAAATAGGTAGGTGTTGAATTGTGTATTTGTGCTAGTTTGAACCCCGTCAATATGAATTTTTGTGATAATTAAATCATAAATGACAACACTGCTTGAGTATAATTAGTGTTGTTTTAATTTAAACATGTGAAAACAACATGTCGTAATAAGACGGGATGATTTATTTGTAGATTGTCTAACCATTTTTATTGAGAGAGATGTTGTTAAAGATGTAGGCATAAGCTCTGATGAATTTGCGTTTTAAAAATCTCATATAACACTAACTTAAGTGAACTTCAAAATATGTTTATGTATTAATTTAAATGTTTGAAGCGTTTACTTTTCAGTCCACCCCAATATTAAGTCCTGGATCCACCCCTGTCACCACTAAAAGAAAGTCATGACGTTTAACAACCGAGCTTGTTTTAAATAAGTGTAAATATATAAATTTAAGGTAATTGGTGTACCGTGTAATCATTTGCATTAAGGTGTATCGTATATTTATAGTGTATTTTAGAATTATGCAACTTGCTATATTAAAAAATGCAACTTGTTTGCACTGAACTGTGTAAGTTCAGGACAAATAATTGCATATTTCAATATAACAAGTTGCATGGTTTTAAAATGCACTATAAATGCATGGTACACCCGGATGCACATAAGACTTAGGGGGTAAATTCTGGAGTTGATGCTCGGTGAAATTTCCATCCTTTTGAAATTCCTCTTTTACTGACTGGTTAGAGAATCCTAAAAAAAAAATACTAAATTGCTAATGGTTCTTGTAAAGTTTTGAACCACTGTATAGGGCTTTTGTACCCATTATTCTTTCATTGAATGAATCTTTTTACTTACAAAAAAAAAAAAAAAAGATTTAGGGGGTGTTTGCAAGAATTAACTTATAATTGATTATAGTCACTTAGAATTGTGTGAATAAACAATTTGAAATGTTTTATTTCTTTTTTTATTTAATTAAATAAGCTCTTAAAAACTATAAACCAAAAGTTGAAAGGAGGTGTTTTTAGTAGCTTATGAACATTTTTACATACTTTTTTTTAAAACACTTTCAACTTTTTTTGAATTTTTTTACAAACACTATCAATTTTTACTATTAATTAATTTTTTCATAATCACTAATTTTAAACATCCCCTTAGCCCTGTGTAAATTATGAGTCAGTCTTCTATAAAATCTGTTGACGATATGAAATGATATCATTACACTTATAAACTTATAACATAATATTTATTAACTTGTACCATTATACATGTAAATCAATAAAATAATATTTATATTTATGTAAAAAGTATGATATTAATTAGTTTGTAAAAGTAATTGTATCACTAAATGAATGTATGATATTAATATAAAATTTAATTTCATACGATAAATAGGTTTCACTTGAAAATACATTTATAGTAAATTATATTTGTGTGTTTTTTTTAATGTACGTAGTTGGTGTACAATTTGTATAAATTAATTACAAGCTCAGAATAATATTTTATTGAATGATTATAAATTAGGATGCCATACTTTGAAGAAGATCGAGTTGTAACTTATATATGTTGAAATTAAGAGAAATAAATAAGTAATAAATATATTTGATATAAGTCAATAAAGTGGCTTTGCTGATCTCATTATGCTACTTGCCCTTTGGTATAATATAAGAGCTTAATTTAATTATTAGTCGGTAAATTTTCATTTTAAAATAAGAGACATCCAATCAAAGTTGCTTCCCAAATTAAGAAGATGTAGAAATGAAGGTAATACGAAACAAGTTGTGCCTTCATGAGTTGACTCGGCCCTTTTATTATATGCTGTAACTTCATAAAATTGATCATACAATATTGTATTTTATTTCACACACCATCCTATCTCTTCTATTGGACATTTCGTCAGTTATATATAATTAATTCCTAAATCATTTGATCATTTCCAACTAGCATCCTCGGGTAATAGGTGCTGAATCAAAGTATAGAGAATAAGTTATTTATATTAATTACTAATATTTTGATCTCAATTCAAAGGAAAACCCTTCAGGCTCCGTTTGGATGAATGAATTTGAAATCCATGGATTTCACACACAAATCATTACTCTCCAATGAATTTATAAATACTTAGATTTGAGAAGCTAATTTAAAATGAAGGAATTTCAAATCCTCATCAAAACCTAGTCATTTGTGAAATCCCATCATCTCTACCTCTTCCCCCTCTCCCCCTTCACTCTCTTCCCTAAACTCTCACATTTAAGAATTTGTAAATTCATTGGAGAGTATGATTTATATGTGAAATCTATGGATTTCCAAATCCATCCATCAAAATGGAGCCTTTGATAATTTTTTAGTAATTCCGATCATTAGAAGTTCACAATGGGATATTTTGTTGATCTATCTGGATCCAGGATCAATGAATATCATATTATTATAATAATCATTTGAACAAGAACAATTTGGATATAAATTTAAAAAACTTTATTTTCATTAAAAACATAGGGAAGGATAAAATTTTAACACACTCACCAACCCCTTGGTAATGGACCCTTTAATAATATCCAAAATTATTGTCAAATGTGGATAGTTCAAGTGGTTAGATTCCACTACCTAAAATCTCGAGGTCTTGAGTTTGAGATATACAAAGAAAATTTATTCTCTCTTGTGATGGTCTCCCTTGTAGTGAGGTGGTAGTTCCTCTTATGGTGATTTTGGTGATACCTCTCTCGTGGTTCTGGTGTTACCATTGCGGTGCAATTACGGTTTCGGTAGGTAGCGAAAACGAAAAGATGTGTCATGTGCCCTGGTGGAAGGAACTTAAAAATGTAATAGATTGTCTTTTTTTTTTAAATAATACCCAAAATTATTTCCATTCCAAAATCCACCCACATACCGAATTACCCTTATATATTGAATTTATACTGGATGTCGGGATGTGAAGTCGGAATTTTTCTCCAATTTCATAGACTATGTTTTAAAAACCGGAACAGGAAGTTGAGCCGGACGACCCCAAAAAAAGGTTGGACCGGGGTCGGACCGGTCGGACCGGATTGAGCCGGTATGACGTCATAATAAATATTATATATATATATAATATGAAAAGCAAAGCCCAAAAATAAAAAATGAAAAGCAAAGCCCAAAAAAATGATAAATAAATTTGGGTGAAAAAAAAAAAAAAAAAAAAAAAAAAAAAAAACTTAAAAACCTAATTTCTCTCTCCCTTCATTTCATTCTCGTTTTTTCACTTTCTTGTTTCTTCTTCAATCAGCGTCGTCCGCCAACCGTCCACCACGACCACCTCTCACGCCACCCGCTCTTTTCTTGGATGGATGTGCGGCGTCGGTGGGTGAAGAGGGTGGCGGTGAAAGTGGAGAGGGGCGGCAGTGGTGGGGAAGAGAGGAGGTCATCTTGGTGTGGTGGGGGGGAAGAGGGCGGCGGTCTTGACCTCTCACGCCACCCGCTCTCTTTCTTCTTGGATGGATGCGAGGCGGCGGCGATGCGGTGGGTGAAGAGGCGGTGGTGGGGGAAGAGGGCGGTGGGTGGTGTGGTGGGGAAGAGGGGCGGTCGGTGGTGGCTCCGAGGAGACGTCGAAAAAAAAAAAAAAAATGGCCCGGTCCGGCTAAAATCACGGGTTCAATTTTTTGGCCAATTTTTCAAAAACGGTTTTTCCGGTTTTCGGAGTAGCGGTCCAATAGCGGTTCTATACACCTCTATTGGACCGGTTCAGGGCGGTTCACCGGTCCGACCGGTTCGACCGGCCGGTCGGACCGAGTTTTTAAAACATAGTTCATAGAATCAAATGGTAGGCTTTGACCAAAAAAGGCTGTTCCATAAGCTGGGAGGCTGATAAGCCCATTTACAATCACTGCTTCAAAATATGTAGCCGACTGGACCGGAGTATTAGAGCAATTGCTGAAATTAAAACCCAAAGGAAGGCCCAATGTATTAATCAAGTGACCCAAATAAGTAAGGCTGTGTTTGTTATAAAAGGGATTACATATATAACAAGCCCATTTATAATGGATTTGGAAACATGGTCTAAATATCATTGATAAGGCCTAATTTCCCTAATTTTCAGTAGCTACTTTACTCGTTAATCAAGCTTGTTGGGTTTAATTATAATATTAAAATGATCAATTATGTATATGTTTTTAAAAGTACATCTCATGTCAATCCGACTGTTTAAAAAAAATGTGGTAGTGTAAACAAGATATATTGAAAATATCTAGTACTATTATTCAGCGAAAACAATTAATATTATTCAGTAAAAATAACTAATACTATTAAAAAAATTGCACAATTTAACTGATGTATATAATAATTTGCCCACAAAAATATTAACATTAGTAAACAATCAACTTATTAAACTCAATGTCAAGTGTGGATAACTCAAGTGGTTAGAGCTCCACCACCTGAGACCTTTAGTTCCAGGGTTCGAGTCACGGAGAGGGAATATTTATTCCTCTCATTGTAGAATGGTGGTCCCCTCTTGTTGGGTTCTTGGTCCCGATTCTGACGGTGTGTTTTGATTCAGGAAATTGCGATTTGGTGGTCCCCTCTTGTGAGGATTGTGGTTCCAAATCTCTGTGAGATGAAATGATGTTCTTATATGTCTTGATGGTAAAATAAATTATTGTATTATCTTAAGAAACTATTGTAATTGATTATCTTTTAAAAAAAACTTATTAAACTCAATTCTTATTCAATTTAATTATTGTTAATTTGCGTTTGAACTCCATTCAGTTAATAAGCAAAAAGTTTGAATTCTGACTGTGGCGAGCAAATTTAAATAATTTTGAACACACTCACCTCGTTGATAATCATATCTTTAGGCAGTTTTATTTTTCACGTTTCATAAATCCACAATATGAAACATAAAGTGAAACAATGAAAATAAAAAAAATCATATTGTTGCATCTTTAGTAACAATTTTAATGCTCCACGCCTCCACTTTCCTTTCTTCAATTTATGAAAAAATACTTCCATCTATAAACTAATACTACTATCTTCTTCGACTAAGTGCTTGTTTTAGAACTCTACTAATGCTCCATAACCACTTATTTTTTTTAAAAATTATGTCTACAGTTTTTAAAATACTTCTAACAGCTTTAAAAATAAGTGCTTCTGGAGCACTTTTAAGGGGATGTTTTAGATCTCTAGTCTACCGTGCAAAAGCACTTAAAATTTAAGTGGGTGTGACCCAATTTTATTTTAAAAATAAGTATTTATTGGGTTGAAATTGAGGTCTAAAACACCCTAAAGAGTTTGCAAACTGGCACTAATACTATATCTGCATTGGCATTTCAAAGAATGATGATGTAACGTATGACAGAATTGAGAAAGCGAAACACGCGAGTTTGCAGTTGGTAACAAGTACCAACATTGAGCAGACATGGGACTCCATTATCGACCTCGAAAACACTCTCTCCATCTCTGAACCATCACTATCACCCACAATGTCCCTTTCTGAGCCCGAACCCAAAATCCGGCAGGTTGGCACCACCGAGTTCAGCTGGTGCAAGGCGGCGCCGGGCGGCACCGGCTCCACCGTCCTCACCCTCCTCGTCTCCAAACCCCCCAACATCCAATTTTCCCAAAACGCCCTCCACAATCTCCAAATTTCCCACCCCATCCTCAACTCCAAACTCCGCTTCGACTCTGCAACCACCTCTTTCTCCTACGTCACTCCCCCCGTTCCGTACATCAAAATCCACCAATTCGACCTCCAATCGACCGCCCGCATTCTCGAAACCCAATTCCCTGAACAAAATCACTCAATTTCTCCATTCCACCTTATCCTCGAGCACGAATTGAACAACAACGCGTGGCAAAATCCCGACCCTTCGTTAGACACCGATCTGTTCTTTGCTAGCGTGTACGCTTTGGAGAATAATAAGTGGGTTTGGGCGTTTAGGCTGCACACATCGGTGTGCGATAGAACATCGGCGGTGGCATTATTGAGTGAGATGTTGGGGATTATGGGGGAAGGGGATTTGGGGGTGAAAGTGGAAAACGGAAAAGAAATGGAGGTTAGTTTGGGGATTGAAGATTATATCCCCTGTGGGCAGGGGAATAAGCCGTTTTGGGCTCGAGGGGTTGTTTTGTTGGGGTACTCTTTGAATTCTTTTAGGTTGGCGAATTTGGGTTTCAAGGATGCTGTTTCTCCAAGAATGTCGCGTGTTGTTAGGTTGCAGATGAGTGCAGATGACACTAACCGGATTCTATCTGTAAGTGTTGTTGCTTGATTATTATAGTTTTGATGGGATTATTGAATCTGCTGTTGCATCAGTATTTTCTTGAATGTTCGTAGTGGCTGTTGTTTGTACATATGGTTTTCCGGTTAGTTATGATATTCAATGTGAGCATGATTATATGCATTCACTGTGGTGGATTAGGATTACTGTAGTTATGGCAAGGTTAATGCTTTACTGGTTCTTTCGATTTAGGGTGATTATTTCGGTTCCTAGTGAGTAGTTGGGATGATATTAAGAGTGATGACGATGGTTTTGAAATCGAACAGAGGAAGTCTTCCGTGATCATTGTTCCATCTTTTATAAGAAGTGAGTGATCTTTATCATAGAAATTGAAGGGTGAAGTTCAATCCAAATTGATTGATTAAAAGAGTTGAAGTATTCATCATAGAAATGTTAACTAATAACTACTTGAATATATACACAAAATGTTTTGGAATTTTAGAGAAGATATTGCAGTATTCATTTAATTAATCAGCTTGATATCTATCTTCTTCTATATATGTTGGAGAATGAAATGAAAAGCTCAATGTAAACTTTAGTAAATAAAGGTGTAAACTCGAACATTGAACAGAATGAAAATACGGGTGAGCTGCATCTTTCTTTAACTTACACCATCTTTTTTATCATAAATATTGAAAAGGAAAAAAAAGAAAACTCCTAACTTTCTTGTTTTGCAGAGTTGCAACGTTAACGAGATAAAATTATCTGGGGTATTAGCAGCAGCTACATTAGTTGCATGTCATTCGTTAAATGAGATTCCTGATGATCATTGGCAGAAGTATGGCGTGGTAACGCTCATGGACTGCCGTTCTGTCCTTGATCCGGTGCTTAGCAGCCACCATATGGGTAAGTTCTCTTGCAATTCCATGGTGAGAGATATTAACACACCAACATAGTCAAATTTATTCAAACATACTTAAAAAAGTCAAAATCACCACTCAAATAACTTTATTTCCTAAATAATACCCTTGTGCTTTATAAATATTATATCTTTCAGTTTAAGCTTGTTAATCTTCTAATTTTTTTATCTTGAAAATGATATCAAGGTTTGGTTTATTTTATTTCATTTCTAGATGAAAAATTAGAGAAAAAAAACGAGCTACAAATGAAATATATTAGTACATTTTATAAAGCATAAGGTGATGTTTGTTTTGGGTTTTAAAACCAAGTTTTGAATTTACAAATTTAAATCCTATTCTACTTGGGGATATTGAAATCCGGTTTTATAAGCCGGCTACTATTATACTAGAAATGTAATTTTGACTTTTTTGAGTATGTTTGAACCATTCTTGGGTGTGTTTAGATGAAACTGGGGTGATTTTGGATATCAGCAAGATGTGAAGTTTTACTTCTTGAATATGTCAAGCTCTAACTACAATTAATTTAATAAGTTAGAACGGAATATGTTTTGATAAACTGACACATTTTTGTCATATCGATCAAAACGTTATGCAGGTTTTTATCACTCTGCCATTCTGCACACCCACGATTTTAAGAGAGGGGACGACTTGTGGGAGCTGGCTAAACGAATCCACTCTTCATTCACGAATGCCAAGAACAAGAACAAGCATTTCACAGACATGTCTGATCTCAACTTCTTGATGTGCAAAGCTATTGAAAACCCGGGTTTAACTCCATCAGCATCTCTCAGAACTTCACTAGTGTCTGTTTTCGAGGACCCCATGATCGATCATCCAAACAAACTGCACGAGGGTATTGGATTAGAAGACGTAATCGGATGTGCCTCAGTACACGGTGTGGGCCCATCCATGGCAATATTTGACACAATAAGAGACGGGAAGTTGGACTGTGCTTGTGTGTTTCCGTTCCCGTTGCATTCCAGGGAGCAGATGGAGGGGCTTATAGATGAAATGAAAAGGGTTCTGTTGGCTGGTATTCATGTGGAGGACTAAATCTTATGTGTTGCATTGTGAATTGTATGGCTAAGCGGAAATTTGGGTTTTGGTATTCCACTTGAGGTACCTCTTCCCTGATTGCCTAAATAACACAAGTATTTTGATGGTTAATTTCACGACTTGCATACCTCATAATATTATCTTACTCCATTTCAATACTCCCAAGAAGAAAGAGATATTTTAAAATCAAAAGTAAAAAATTTCAGTAATCATTTTGAAACTGGAAATAGGGCCACGCAAATATTATCGTGATTCAATACTGGGTCCAAGGCCCATAAACCCAATTAACTTTCAACTACAGGCACAATCCCAAGAAGTTTACGAGGGAGAGAGACAGAGAGCGCGCGCACTGAAATTAAAAATAACTAACCCAAAACCCCATGTGGGCCGAAATTAAATTATTAGTCCATCCTCAATTATTGAAAAATAAAAAAGATGCAACAACCATGCATGCATACATAAACACATGATCAAAGCAAATTTCTGATAATAGCTCTAGCAACTTGTGCAACACGGGCGACGTACTTATTGACGTTACTCAACTCCGGAAGCTTTCCTCGCAAAGACCCGTCGCATATATCGGCCTCTGCGGCGGCATCAGCCATTGCGGTCTCCGCAAATTTGGGGTTCCCCCTTATGCTCTGCTTCACCACCGGTACGTCGCCCTCCACCACCGCCTTGTACGAATCGGTGCACCGCCCCAGCACCTTCTGTTGCCCGGACTTAGTGATGATCGACAAAGCTTCATCGCTCTTCTGTTTAACCACGTCAACCACTATCAGCCCCAGCCCCTCCACGTCAGCCCCCTCCGCCCCCGGTTTCCCCCGGATTATGGCCGTGCAAAGGTTGTAATCCGGGGTATTCCTGCATGTCGTTTCGATCAGCTTTTGGTCTGCTTCCGTCGTTTGAAGTATCATCAGGGTGATCGCTGCAATAACGGAGATCATCATTTGGGCCTTCATTGTTTGGATCGAAGGACGTACTATTTTGTTTCTTCTTCTTTTTCTTTGAATTGAAGATGTGAGAAATTTGAGTGAAGATAACATGATGTGGTTTGCTATCTTATGTAGACTTCGGATGCTCTCCTTTTTCTTCAAATATATTAAATGATTTAATTAGTAGTAATTAATTGTTATTATTATTATTATACGTTAAAATAGGGGATTAAAAGCCTAATTAAAGGGATTGAGGTGAGCTTTTCTGGGATAATGTATTGGTCAACACAGCATTTAATTTCCAATTTTATATTACGATTTCATTTAATTTGCTAAAATTAATCAAGACAACATTTAATGATTAAAGCGTGGGTGAACTCGAATTCGTGATGAACTTTATTATTTTAATGTCAGTGTTATGTATAATAGTGATATTTTTTGTATACACTGGAGTATAGGTCTGAATTCGTGGTAAACATGTTTTCTTCGAATACCGGATTTCTTACAAAGTTTGGATGGACTGCTTTCAATGGCTTGGGATTACTATTGTTCTTCATTCACAACCCCTTCTCAATTTACTTGCTCATAGCAAGTTGTTAAGGGGAAAAAAAGGGGAACAAGTAGCAGTTTTTTTATGGCTCGGTGTGGTGTGGGTAGGGGTGGACGGTACGGCATACCGAAATTTTTTTCGACATACCGTTACCGTACCGAAATTTTCGATACCGAAAAATGTCATACCGTTGTCGTACCGAAAATTCGGTATACCGAAATTTCGCCATACCGAAATTTTCGGTATGTCAATATTACATACCGATACCGTACCGAAATTTCAGTATATACAGGTATACCGAAAATATTTTCGGTATATCGGTATATTTTTCCGGTATACCGGAAATTTTTTCGGTATACCGAAATATTTCGGTATACCGAAATTTTCTATATTTTTATACCGTTATCGTACCGAAAATTTCGGTACACCGAAAATTTCGATAAAATCGATATTTTTCGGTACGGTAAGTGCGGTATACCGGTATTTTCGGTATTTCCTCCACCCCTAGGTGTGGGTACTTTGAAAAGAACGCAATTCTATAATTTTCAATAATAAGGCTCTTTTAGTGGATAATATTGTTGATGAAGTTAAAGTTAGGATTTGGAGTTGGCTCGATGTTAAGGGTTTTAGGTGTTTTAGATTTTCATATTCAGATTGGTTAACTAATCCTGGAATGATATTAGATTACTGATTTTGTAATTACTGTTGTTTTTTGGGTATAATTTTTACGCTTTTATAGTGTGAATAATACATTTTTTCTGACCAAAATAAAAATAAAAAATAGGTCTGAATTCGTGGTGAACTCTACCATAATACGTGCATAACAGTGATAAAATTTTATGTATATTTAAGTCTGATTCAAAGGAGTATTGCTCTCATAATCTCATTTAATTTCCTCAAATCTATTCTAGCTATTAACATTTAATTTCCTCAAATCCAGACAAACATTTAGTTTCCTAAGCCAATCCTTACTTTTTTTAGTATTATATAAGGAGTATGTAATATTAATGAATAAGATATCACATTACATAAATTTTCACTTTACAAAATATAGTACGAGTAATCTTGCACATCCTTTTATGATAAACATTGATGCTCGATATATTGGACAAGGCTAAAGGGGATATGATTTTTAGTCCACTTTACGAAAAGGAAAAAAGGATGTAATAGTGTATTAATTTGATATTCTTATTATATAAAGATGATGATTAGAAGCTTTCTTTCCAAGAGCCCCTTATTTTAATTGAGTCAGGGGTAATGAGAATGAACAATAAAAATAAATGAGGAGTAACAAGAAGTTATCCCATTAATACTGTTCGATATTTTTTAACCAAACTGCAATAACAATGCAATATCATTAATAATAATTGACTCTTTATAATTCATTCTCTATTTTTATTTTGTAAATATTTTGATGATTTTGAATTGTTTCTCCATATAATTTTTCCAATTCATTTATACTCACTATTTTTCTTTTACTAGGTGTCTGTTGTGTCACTATTAATTCGGCCCAAGCCCATTAATATTGCATCCATTAATAAAGAGTCCAATCGGACAATTGGGCCGAACTCGCCCAGCTCGGCCATGTTAAGTGAGCCCGCCACTTGAGATGGACTCTAGCTCACCAAGAAAATGTTGGGATAACATATGTCAGGATCTATCGAGATGATCTCATAAACACAAATTTAAATTAACAATTATTACTAGCATGGATTTACCTAAGTGAATTCAAATAATAATTCATCCAACAACAACATGCAAATAATATTCACGTAAAAGATCTTAGCATGCGAATTTCTAGGAGTTTACGTAAACGTACCCGTTGGAGAGACGATCTGAGACAGACATGATCAAGTATCTGGATACCCACCAAAAGTCCTTCTCAAGTATTCCCAAGTCCTCGTCCAATAACCCCGGTGGAAGGTCCTTCAATGAACGATTTATAAAACAAGGAAAATAAAAATATTGTTGCACCACCTTTGTGGATTTCTAATATTTCCAACACATGGAACACTAGTTGGGAATAAAAAAATCATCCCCTATTTATAAGAGGGGGTTGGTCGAAAATTCCAAGGCAATTTAGGGATAGAAAAGATCTTTTCTTGATCTCCAAGAAATCTTGAATATATCCAATGTATTCTTCTTTCCATGTGTATTTTTCCACAAAAATCTCACACCCTTTATTGGCCTGATTTTTGAAAAAACAAGAAGTAATTTCAAGATTGGAACATTCTTGAATTTATGAGATATTCTTGTATTCCAAGAATACATATCTTCCATAAAATCTTTCAAAGAAAATCAAGAAAATCTTTCTTCCCTTTCTTATTCAAGATTTTCGAAAATCTTACTATTAAAGAAGCCAAGTGGGAGTTTTCTTGAATTTATGGGATAATCTTGTATTCCAAGAATACATTATCTCATTTCCATAAAATCTTTCCAAGAAAATCCTTCTCCCTCTTTTCTTTAATATTTTCGAAAATAATAGGAAATATTGCAACAATGAGTTTATTTTATTTTAAGCACCTTTTATTTATTGGACTATAATTTGGGCTACTTGAGGGGCCTTTAGGAGAATTAAGATGGACCTTCCAATGGACTTCTGAATTCCAATATTGAGCCACAATATAATTCAGCCCATTAATATTAATTAATACCACTATATAATTAATATTGCACTATCCAATCTTAACCCATATTACGGTAATATGACTCCCGATTATTATTCCCCGTGTTTAAAATTCTTTAGTCCATTAATTAATTAAGCCACTGAAAAGCTTTATATTAATTAATATCTTTATCCTTGGAGTAAGGACAACCCAGCTTTATTATCCATACCGAAAAATTAATTCCACTTGCAAGATTTGGTATGATAAAGGTTCCGGGCCCACCAAGGGGACCAATCAAGCAAGACATAGCAAGCACACAATTCTCTGTATTAATTTAGCAACCGTCATGTAATTAATATTATTGCCCAAGATATAGGGTATCAAAGTCGCAATGATTCTCTTCCTATTTATAAGTCAAAGCAATAACTACTAATCACACACAATCCTTATTAAGTGACAGAGATTAAGAAATCAACAACCACTGAGGTCTAACTCTTCATCCCTTAAGTCAGTGCGAATGAGTTTATCCTCTCTGTAGGTCCGCTTCAGCACATCGAATGTACTAGTGTAATCTCTTGGTCAAGACAAGTCAATCTGAGCCTTACACATCAACTTCTGCCAATAGATTGTTCGGATCTATCTAAGTTGTGAAACAAGCACTCGTATACAAGGAACTGTTAACGTGATCTTCTGCGATCTGGTATCACCACGTTAACTACAATGTAACTCGTGCTACGAACGGTTTGCAATAAATATATATAACATTCAATCATATTTAAAGCAACAGTGATAAACAATTTATTTTAGTAAATAAGTGTTTAATACATAGGTTATACAAAGTAAAAGCATACTTTCACGTATAACCCCAACAATCTCCTAATTATACTCAAAGTCTGCTTTTAAGTATACCACAACACTTCTGATGTATAATTTGGTGACATCTAATGTCACCTACATCAACCTAATAACATTTCTCACACTTATACTCAAAGCAGATAGACAACGCTCTTGACACCCATTCCTTCCACATGTCTCTCGAATGTTAACTGAGGCAGACCCTTTGTGAATGGATCAGCTAGGTTATCTTCCGACGTCATCTTTACCACCTCTATATATCCCCTCTTAACGATTTCTTGTATAAGATGGTATTTCCTTTCTATGTGTTTGCTGGCCTTGTGGGCTCTCAGTTCCCTTGAATTTGCAACTGCTCCGGCATTATCACAAAAGACCGTGATGGTGCTGGGCAAATTCGGAACAACGTCCAAGTCCACTAGGAAGTTCCTGAGCCACACCGCTTCTTTCGCTGCTTCACAAACAGCTACATATTCGGCTTCTATGGTAGAATCGGCGATGCATTTCTGCTTAACGCTTCTCCATGTTACAGCTCCTCCCCCAGACAAAACACACTACCCGAGGTATATTTTCTGGAATCTAGGTCTGATTGGAAATCCGAGTCCATGTATCCCACTGGAAATAAACTGTTTGACTGATAAACCAGCATTCTATCTCGAGTTCTTTTCAGATAAATCAGAATGTTCTTAACAACAGTTCAATGTTGATTTCTGGGATTGCTCTGATATCTCGCTACCATGCCTACGGCGTAGCAGATATCCAGTCTCGTACGCAACATAGCATACATGAGGCTTCCCACTGCCGATGCATAAGGAATCTCTCTCATGTCATCTATCTCCCTTTGTGTCTTAGGGCACATGTCTTTCGATAGATGAATTCCATGCCTGAAAGGTACAAAACCCTTCTTGGAATCTTGCATGTTGAAACGCTTCAAAACGGTGTCTATGTATGAAGCTTGCGATAAGCCGATCATTCTTTTCTTTCGATCTCGAGTGATCTTGATCCCAAGAATATGACCGGCTTCCTAAGTCCTTCATATCAAACTGTTTTGACAGTCATACCCTTACGTCTGACAAAACCTTTACATAATTTCCGATGAGCAGAATATCGTCTACGTATAGTACTAGGAATACCAAGGCAGTTCCGTCACACTTTCTATAGACACAACTCTCGAAATTATTTTGATCAAACTCACAAGATTTGATTACATGATCAAAACATTGGTTCCAAGCCCGAGATGCTTGCTCTAGTCCATAAATGGACTTCTTGAGCTTGCACACAAGGTGTTCTTGGCCTTTTTTGATGAAACCTTCGGGCTGTTGCATATAGATTTCCTTGTCAAGACTCCCGTTAAGGAAAGCTGTCTTGATATCCATTTTCCAGATCTCAAAATCTAGATGCGCAGCTATTGCCAAGAAAATACAGATGGACTTAAGCATGGCTACAGGCGAAAAGGTTTCTTCATAATCGATACCCTCTTTCTGAGTGTATCCCTTTGCCACAAGCCTAGCTTTAAAGGTTTCCACCTTCCCGTCCGGTCCTCTTTTTCTCTTGTAGACCCACTTGCATCCAATGGGTTTTACTCCACTGGGTGGTTCAACTAGCTCCCACACTTGATTATGATCCATTGAGCCCATCTCGGCTTCCATCGCGGTTTGCCAGGATTCTGAATCCTTATCTTGGACCGCCTCCTTGTAGGACCAGGGGTCTGATTCACTATCCCCGGGGACCAAATCCAAAGATTCTCCTATCCCCATGAATCTCTCAGGTTGTCGAACAACCCTCCCACTACGACGAGGTTCCGATTGTGTCGGTGTGACGCTTGGTATATCTACCTGTACAGTTGGTATAGGAGTTTGCCCTCTTATTTCATTTAAGGTAATCTCACTTTTGGGCTTTCGATTATTCGTAAAGTCTTCTTCCAAAAATCTAAAGTGCGTACTTATTACCACCTTTTGATCTTCGGGACCATAGAACATACACCCTTTCGTTTCCATGGGATATCCTATAAACAGCCTTAGTTCCAAACGTGTATCCAACTTATCGGCTTCCTTGTCTAGCACGTATGCCGGACACCCCCAAATCCTAAGATGTTTCAGACTTGGCTTGCGCCCGGTCCACAACTCTTTAGGGGTTTTGGGAACCGATTTGGATGACACCATATTCAGAACGTAAGCCGCTGTTTCAAAGGCATGACCCCAAAACGACTTGGGTAGATCTGAATAACTCATCATGAATCTGACCATTTATAAGAGTGTTTTGTTTCTTCATTCTACAACCAGTTTTGTTGAGGGGTTTCGGGTGTAAACAACTGGGAAACAATGCACTCATCTGACAGGTAGTTCAAAAACTCATCGCTGAGGTATTCGCCTCCACGATCAGATCGCAGAAGCTTGATACTCTTTTCCTGATGTTTCTCCACTTTGGCTTTGAACTCTTTGAATTTATCAAAGGTTTTCGACTTGTGTTTCATGAGGAAAATGTACCCGAACCTTGAGTAATCATCCGTGAAAGTCACGAAATACTCATAGCCACCTCTAGCTTTGGTTGACATTAGACCACACATGTCAGTATGAACGATTTGCAACACTTCTGTGGCTCTATTCCCCTTGGCTCCAAATGCCCTCTTGGTCATCTTACCCTCCAAATATGATTCACAGGTTGGAAGTGGTTCTAACTGTAGGTCCGACAGTGAACCATCTTTCACCAACCTTTGGATCCTATTTAGATTAATATGACCCAATCTTAGATGCCATAGAAGTGTCTCGTTCACATTTTCTGAACGTTTTCTCTTATTGCATGAAATAGTCGACGTGTTATAAGATGCATTTTGTGAGTGATGTGCACAGTTAATAGTATAGAGATTGTTCCGCAAAATTCCATGACAGATAAACACATCGTTACGATAAACAGTAACTTGCATAGAAAAACGAACAGAATATCCATCATTAATAAGTTTAGAAACTGAAACAAGGTTTTTACGAAAAACTGGAACATAAAGAACATCTCTTAAAACTAAAAACTTGTCTTCAATAGACAGGTGCACGTCTCCCACTACTTCAGCTCTACTTTCGTAGCATCGCCCAGTGTGATGAGGATCTCACTTCCACTAAGTTGTCGGGTCAACTTGAACCCTTATAATGTGAAACAAACATGATCAGTGGATCCTGTATCCATTACCCACGAGTGGGTAGCATACGCCGCTAAACAAGTTTCAACAACTAGTGCGTGAGAATTACCTCCCTTTCCATTCCGTTTAGGATTGGAACAGGCTAACCTCCATTGCCCCGAACCTCCGCACTCCGAATGTTTCCTCGAACCTCTGCACTCCGAATGTTTCCTCTTGCTTGAACTTTCACTTTTGAAGAACGTTGAGCCTGCTTGGTTTAGTCTCTCTTTATCATCCCTCTTACCACCATTTGGCCTAGAAGGAAAATAAGACCCTTTTGTGACCAAGTACCTTTTCTTGCGCTCCTCTTCCTCTTCAACCAATGTAAGAGCATTAACCAGATCATCCACAGTAAAATCTAGATCTTCCAGTAGGTACTCTAGATAGAGATGATCATAGCTCTTTGGCAGAGTACGGAGAATGAAATCAACCTTAGTTTTGAAATCACATTTTTCACCGAGAATCTTAAGTTCCTCAAATAAAACCATAACCCTAAGAACGTGCTTCCTTGCGATCGTTCCTTCTTCCATTTTTATCTTGGCCATTTCACGCCTTATGCTTTGGATTGCCATATGGGCTGGATGTGAGAACATCGCTTCGAGATTTTGCATAATGTCTGCAGCTGATTCATATCTTTGATGAAGACGTTTCAACAAATCTGACATGTTTGCCAAGATTGTATCCTTTACCAATTCATTAGTCAGCTCCCATTCACTATGTTCAATCTCATCCCATATACCAGCATCCTCAGCCGGTTTTTTGGGTTTTGGTATGTCAAGCACCTATTTGGATCCTTGTGCAGTTAGGACAATCATCAGTTTACATTTCCAATCAACATAGTTTTCACCAGTCAATTGATGGTCTTTAAGTATAGAATACAGTGGATTAAAAGGTTGCGACATGCTGAACTGAAATAAATAACAATTTGTGTAAGCACAAAATTATCACTCAATTCGATCACATTGTTCATATCAAAATCTCAAAACAATATGAACATGCATCAGCCGACATCTCAAAACAATTTAAATAGGTCACGTTGGGTGATCTGTCTATTTAAACACATTCAAGCAGGTTACAAACAAGAACAATTACAAACCTTTAATTCAAAATTAATAGTCGGCTCTCACTTGACCAATATAAAATTGACAGGGACTTCGGAGAAGTATATGCATATCAATTTTATACCTAATTAATAACCATGATTAAATACAGAATTATTACTTCGCTTTGTACGAGCCTCGTTGGGAGGGTCATCGTCGCCACTAATAATAATTCACAATCATCCTTTTGGGAATTTATTCATGTGAAATCCATCTATTGGCCGTTCCGTTGGGGAAATTCTCCAAAAGAATTCACAAATAAATAAACCATGGAGGTCAATTTGACGTAATTTTATTATTCGAAATAAAATTTGTCAACAATACATACTTAGTAATTTTCGAAAGTGAGATTTTCTTTTAGACAATTCTAAATCATGCAAACACATTTAACAAATAAAATTGCACGAATTTAAAACAAGCATCAAGACTAAATAAAATCACGTTGGGCACATATATCCAACTGTCATGGTTTAAATTCCAAATCTTGATCTTGAGAAATCGTCCCATCTTTTGCTTTCATCGTTCGTCTCGAAAAGCTCCCACTGAATCCGCAACAATTCTTTAAAACGTCCTCCATTTTGGGTTAGGACGACGTTCAGAAAATGAGTAGCTCATGACCCGGAACGCGAGTCGCATGCGCCTAAGCGCGCGCGCCTCGATCTGGATCGCCATCTCGCCCGTTGTTCAAGCACATTCAAGACGGAAGCATCGCCGGACGCCGCCTCAAACAGCCACGCCGCTTAAACCGTTTCGTGTTTTTGCGTCGCCGGTGTCTTTGCAGTCCTCGATGCCGAGTTGGCCTTGCACGCCTAGCGTGCATCGCCATGCCCCATCCGTGATCACCCTGGTGGTGCGCGCGGTCACTAGGAATTCCGCCTAGTTCGCGTGCTCCGCCTTGGCTCGCATACGTTCGGGCACTCGGACGTCCGTCTTTAATTCATCGTCCCCATCTTCGTTTGCGATCCGGTTACAATTTATTTACAAAAAATAAATAAACCTAGATCTAGACTAGTCTATTACATTGATCAAATCAAACAAATCCTAATATACTCGTGGATTTTCTCACGAGGCAAAACGAATCCGAACGAATTGAATTAAAAAACCAATAATTTATTTGCACGTAAATAAGCACATTAAAATACCATGACAATTGGATACCTGCAAAATAGATCTAACAGTTCTACTATCTAATTTCAATTTTAATGAACAACAATTTAAATTACAGTTTAAAAGATCACAAATTAAACCGGGCTCGATGCCGATTGTTGGGATAACATATGCCAGGATCTATCGGGATGACCTCATAAACACAAATTTAAATTAACAATTATTACTAGCATGAATTTACCTAAGTGAATTCAAATAATAATTCATCCAACAACAACATGCAAATAATATTTACGTAAAATATCCTAGCATGCGGAATTTCTAGGAGTTTACGTAAACGTACCCGTTGGAGAGACGATCTGAGATAGACATGATCAAGTATCTGGATACCCACCAAAAGTCCTTCTCAAGTATTCCCAAGTCCTCGTCCAATAACCCCGGTGGAAGGTCCTTCAATGAACGATTTATAAAACAAGGAAAATAAAAATATTGTTGCACCACCTTTGTGGATTTCTAATATTTCCAACACATGGAACACTAGTTAGGAACGAAAAAATCATCCCCTATTTATAAGAGGGGGTTGGTCGAAAATTCCAAGGCAATTTAGGGCTAGGAAAGATATTTTCTTGATCTCCAAGAAATCTTGAATATATCCAATATATTCTTCTTTTCATGTGTATTTTTCCACAAAAACCTCACACCCTTTATTGGCCTAATTTTCGAAAAAACAAGAAGTAATTTCAAGATTGGAACATTCTTGAATTTATGAGATATTCTTGTATTCCAAGAATACATATCTTCCATAAAATCTTTCCAAGAAAATCAAGAAAATATTTCTTCCCTTTCTTCTTCAAGATTTTCGAAAATCTTACTATTAAAGAAGCCAAGTGGGAGTTTTCTTGAATTTATGGGATAATCTTGTATTCCAAGAATACATTATAAAATCTTTTCAAGAAAATCCTTCTCCCTCTTTTCTTTAATATTTTCGAAAATAATAGGAAATATTGCAACAATGAATTTATTTTATTTTAAGCACCTTTTATTTATTGGACTATAATTTGGGCTACTTGAGGGGCCTTTAGTAGAATTAAGATGGACATTCCAATGGACTTCTGAATTCCAATATTGAGCCACAATATATTTCAGCCCATTAATATTAATTAATACCACTATATAATTAATATTGCACTATCCAATCTTAACCCATATTACGGTAATATGGCTCCCGATTATTATTTCCCGTGTTTAAGATTCTTTAGTCAATTAATTAATTAAGCCACTGAAAAACTTTATATTAATTAATATCTTTATCCTTGGAGTAAGGACAACCCAGCTTTGTTATCCATACCGGAAAATTAATTCCACTTGCAAGATTTAGTATGATAAAGGTTCCGGGCCCACCAAGGGGACCAATCAAGCAAGACATAACAAGCACACGATTCTTTGTATTAATTTAGCAACCGTTATGTAATTAATATTTTTGCCCAAGATATAGGGTATCGAAGTCGCAATGATTCTCTTCCCATTTATAAGTCAAAGCAATAACTGCTAATCATACACATACCTTATTAAGTGACAGAGATTAAGAAATCAACAACCACTAAGGTCTAACTTTTCATCCCTTAAGTCAGTGCGAATGAGTTTATCCTCTTTGTAGGTCCGCTTTAGCACATCGAATGTACTAGTGTAATCTCTTGGTCAAGACAAGCCAATATGAGCCTTACACATCAAATTCTACCAATAGATTATTCGGATCTATCTAAGTTGTGAAACACGCACTCGTATACAAGGAACTGTTAACGTGATCTTCTGTGGTCTGGTATCACCACGTTAACTATAATGTAACTCGTGTTATGAACGGTTTGCAATAAATATATATAAAATTCAATCATATTTAAAGCAACAGTGATAAACAATTTATTTCAGTAAATAAGTGTTTAATATATAGGTTATACAAAGTAAAAGCATACTTTCACGTATAACCCCAACAGAAAAGGCCGAGGTCGCCGCCCCCAAGTAGCTCGCTTATAGAGCTCTTAGAAAGTTCCATGAAAACAACAAGGGTTAAGAGCTTGTTATGAGCTCGCTCAATGAGCTCAGACTAGCTCACTATGAGCTCCTCATAGAGCTCTCATTATGCTTGTTCATAGAGCTCACCAACTAGCTCGTTCAATGAGCTCTCATTGAGCTCGCTCGGAAAGCACTCTACAGGAGGTCTCTTATCCAAGCTCGTCCGAAAGGTACAACATGTACAATGTCCGCTAGGAGCTCACTTGTACATAAGGGAATTAATGTCGCAGTGCGGTACTAAGTTAAGAAAAACCTCCAAATGCGGCTAAGTCAATGGCTTGAGCTACAAGACGACAACATTGGTTACGCAGTTTGGGGAAAGGTCAGAGAACTACAACAAATGATTCAAGGACCTTCCAGGTGTCACTTCGCTAACTAAGGCGAGCTCTCAAGAGCTCCCAATAGATGTCAGAAATTAATGTAAAATGAAGTACCAGACATTAAATGGAAGTTTGACCATTTGATGTCCCGACAAGAAAAATAGAGAGTGAAATGCACTCTCCCATGTAGTATAAATATGGACACTTAAGACCCAAAATGGTCCAAAAAATATCAATACAAGAGGCAAAATTTGCCCTAGTCTTTGTGCATTTTATTTACGCTTTCAGTCTTTAATCTTTCAGAGTTCAATCATTTGAACTCTCATTGTTTGATTAGTTAGTTATCATAAAAGCCATATTCCACACAATTAATCTGATTTTACTAGCAATCAACAATTGGCGCTAGAAGAAGGGTACTCTTAAAGAACTAACCTGATTTTTCAGTGTGTTCTCATTGGAGTATTCTCACGAACCTTCAAAGATTTTTTTCTTTGTATCTTCAAACCTTCAAACACTTTCCCAGAAACTCATACAAAAAAATGTCTTAAGCCAATTTCTTGTCAAAAGGCAAAACCAAATCTGGGGAAGCCATGCCTGGAATCCAGAAATCCAGCGGCCGGGGCGCCAGCGGTCAATTTGCTGGCAATTCAGGCGTTAGAGGGCCCTTACTTGGCATTCACCTGAAGCTAGAATAAATTAACACTCCTCAAGAAATTTGGGAAGCCATGGCAATCTTATGCCGAAAGAGAGTCGAGTTAGGCGGAGATCATAGTGACCTACGCCAGAACTTGGACGAAAAGTTTCAGCAGGTCAACAACAAGCGAAAAGAGGGCGAAGGTCCATACCAAGCAGAGAGCAAGGATGAGTCACAAGCAAGTTCCGTGCCGCAGCCAGGTCACACACGAAGACATATATGATCAACTCAAAATCGTCCAGAGAGAAGCCCATCACCTCGCCATCATCAACAAGGTGGTGCGGAAAGAAGTATATCACCTCACCTTCATCAGCAAGGTGGTGTAGAGAGAAGCCCATCACCTCGCCATCATCGACGATGTGGTGCACAAAGAAGCCCATCGCCTCGCCATCATCAACGAGGTGGTGCGGAAATAAGCTTATCACCTCGCCATCATCAGCGAGGTGGTGCAGAGAGAAGCCCATCACCTCACCATCATCAATGAGGTGGTGCACAAAGAAGCCCATCACCTCTCCATCATCAACGAGGTGGTGTGGAAAGAAGCTTATCACCTCGCCATCATCAACGAGGTGGTGTAGAGAGAAGCCCATCACCTTGCCATCATCAACGAGGTGGTTTGAAAAGAAGCCTATCACCTCACCATCATCAGCGAGGTGGTGTGGGGAGAAGCCCATCACCTCGCCATCATCAGCGAGGTGGTGCGGAGAGAAGCCTATCACCTCGCCATCATCAACAAGGTGATGTGGAGAGAAGTCTATCATCTCGCCATTATCAGTGAGGAGGTGCAGAGAGAAGCCCATCACCTCCCTATCATCAGCGAGCTGGGACAGATAGAAGACTCTCACCTCGTCATCATCAGAGAGGTAGAACAGAAAGAAGTCCCTCACCTCACCATCAACAGCGAGGTGGAGCCAACCAAATTGACCCCGAACGGCTAGCATCAATAGTTCACACCCTCAAGGATCTGCAAGACCAGATCGCTATTGCGGGTGGAAAACCAAACCCTACCGGGGTTCCAGTGTCACCCTTATCTCTAACGGTGATGTGGGCCCCCATCTAACAAAAAATTACGGCGATCTCGATCACTCAATACCTTGGCGATAAAGACCCCATACATCACGTCAGCAAGTTCACAACATACATGAATTCAATGGGGGAGACCGAAGCAACTCAGTGTTGATTGTTTCCTCTCACTTTGGGTGACCAGGCCTACAGGTGGTACAACACTCTACCACCATCCTCAGTTGAGTCTTTCCGCCAAATGGCACAACTCTTCCTCGACCACTTCGCCACTATGACTCCCAAGGTTGGGACCAAGCAAAGCTTGGCCAATATCTGGCAGTTCAAAGATGAGACTGACCGCGCATATATCGAAAGGGTTGATAAATTGATCATGGATGGGGAGCCACTTGAAGAGGAAGCTAAAGTTATGGGAGTTGTCGGAGGACTCCAGATGAACACGAGGCTTTGGAAGACGATGAATATACACTATCCAACATCCTACGCCAATTTCAAGCACATAGATGGCAACCTGATCAGTAGTGCCGAGTTTCTTGCTCAACGAATGGAGGAGAAGGGGACCAACGACGCTAAGAAACCAGCTGCCAAATCGGGAAAGCCGTACCTCGATAGTTGATTATGTGACCTGGGGCAACATGAATTTCGTGTCATAGGCGAGTCCCAGCTCAACTCCTTGGAATGAAGTGTATTTGAAATCATATTATCAATAATTTAGTAGTTTAAATTTTGTAAGAGAAGCTCGCTTCAAATTCAGAAATAGAAGTTGTATGTCATCAAGTTTGAGTTCGTCTCATTTTATCATGCCTTGGGATTTTAGCGATCAGAAATGAGGGGCAGGTCTACTACCTCAAACGAGATAAGTTGTTATAGTATGTTATAAACATAAAATGCTAAGGCATTAGGTCGCATCCAAATAAGACGACCGAACAAGTGCTAAGGCACTAAGTCGCGTCCAAATAAGACGACAAAAAATAAGTTCCAAGGTATTAGGTCGCATCCAAATAAGACGACCACGCAAGTGCTAACACACTAAGTTGCATCCAAATAAGACGAACAAAAATAAGTGCCAAGGCACCAAAATAAGACGATCAAAATATTTTATGTCATGGACAAGGGGGGCAGGTCGTCGACCTCAAAGGGGGTCGATTACCCAAAGTCGTCGATCTCTAAGGAGATCGACCTCCCAGAGATAGTCCACAAACATAAAAATTCATAACATTTCATAACAGACATTCCAAGGCATCAAAAGTTGCAAAACAATAAGACAACTAAGTCGCGTACAACTAAGACGACCAACCAATAAAGTTGCAAAACAATAAGACAACTAAGTCGCGTACAACTAAGACGACCAACCAATAAAGTTGCAAAACAATAAGACAACTAAGTCGCGTAAAAGTAAGATGACAAGCCAAACACAGATTTCAAGCAAATAAGACAATCAAATATGCAAAAATGCCAAGGCATTGAAAATAAATATCAATTCATCGAGAACAAGCTAATCGACTACAAGGCAGAGTGTAAGACATGATTAAAGCTGACGTACAGTTGAAACAAAGGAAGTACATCAGGTAGCAGGATTCTTTTGAACTGAAATAGGTTCACCAGCAACCTTGCCAGGGGCAACGACCACCTCGTCCCTTGCACAACCTCGACATTGCCCTCAGATGGGGCAACCTCAACAACGACCGCAAAATGTTAGAAGGAAAATGAAAGGAAGACAGGCGCACATTTTGTTTGAAAGGCCGAACTCAAAACTCAAATTCAAAGTATGTGTTTGAATGGACCCTAACTCGCCGAGCTCGCCCCCTTCACGGACAAAGTCACTGCTCAGCCCACCTCGCCCGGGTAGACCACAAAGAAAAACTTTTCGCCGCGACAGACCAAAATGATGGCCATGACGGATCTCATCCCATCTCGGCCAGAGTCGCAGCTCGCCACCTCGCCATCTAGGGCTTCCCGCGTCCAACCTTGCCCGGGAGCTCGCCTCACGAGCAAGAATTGATTTGAAAATTTTGTTTTGATCTAGAAGGATATTTGAGAAGACGGTTGAACCACGTGAAACTCCTTGAAATTAAGGTCGAAACAAAAAAATAATCAACTCAATCGGAGGTCGGGAGCTCAAGTTATGGACGAAACAAAACTGATGCTCGCCTGAGCTCGCTGGAGCTCGCACGAGCTCTCCAGAACTCGCCCAATGTAGTAGCAGCTCGCCCATAGGTTGAGACACATGAAAATCCTAGAAATGAGGGTCGAAACAAAAAAAGAATCAACTCAATCGGAGGTCGGGAGCTCAAGTTATGGACGAAACAAAACTGATGCTCGCATGAGCTCGCTGGAGCTCGCCCTGAGCTCGCCCAATGTAGTAGAATCTTGCCCATAGGTTGAGACACGTGAAACTCCTAGAAATGAGGGTTGAAACAAAAAAAGAATCAACTCAATCGGAATTCGGGAGCTAAAGTTATGGATGAAACAAAATTGATGCTCGCCCGAGCTCGCTGGATGTCGCCCGAGCTCGCCCAAGCTCGCCCAATGTAGTAGCAGCTCGCCCATAGGGTTTAGCCACATGAAACTCATAGAAATGAAGTTCGTAACAAAAAAAGAATCAACTCAATCAGAGGTTGGGAGCTCAAGTTATGGACGAAATAAAATTGATGCTCGATAATGAAACAACCTACTCGGCCGAGCTCGCCCGAGCTCACTGGATGTGGCCCGAGCTCGCCCAATACAGTGGCAGCTCGGCCAAGCTCGCCCAATACAGTGGCAGCTCGGCCAAGCTCGCTGTTCGGCCCAATCCTCAAGTCTAGCTCGCGACTAATTATCCAAGCTCACCCGGTGTTGGAGAACACTCGTGCACCTCGCCAACTCTTGTTCGTGCTAGCTCGCCGCGTTGTCAGGGGTCCGGGGCCGCAGCTCGCCTCGCCCCACGTCGCTGATCCACCACAAATGTATTACCTCCTCAACTCGCTCCATCCCGCCCCAGGTCGCAACTATAAACTATCAACAATTGGCTTGACTATCAACTATCAAGAGCTCTAGTTATCGTTGCAATCACTTCAAATATCAAACTTCAAGATTGCACTGCCCAACCTCGCACGGGTGCTCACCCAACCACGCAGCACCAAAAAGGTCAATTCGCCTGGTCTCATCCACCAAGGCCCAGCTCGATCATCTGGTCCGACCAAAAAATATGAGAGAATAGCTCAATCTACTGTTGTGTACTAAAATATGAGGGTTATGATGTAAGATGTGTCTTAATGATCTTAATAACACAAACAATGAATATTTAAAGTGGATTGCACATATGAGATATGTGTTGAGCAATTAATTTGCAAGAGGTTTGGTAGGATATTATTTTCTCCTCTTTCTTGGTCATAAATGACCTATATTTATAAGGTTTGGGAGAGTGGAGCTCACTCTCCTGAATTATAAGTACAAGTAGCCGGACATAGCTCTGCCAAACATTAAATGCTACATGATTGACGTGACCTGGGTCGGAGGTCGCTGGGAGGTCGCTCGAGGCATTAAGAGCTCGTGCACCTCGCTGGGACGTCACCCGAGACAAATCTGGATTTGCAGGGATTTAGCCATCTAAATACTCCTAGCTTCTCATCATTACCATCCTTTACTAACACATCTCTGATTAAGGCCATTCTTAGGTAAGGTTCCTGGTGCTGCTCGCCTGCCACGGGTCCCATCTCTATTAGTGCTCCGTACTTGTGCCAGTGTGCGACCTGCGAGGTGAGTCGAGGAAGTTTACTGTGCTCGATGAGCCTATGTTTCCATTTCATCAGCGGGGTGCCATACTTGTGTAAAACTTGGTCCGGTCATCCTCTACTTCTCGCTAAGTCGGGCCTGACCTCGCGCGATACGCCCACAACAATAACCCCTAGCTCGTTCACCTATGCTTGCCACGGGGGATGAGCTATCCTTCCGGTCAATAATGCGAGGTGCGATGTACGGTGGCTTTCTGGGTAAGCGTGGTTGTTGTCTTGGAAATCGCTGACGTGATGGCTGGTCACCTCGTCTACCATGCCTACTCATAGTAGGTAATGATTGCGCGTGGGTTTCATGCACTGGACGCAAAAGGCCGCGGTCCAATCATTTGTGCCCTAATCCTTTCTATAAGTACCCCTTTCATTTCCTTTGCTTCTTTTTCCATTTCCGAATCTCTGAAAATTACTCCGTTACTCCGGCCATTTCAGTGTGAGACTCCGGCAATTTCAGTGTGAGGTCCCAGCGCTCGTGATTCTTAAGGTAAATTCTTGATTCCTTCTTCCCTCTGTTCCGTTTTTCTCATTTCTCAGTGATAGATTCTGGAGATAACAGCCCGTCAGGAAGTGTGGCGGGGAGTTCTGCTCCCTCCATCGCGGCCCGTCGGTGGTGAGGTCGCGGTGGGGGCGAGCTATCCGTGGTGGTCTTTTCTTCCGAGATCGTAAGTGACGTGCTTGTGCCTATCCATGGGGAAGTTTCATCTAAGAAGCAAGACTACTTGCGCCATTGTGCGACAGACGAGCCTCCATTTTCGAACCTCAATCCCGACGATCCTGAAGTTCAAATATTAGAAGAAGCGGGAGATGGGGCCATCATGGCGATCCCCGAGCTAGTGGACCCTGCAAAGTTCAATTTCCTTTCAGATGAGGTCATTCCTGATGTCCCAAGCGAGGATGATGAAGTCGATGAAGTGGACCCAGACTTCGGCTTCGGGAAAACGTGGTTGGTTCTCGCGATATGGTTCCTCGACCGACTCGGGTTCTGGAAGACAGTTCATTTGTTGCGAAAGATGTGAATAGTATCGTGACCGAGGCCGAACTCTTCGTGTGGCGGGACAGGTTCCAGGTTCCGAGCGATGTTCATTTCTAGGTTCCTCAGCATGAGGTCGATTTCGCTGATCAGGTGTCAGATGGTTATGTGGTGATGAACTACAATACCATGAAGGCGGGGCTCCGTTTCCCGCTTCACCCCATTATCACCGATCTGTTGCGGTTTTTGGGTCTGGCGCCTATGTAGATCGCTCCAAATGGGTGGAGCACAATTATAGGGCTCTTATCGTTGTTCGGTCAGGTTCAGCTCCGAGTGTTCCCTTCCGTTAAGAAGATAAATTCTCTCATCTCGCTGGCGAAGTGGGGAAAAGGTCGGGGATACTATTATGTGAAAGCTCGCCCCCACATGAAGCTGGTTGAGGACCTTCCGAACAGGGTCCAAGACTGGAAATAGAAGTGGTGGTTGGTCGGGGAAGCGTGGAAAAGTTCGGTCTTCGCCCTTGGTTCGCTCGGATATCGCGAGATACCTCGTGATTACATGACGTTTAAACATAAGTCTTTTGAATTTACCTTCATCCATTATACTGATTTAACTTTTCCTCCTTATTGCAGCTCCCAAGAATTCCAAGACTTCCAAACTCTCTCTTCCTTTCCTCGTTCGGTTGATCCATGTGTGTCTCATTGATCCCGACGAGCCATCTTTAACCGTTCTACAAAGGTTGAAGTGCTTAGAGTTTGCTGGCTTGACAGTCCCACCTCGTTCCTTGCTGGTCGGCGATATTCCTGGTAAGTGATTTGGACATCATCCGACCAGACCTGCTTATTTATCCATTCGTTAACTGGCCTGACTTTTCGTTTGTTTCCAGTTTCCTTTATTGAGCCTATACACTTCACCTCTGCAAAGATCCTTGACGAGATGCAGAACCTCAATGCCGAGGATATGCGAGAGAAGGTCGCTCGCGCTCTGGCTCTGTCCAGGCAGCGATCGGAACAGAAAAAGGATGCTGCTGTGAGTGGGGCTGCTGAGACTCCACCCCTGAAAACCAAAACTGATGCCGCCCTGGGGCGAGGTCAAAAAAGGGGGGCCACCGAGGCGCAGCCATCTGGGAGGGGTTCTCCAAAACGGGCCCGAGCATCCGTGGATATGGATGCACTCTGGAACTCCTCGAGCGGAAAGGTGGTACTCTCGGGTTTGGCGGGGAACCCAGTTACAATTGTGGAGATCACCCAGCGCCGGGATCGCGAGGCCGGGGACCGTACTTTCCTAGGCTGGAACCCCAAATCTCGTCCACGGTAACTCTTTTTTTTGGTGGTATTATCACTCTTTTTTGCTTGTCCCGAAAAAGCTCATATTCATGCCTGGTTATCTCGCAGATACAAGCTAGATGATGGGGTCTTCCGAGGTGAGGCAACACGCAATTTTCTGTGGTCGCGAACTCCTGCGGCCAATGATGCGAAACCTTCTTACCTTCGTCAGATCCCCATTGATGCTCCGAAGTCCTGGACTTTGGATCTCCATGAGAAGGCCCATACCCAACAGTTCTCTGAGAATCTGACCTCGGGGATCGCCCACATGTGCCGCTCTTTGGCTTTCTTTGAGCGGAGCAGAGAGCAATATGGCAGGGCGAGGCCTGCACGATGATGGAGATGGATCTGGCGAGGTCATTGAAAGAGCGGGAGGCTGCCATCACTGCTAAGCTTGCAGTCGAGGGGAAGTTGAAAGAGGTGGTCCAGGAGTGAGATGGCTTAGAGGGTAAGATTTCACAGTTGAAGAAAAGTCTCGATCTCCGAGATACGAAGATGAAGGGGTGCATGGACAAGATAGCCGAGTTGGAGGATCGGTGTCGCAGGCTAGAAGCTGAGGTCCACGAACATCCCTCCACTGTTAAACTGGAGCGCCACCATGTCTCGAACATAGCGTATATTCACTCCTTTTCCAATGCCGTTCGAGCCTGCCACCGAGCTGGCGACCTTGAAGGGGCCCGAGGCGCTATGAAAGAGTTGCTTGTCGCCTATATGCACAATAATCCCATCGGGGAAGAAGAAGATCTCCCCATCAAGGACCTGGCCACCTACGGTGTTGATTTCAGCTTTCTCCCCCCACGAGCCAACCTTTATGACCCTGAAGAGCACCTCGAGATGTTGAACGAAGAGGTGGGGAGGGAGCAAGATGAGGGCGAGGTCGCTGGTGGTAGCGGTGTTGGTGAAGATGATGGAGATGGTTCAGGGAAATGGGCTGGCGTTAAGATTACCGGAGTCGAACAAAATGTGTCGACTAACCCTACTGAGGGGACCTCGGATGCTCCGCCGAGCTGACTTCCTTGATGATTTTCTGCGGCAGTATGCCACTTGCCTTCGGAGTTTCTCTGTGACCACCCTTCAGGGTTTTCTAATCAGTTTGTTAGGTTGCCCTTCGGGGTGTGTAAGTGTCTGCCAGTGGGGCGAAAGATTTCTGTTGCCTTGGCGTTGTACTTTTGTCGCCTCCGGGCCTTTTTAATGAAATCACAATTCCTTTTCATTTCTCTTAATTACGAGTCCGTGTATGTTTCTTCTTGAGAACCTGTATAATGAACAATCAATGACCAAAGATCTGTTAATTGGTAGCGACTTGATTGTCGGCTTAGATAGGGTAAGCGACATGATTGCCTTCATATTCTTGGCATTGTCGACTTTATCTTTTTCATTTACGAATTTATTTCTGATCGAATTCGTGGGAGGTCGGGGACCAGTTCCCCCAGTTCATGAATGTAAAAAGATGGTATGCGACATAATAACCCTCACATGTTCTTGGCTTAGCCGACTTAGACTGGGCATGCGACCGAGGTCGACTTAGATAGGGTATGCGACATACTAGCCTTCACATATTCTTGGCTTAGCCGATTTAGACTGGGCATGCGACCGAGGTTGACTTAGATAGGGTATGCGACATACTAGCCTTCACATATTCTTGGCTTAGACGACTTAGACTGGGCATGCGACCGAGGTCGACTTAGATAGGGTATGCGACATACTAGCCTTCACATATTCTTGGCTTAGCCGACTTAGACTGGGCATGCGACCGAGGTCGGCTTAGATAGGGTATGCGACATACTAGCCTTCACATATTCTTGGCTTAGCCGACTTAGACTGGGCATGCGACCGAGGTCGACTTAGATTTTTTCATTTGGGAATCTATTTCTGACCGAACTCATGAGAGGTCGGGGACCCATCCCCGAAGTTCGTAAATGTAAAAAGATGGTACAAATTTGTGTTATAAGTCATAACTCATAGAGAAATGTACAATCGATCTAGTTTTTCCAACTCATAGTTATTGGTAGAACTTCTTCAGGTGGGTCGCATTCTACGGATACATCGCGGGAACGCCCTTCAAGTCCTTGAGCAGGTAAGCCCCATTTGGCAAGCATTTCGAAATCTTCATGGGTCCCTCTCAGGTTGGGCCAAAAACTCCTTTCTGGATGCCGAGGATCCTTTTTAAGACGAGGTCGCTGACCTTGAATCTTCGGATCTTTGCTTTTGAGTTGTAGTATTTCTCCGACTTTTGTTTGTAATTTGCATTTTTTAAGTTGGCTTCCAATCTTTTTTCTTCGAGGAGGTCGAGGCTGAGAGACATGGTTTGATTGTTGTCCTCCGTGACTGTTTGCGATGTCCGCTGACTTCTGACGATGACCTCCGTGGGTATGACCGCCTCTGTCCCAAAGGCCAAGGCGAAAGGTGTTTCCCCCGTCGAATTTCGGAAAGTCGTCCTATACGACCATAGGATGCTTGGAAGCTTGAAAGCCCACAATCCCTTTGACTCAATGAGTTGAGTTTTTAGGGTGTGTTTGATTATTTTGTTCACCGCCTCAACATGTCCATTGGGTTGGGGGTGATAGGGAGTGGAGAACCGCTTTGCGATTTTCCAATTTGAGAAAAAAAGCATCGATCTCGAAACCATCAAACTGCTTCCCATTATCTGTGATGACTGCTTGCGGTAAACCAAAATGGCAAATGATGTTTTTCCATATAAATCGAATGATTTTCTCCTGGGTAATGGTCGTCAAAGGTTCTGCTTCCGCCCATTTGGTGAAATAGTCTACTGCGACCACCGCAAACTTTAAACTTCCTGGGGCTTTTGGGAAAGGACCGATCAGGTCGATCCCCCACTTTGCGAAAGGCCACGGGCTATAGATCGATGTGAGTTCCTCCAGAGCTCGCTTGATTTTTGGTGCGAAAAATTGGCACTGCTGGCACTTCCTTGCGTACGCAATCACATCCTTTCTTAGAGTTAACCAATAATAGCCCTGTCTGATCGTCTTGTAGACGAGTGACTGACCTGCGGTGTGATTCCAACAATCTCCCTCATAGATTTCTTTTAAAACTGCTTGGCCTTCCTCCGGGGTGATGTATTTTAATAAAGGTAGAGAGAAACTTCGTTTGTAAAGTTGTTCGTTGATTAAGGTGTATCTTGCTGCTCTTAGCTATAACCGCCTAGCTGCGATCTTATCCTCTGGCAGTATTCCTTTCTTGATGTATTCTTTGATCTCAGTCATCCAACTATTTTCTGGGGTCGTGATCTGGAAAACTTCACTACGAGTGCTTGATCGACTTGCCTGGTTCGCCCAAGTTATTTCTTTTATGTTGACGACGACGCAACCTGCTGAGAGAGTGTTGAGTCTGGTAACCGCTATGTTGTCCATGTCTGCGGCTCCTTCAGACGTGGCCAAACGTGCTAAAGCATCTGCCTGTGTGTTTTCTGTTCGAGGTATCAACTTCATTCGCACTTCTTCGAACTTTTCAATGAGGCTCCTCGCGATCTGGTGGTATATCACCATCTACTCGCCCCGTGCCTCATATTCTCCCGATAACTGGCATATGACCAGCTGAGAATCGTTGTACACCTCCAACTTTCGTACCCCAATGGACATTTCCATTTCCAGGCCATTTATCAAGGCTTTGTATTTCGCTTCGTTGTTGGTGGCATGAAAATCGAAACTTATAGCCGTGGTGAAAGATTGTTGTTCAGGACTGATTAGGACCACTCCAGCCCCTGCTCGGGTGCTCGTCAAGGAGCCATCGACATGCAGTGTCCATGGGATGTCGATCGCCTCCAGCGTCTTTTCCGGAAAGGTGAGTTCAGTGAGGAAGTCGGCGAGGACCTGAGCTTTGATCGTAGTTCGGGGTGCGAAGGTGATCCTGAACTGCCCTAACTCGATGGACCATTTCAACAATCTTCCGGCTGTGTCAGGTCGGTGCAGCACTTATCTCAGCGGCATGGTAGTCAGTACCTCTATCTGGTGATCGAAGAAATATTGTCGCAGTTTTTGAACACTCATAATCAAGGCGTAAATGAGCTTCTCGAGCGGCGGGTACTTGAGCTCGGCATCATTTAGGGTCTGGCTGATGAAGTATATAGGAAAATGGTACTGGCCTTCTGCCCATACTAATACTGCGCTGAGAGCGGACTCCGAGGCCGCGAGGTATAGAAATAACTTCTCGCCTGGTATGGGTTTAGCCAAGATTTGGGGGTCGGAGAGGTATAGTTTGAGCTTTAGAAATGCGGCTTGGCATTGCGGGGTCCATGAGAACTTTCCTTTCTTCATGGCTTCGAAAAAGGGTTTGCACTTGTCCTCCATTCTGGATATGAATCTGTTGAGAGCTGCGAGACATCCGATCAACCTCTGGACTTCTTTTATGTTGCGAGGTAATTTCATGTCCATGATGGCTTTGATTTTCGTTGGGTTAGCTTCGATACCTCGCTGACTAATGATGTGGCCCAGGAACTTTCCTGAACCAACTCCGAAACTGCATTTCTTGGGATTCAGGCGCATGTTGTACTTTCTTAGTATGCCAAAGGTTTGGGCGAGGTGGCCCAGATGATTTTCTTTCCTTTCACTTTTCACTACAATGTCGTCGATGTATACTTCCATGGTCTTCCCAATCTCGTCGACGAACATCTGATTTACCAAACGCTGGTAGGTCGCCCCTGCGTTCTTTAAACCAAACGACATTATCTTCCAACAATACACGTTCTTCTCCATCAGAAAGGATGTGTGTTGTTGGTCATCTTTATCCATGGCGATCTGGTGATATCCGGCGAATGCATCCATGAACGTCATTATCTCATGTCCAGCTGTGTTGTCCACGAGGTGGTCGATGTGCGGCATTGGAAAGTAATCCTTCGGGCAAACCTCATTGAGGTCGGTAAAATCGATACATAACCGCCAAGAGTTGTTTCTTTTTTTACTAGTACCGCGTTGGCCACCCACTACGGCTAATCTGCCTGCTCAATCAATTTGTTGTCTAGTAACTTCTTTACTTCCTCGGCCAGGGCTGCATATTTCTCAGGGCCGAACTTTCTCCTTTTCTGGGATATTGGTCTCTTTGATGGGTCGATGTTTAGTTTGTGGCATGCGACCTCGGGGTCGATGCCGACCATGTCTTCATGCGACCATGCAAATACGTCTAGATTCTGTTTGAGGATATCTATCAATTGATCTCGCAAGTCGCTGTGGATTCGTGTTCCGATGGTCACGCTTAGTTCTGGTCGATCGAGGTCGATGGGAATTGTTTCGAGCTCTTTGATATGGGTTGCTCGTTGATTGTTCTTTTCCATTCTTGGATCAAGGTTAGATGTTCGCTGTTCGGAATCGACCTCCATTGGCTCAAAACCGAGGTGAGGTTCTAAATCTGGTAAATCTCGTATGGGTTTTTCTTTTGCTGTGATGTCAACTTCCATAGGTGTTACATTTGTTCCTATTACATTGTCCACTTTCATCTCGTCATTCTTTTTTTCTTCTCGGGGTGGAGCTCGGTTAGTACAACCTGGCTCCACCTCCGATTTTTTACCAAAATAAAAAGCAGAATTTAAATCGACACGAGTGTAAGCTAAACATTTTCTTGTAGTGATCTGGTCACCTTTGATGGTACCAATCTTCCCGTAAAATCCGGGAAACTTAATACAATAAAAGTAAGACGAGGCAGCAGCCCCGAACTCATGTTCGAAAGGCATGCCAAAGAAAGCGTTGAAGTTTGACGGGGCGTCGATGATCACAAAATCCAACTGTCTTGTAGCCTTTACTTCTACGTCCAAAGTCGAGGTGATTTCCACGGCCAGGCGGATCATTCCATAGGCCTCAACAGGCTGATTCCCGAAGCCCCGAATTCTGACCTCGCAGGGCTCGACATAGGACTGGAAATTGCCGAGCAGATCTAACGTTTTCTTAAAATGGATATTGCAAAAAGATCCATTGTCGATCATGACGTGGTGGACCAGCGCCCCCATATTCTGGCCGAGATCACCAGTGGGTCCCAGTTCGGAAAAACCACCCCATCCTTGTCCTCTTCGGTGAAAGTTAGCTGCTTTTGATTTGGGGCAATGGTGTTGATCAGAAGGTAATTTAGCACGACATTATCGAGGGCACGCATCTTGGCCTTCTGACGTCGGTTTGATAGGGACGTCGCTGGGAGAAAACCCCCAAGGGTCCCCCTAGTAGGGCAGATCATGTGGATGACCCTGTTCTCCGCTCCCGCTGGAATCTGTGGACCTTGCTTTTTTTGGTTGGGCTGGTTTCCCGGCGGTGGCGCTTGTTGCTGATTTTGCTGCTGTCTTGGCTTAACAAACCTTTCCAATTTACCTTCCTCATATAACCTCGAGCTCCCTTTGTAGGTCGCGGCAGTGTTCGGTGGCATGTCCAATGGAGTTGTGGTAATCGTAAAATTTCCTCGGGTTGAGTTTGGAAGGGTCCAGGTACATCTCTTTGGGTGGTGGGATATGTTGCTTGTCTCTAATCGCCTGAAAGACCCGAGCTACATTCATGGTTAGCTTCTCCAAGAGTTTTACCTCCAGAGAGTTATCAATTGGCTTGAAGGCCCCTGGGGCTCGGTAGTTCGTGAATCAAGATCTCTTGAAAGGCTTCTCGGATTTCTGTTCGGGTTTCTTGGCTTCGACCTTCACCTCGCTTGGTCGCTGCTCGCCCAGCCTTGAGGTCAGTATTTTGGCGTTGGTGATCATGACCCCTGCCCGGTATCGGAAATCGGCGTAGCTCGATGGATAGTATTTGTTCATCATCTTCCAGAGTTTCGTTCCTCTTTTCAAACCATGCACTACCCCCAAGACCTTGGCCTCATCACCCAATGGCTCCCCTTCCATAATAAGTAGGTCTATTCGATCAATATATGCCCGATCAGATTCCTCCTCGAACTGATAGATGTTCGCCAAGCGTTGCTTCGTTCCCCTGTGCGGAGTCAGTGAGGCGAAGTGGGTGAGGAATAATTGAGTCATTTGATGGAAAGACTCTATGGACATCGGTGGTAGGGTGTTGAACCATCGGTAAGCTTGATCGCCCAGGGTGAGTGGGAAAAGACGGCACTGGGTAGCATCGGTTGCCCCCATGGAGTTCATGTAGGAAGTGTACTTGCTCACATGGTTGATTGGATCAGTGCTACCGTTGTACTGTGTGATGGAACTGACATTGGTCTTGATCTTCACGGGGGAAAGCATGATCGTAGGTGATAACGGCGAAATGGGTATCTTCGTGGTAAGGGGCCCTCCCCCTTTATTCGCTAGCTGTTCTTAGAGATCCTTGATATTCTGAAGGATGGCGGCCATCTGTGGGGATTCATCCTGCTTTGCGACCTCATCGTGATGACCACGAGGTGGGGAGTTTCTTTCTTGTTGGCGGGGTGATGGAGTTCGATGACGTCTGTATGGTGATGGAGTTCGCTCCGTGGGTGAAGGACTTCATCCGAGTCGATCCTGTGCCGACACTCTTTGTCTATGTCCACCTTGGGCCACCGATCCAGAAAATGATCTCTCAGGCTCGACCCGGTCGCGCTGTGCTGGTCTTGGTTGATCTTGTCGAGGTTCGCGACCTCAGTGTGGGCCATCATCGAAACCTTTTGAGAACAAATGTCTATGGATGGGGTTTGGTACATCGTTTGGGTCACGCCGATAGACTTGGGTATGTTGGGTTCCGTGGGAATTAGCTTCCTGACTTCCCTCGCGGTGAGGCCCCTCATGGCGAGGTTCTTCGCGGCGAGGTACTCTACAATCCGACTTTCCTTGGCGGGGCTCCTCGCGGTGGGAGTCCCCGCGCCTTTGGCCTTCGCCCTTGCTTTGGGCTTTCTGGTTCAGGTTGTGGCGCAGGTCGCCGTCGGGGATTTTCATTTCAGTTTGCTTTTGGTGCAATTCGGCGATGGCCTCATCAATGTCCTCAGGGGTGCGGATTTTCTCGAGCTTTTGAGCGATTTTGGCGGTAGGGCCTCCGGCGTTGCGGTTGCTAGTGGCCGGACCGCTAACCCCCGCCCCAACAGATCGGCATAAGGCCTACATGGCCTTTTTCTTGGTGATCAAGGTGGCTTGAGACATGTTTTGGGAATGTCGAGAAGGATTTTAGGTGAGTGTGGGGAATTTTGTCGAAGATTCGTGCGGAATACTCCAATGAGAAAACACTAATACTTTTAGCACTATTTTTCTTGAAGAGTACCCTCCTTCTAGCGCCAATTGTTGTGTACTAAAATATGAGGGTTATGATGTAAGATGTGGCTTAATGATCTTAATAACACAAATAATAAATATGTAAAGTGGATTGCACTTATGAGATATGTGTTGAGCAATTAATTTGCAAGAGGTTTGGTAGGATATTAATTTCTCCTCTTTCTTGGTCATAAATGACCCATATTTATAAGGTTTGGGAGAGTGGAGCTCATTCTCCCGAATTATAAGTACAAGTAGCCGGACATAGCTCTGCCAAACATTAAATGCTACATGATTGACGTGACTTGGGTTGGAGGTCGCTGGGAGGTCGCTCGAGGCATTAAGAGCTCGTGCACCTCGCTGGGACGTCACCCGAGATAAATCCGGATTTGCAGGGATTTAGCCGTCTAACTACTCCTAGCTACTCATCATTACCGTCCTTTACTGACGCATCTCTGATTAAGGCCATTCTTAGGTAAGGTTCCTGGTGCTGCTCGCTTGCCAAGGGTCCCATCTCCATTAATGTTCCGTACTTGTGTCAGTGTGCGACCTGAGGTGAGTCGAGGACGCATACTGTGCTCGATGAGCCTATGTTTCCATTTCATCAGCGGGGTGCCATACTTGTGTAAAATTTGGTCCGGTCCCTCCTCTACTTCTCGCTAAGTCGGGCCTGACCTCGCGCGATACGCCCACAACACCTACATCGCCCAAAAGGATGACCTAGCTCCATCTCGCCCGAGCTCGCTATCAGGAGCCCTAGTGCAAGGCCTCCTCCATTTTTACATTTACCTCATGGACATCAACATTTCTGTCCTCACATTTGGTGTTCTCTAATTGTGAATGAATAAACTTGTTTTTGTACTACTATTGGCGAGATCGATCAAGAACTCAGTTGGATTCATTGCCATATGTGTCGGCTCTTAGCTTACACCATCTCGCTAGTTTGCCTGTTTAATTAACAATCCCATATCGCCAGAGCTCGCAACTCCAGAGCTCGCAAACAACTCGTAACTCCATAGCTCGCCAATATCCCGCAATTTGCGCCAGCGGTTGGCCTGTTGGGGTTATACTGAAAAGTATGCTTTTTACTTTGTATAACCAAACTGAATTTCTTATTTATTTACTGAAATAAATTATTTATCACGGTTGCACTAAATATGAATGAATGTTATATATATTTATTGCAAACCCGTTCGATAAGAAAGTACGTATTATGTTGAAGTTAATTTGGTGATACCAGATCACAGAAGATCAAATTAACAGTCCTCGTGATTAAGTACAAATTCACAACCCAGATGGAATTGAACAATCCATCATGAAAGGTTGAAGTGTAAGGCTCATATCGGCTTATCTTGACCAAGAGAATTACACTAGTGCATGACGATGAGCTGAATAGGACCTACAGGAGGATAAATTCTTCGGTACTGAATATACAAGAATTAGACCTTAGTGGTGCGTTATTTCTTAATCTTCGTTCCTTAAATAGGATCGTGTGAAATTAATAACTATTGCTTTGACTTATGATGGGAAGAGAATCATTACGATTCGATACCTTATATCTTAGGCAATATTATAAGTTACACGATGATCGCTAAGATTTAATACGGAGAATCGTGTACAAGCGCGTCTTGCTTGATTTGTCCCCTTAGTGGGCTCAGAATCTTTATCATACCAAATCTTGCAAGTGGAAATTTATTTCCGGTATGGATAATAATGTTGAGCTGTCTTTACTCCAAGGACAAAGATATTAATTAATATAAAGCTTGTTCAGTGGCTTAATTAATTAGTGGACTAAGATAATCTTAAACACCGGAAATAATGATCGGGAGCCATATTATTGTGAAGTCGTAATGTGGGTTAAGATGGATAGTTCAATATTAATTTTATAGTGGAGTAAATTAATATTAGTGGACTTGAATAATATTTTGGCTAAATATTATAGTTTCGTAGTCCATTGGAGGTCCAATCTTAATTCTCCTAAAGGCCCCTCAAATAGCCCAAATTAAAGTCCAATTAATGAAAATGAGAAGAAAATATTTTGCCTAATTTTTTCACAATGATTTTCGGAAATTTGGGTAGGAAAGAGAAAAAAAAAATTCTTGATTTTCTTGGAAATATCTTATGGAATAAATATTTTTGAGATACAAGTTTATTCCATAAATTCAAGAAAGGAAAAGGATCTTATTTCTTCCTATCTCATATGATATTTTCGAAAATATTGAACAAGAAAGGAGGAGGAAATTTTGTTGGGAGATATTTTGGGAAATAGAATATATTGGATATATTCTAGATTGTATCTTGAGGAAGAAGCAAAGAAATTTCCCAATGCCCAACTAAACCTAATTTTCATCCCCCCTAGTCTATAAATAGGGGATGAATTTTTCATCACCAATTGCAATTCCATGTGTTGGAAAAATTAGAAATCCACAAAGGTGTTGGCAAAAATATTTTTATTTTCTCCTTTAAATTAAAATCGTACGTTGATAATCCTCCCACCGGATTACGTTCATGGACGTGGGACATATTTGGGAAGGCACTTTGGGTTGATCCATCGTCTCAATGATTGTCTCTACGAGAGGTTAGTATTTACATAATTCCTAGATTCCGCATGCTTAGGATTTACGTGGATAACTTGTACGCATGTTGCTTAATTGCTTGTTTAATTATTATGTTGAATTGATTTAGGATTAATTCATGCTAGTAATTAATTGATTAATTTAAATATGTATTTAAATTCATCTCGAATAGATCCGGGCACCCCTAATTTCCCAACAATCGTATCACAACCTCTGGTTTGAGCTCTCGCTTTTAAATTGTTATTTAAATTATGTTGGCCATTAAATTTTATTGAAAATTGGATAGTAGAATTGCTAGATCTGTTTTGCAGGTATCCAATTGTCATGGTATTTAATGTGTTTATTTATTTCATGCGTATTATTGGTTTTAATTCGACTCGTTCGAATTTGTTTTTCTCTTGAGAAAATCCACGAGTAGATTAGGCTATTTGATTTGTTCAATGTAATGGACTAGTCTAGATTTAGGTTTATTTATTTTGTAAAATAAATTGTAACCTGATCGAAGATGAAGACGGAGGCGAGAAATTAAAACGGATCCAAAACTGTACGTGGGTAATGTGTGTCGCGCGAAACGTGCCAAGGGAGGCACGCGTGCAATGTGGACTTCGCTAGTCGAACGGGCTTGGTGCACGGCCACGGTGGGATCGGCGCGGGCGTCAGCACGGGCGCTTCAGGCCGGGCGCTGGCGCCGGAGGAGGGTGTTTAGGAGAGGGCGCGGCGAAGGGCGAGCGACGACCGATACGGTTGGGTCGGGTGTAAGGCATACACCCCGACCCGTGAGCTGATCGGTGCACGAGACGTGACTTTTCGAGACGTTCGAGTGGGAGAAATTCAAGACGACGCTTCTTCAAAATCAAGCCAAGAAAAATCAAACCATGACAATTGGATAATATGTGTCCAATATCTTTATTTTTCTGCTTTGCTTGATTTATTGTTGTATTTTCTTATGCTTTATTTAATTTGTTTAACTGTGTTTGCATGAGAATTGCTCAATGAAAAATCTCAAAATTTTAAAAAATTACTAAGTATTTTAAACAATTAATTTGGTTTTGAATCAAATTAATTATTGACCTCCATGATTTATTTAATTGTGAAATCTTTTGGAGAAATTCCCCTAAGGGACGGCCAAAAGAAAACTTTCACTAGAATAAATTCCCAAAAGGATGATTGTGAATTATTATTAGTGGCGACGATGACCCTCCCAAGAGGCTCGATCAAAACAAAGTAGTAATTCTGTATTTAATCATGGTTATTACTTAGGTACAAAATTGATATGCATATACTTCGCCGAAGTCCCTGTCAATTTTGTATTGGTTAAGTGGGAGTCAACTATTAATTAATTCTTTAATTTAAGCTTCGTAACTGATCTTGTTTGGAACCTGCTTGAATATGATTTAAATGATAACCCTCACAAGAGGCTCATTTAAAACTGTTTTGAGATGTTGGCTGATGCATGTTCATATTTTTTTGAGATTTCAATATGAACCATGTGATCGAATTATGTGATATCCTTTTGTGTTGATCCGGATATTGACACAAATACATGTTTATTTCAGTTCAGCATGTCGCAACCTTTTAATCCATTGAAATATATGCTCAAAGAAAACCAACTTACTGGTGAAAACTATGGAGTTTGGAAAAGAAATATGAAATTTGTCCTCACTGCACAACCACAACATTGGGTTCTTGGCGGATCCGAACCTGAAAAACTTACTGAAGGGTCATCAAATGCGGAGAGATCCATGTATGAAATTTGGGAGCAGGCCAACAAATTTATGAAGTGTATAATCTTGACTTCATTGTCTGATGATTTGAAACACATTCATGAAGATGTTGAAACAGCTGTGGAAATCATGCAAAGTCTCGAGGAAATGTTTTCAACAGAAAGTCGCATGACTGAACATTTTCATCATAATGGCGTGGCCAAGCTAAAGATGACAGAGGGAACACCTGTGAGGGATCATGTTCTCAAAGTCAGGCGTCATTTTGAGAAACTTGCCTACCTCGGTGCTAAGTATGATGATGGGGCTCAAATCGAATTCTTTCCTAACTCTTCCAAGATGTTTTAATGAGTTTTACTGTAGTTTTGTGATGAGCGATCACATGTTTACTATGGATACTCTACAAGAGGTCTTGGAGATGATAGAGAAATATTTGGGACAAGAAGACGAGGCTTTGGTGACTAAGAAACTTCTTTCAAGATCTAGGCCAGTGGAAGGCAAGATCAAAGTGAAGATGACCAGTCATAAACAAAGTAAAGCTCGTACTAAGAAAGGTAAAGGTAAGACGGTCAGTAGGTTAGGGATCCAAAAGAAATCAAATGGGAAGTGTTTTAACTGCGGTGAAAAAGGACATTGGAGGTTAGCCTGTTCCAAACCCAAAAGGTATGGAAAGAAAGGTAATTCTCTCGCACTAGTTGTTGAAACTTGTTTAGCGGCGTATGCTACCCATTCATGGGTAATGAATACGGGATCCACTTATCATGTTTGTTTCACATTACAGGGGTTCCAGCGGACCCATCAACTTAGTGGGAGAGAGATCCTAATCACGCTAGGCGATGCTACGAGAGTGGCAGCTGAAGCAGTGGGAGACGTGCACCTGTCTTTTGAAGACAAGAGTTTAATTTTAAGAGATGTTCTTTATGTTCCTGTTTTTCAGAAAAAAACTTTTTTTTTCTGTTTCAAAACTTTTTGCTGATGGATATTATGTTCGTTTTAATAAAAATGTTACTGTTTTTCGTAACAATTTGGTTATCTGTCATGGAACTTTAAAGAACAATCTCTACATTATTAACTGTGCACACCACTCACGAAATGCATCCTGCAACACATCTACTGTTTCAAGCAAAAGAAAACGTTCGATCAATGTGAACGAGACACTTCTTTGGCACCTAAGATTAGGTCATATTAACCCAAAGAGGATCCAAAGGTTGGTCCAAGATGGTTCATTGGAGTCCCTCCTGATTGAACCATTTCCAACTTGCGAATCATGCTTAGAGGGTAAGATGACCAAGAGGGCATTTGGAGCCAAGGGGCTTAGATCTAAAGAAGTGTTGGAGATCGTTCACACCGATGTGTGTGGTCCAATGCAAATCAAAGCTAGAGGTGGCTACGAGTATTTCGTTACGTTTATCGATGATTACTCACGCTATGGGTACATTTTCCTAATGAAGCATAAATCTAAGACTTTTGATAAATTCAAAGAATTTAAAGCTCAAGTAGAGAATCATAAGGAAAATAGTATCAAGTTTCTATGATCTGATCGTGGAGGCGAATACCTCAGCGATGAATTTTTGAACTACCTGTCGGATGAAGGGATTGCATCCCAGTTGACTGCACCCGGTATCCCTCAACAAAACGGGGTTGCAGAACAAAGAAACAAAACGCTTCTAGAAATAGTGAGATCAATGATGAGTTACACAGATTTACCGAAATCGTTTTGGGGTTATGCCCTGCAAACAACAGCTTATATTCTGAACTTAGTGTCATCCAAATTGGTTCCCAAAACCCCTAGAGAATTGTGGACAGGGCGCAAGCCCAGCTTAGGACACATGAGGATCTGGGGGTGTCCGACATACGTGTTGGACAAGGAAGCTGGT
Source organism: Stenogyne calaminthoides (assembly GCA_037126765.1). Classification (NCBI taxonomy): domain Eukaryota; kingdom Viridiplantae; phylum Streptophyta; class Magnoliopsida; order Lamiales; family Lamiaceae; genus Stenogyne; species Stenogyne calaminthoides. Next base: position 5,152,367 of record JBBCBC010000007.1, read on the forward strand.
AAGTTGGATGCACGTTCAGAATTAAGGTTGTTTGTAGGATACCCCGAAGGAACGAAGAGATGCATGTTCTATGGTCCCGAAGATCAAAAGGTCGTAATCAGTACGCACTTTAGATTTTTGGAAGAAGACTATATGAACAATAAAAAACCTAGAAGAGAGATTATCTTAGAAGAACTTAGGGGGCCAACTCCGTTGCCAACTGTACAAGACGACGTACCATGCGTCACACCCACACAACCAGAACCTCGTCATAGTGGGAGGGTTGTTAGACAACCTGAGCGATTCTTGGGGATAGGAGAGTCCTCGGACTTGATCTCAGGAGAAGAATCAGATCCATGGTCCTACAACGAGGAGATCCAAGACAAGGATGCTGAATCTTGGCAAACCGTAATGAAAGCCGATATGGGTTCAATGGATCACAATAAGGTGTGGGAGCTAGTCGAACCACTTAATGGGGAAAGACCTATTGGATGTAAGTGGGTATACAAGAGAAAAGAGGATCAGACGGAAAGGTTGAAACTTTTAAAGCAAGACTCGTGGCGAAAGGGTACACTCAGAAAGAAGGGATCAACTATGAGGAAACTTTTTCGCCCGTAGCCATGCTCAAGTCCATCTGAATTCTCTTGTCGATTGCTGCGCACCTAGATTTTGAGATCTGACAAATGGATGTTAAGACAGTTTTCCTTAACGGAAGTCTTGACGAGGAAATCTATATGCAACAACCCGAAGGCTTCATTGAAAAAGGCCAAGAACATCTGGTTTGCAAGCTAAAGAAGTCCATTTATGGGCTGAAGAAAGCATCCCAAGCTTGGAATCAATGTTTTGATCAAGATATAAAATCCTACGGTTTTGATCAAAACAATTTCGAAAGTTGTGTTTACAAAAGGCGTGACGGAACTACCTTGGTATTTCTAGTACTATACGTAGACGACATTCTGCTCATTGGGAACAATGTAAAGATGTTGTCAGACGTAAGGGCATGGCTATCAAAACAATTTGATATGAAGGACTTGGGAGAAGCCGGTCACATCCTAGGGATCAAGATCACTCGAGATCGCAAGAAAATGATGACCAGGCTTTCGCAAGCTTCGTACATAGACACCGTTTTGAAGCGATTCAGCATGCAAGATTCCAAGAAAGGTTTTGTACCTTTCAGACACAGAATTCATCTATCCAAAGAAATGTGTCCCAAGACACAAAAAGAGATGGATGAAATGAAGGGCATTCCTTATGCTTCGGCTGTAGGAAGCCTCATGTATGCAATGCTGTGCACGAGACCGGATATCTGCTTCGCCGTAGGCATGGTGGCAAGATATCAAAGCAACCCTGGGAAAGAGCATTGGACGACAGTTAAAAACATTCTGAAGTATCTGAAGAGGACACGAGACAAAATGTTAGTTTATCAGTCAGACAATCTAATCCCCGTCGGTTACACGGACTCAGATTTTCAATCAGACTTAAACTCCAGAAAGTCAACCTCGGGTAGTGTGTTTTGCATGGGGGGAGGAGCCATGACTTGGAGAAGCGTTAAGTAGAAATGTATTGCCGATTCTACCATGGAAGCCGAATATGTAACTGCTTGTGAAGCAGCGAAAGAAACGGTTTGGCTCAGGAACTTCCTAGTGGACTTGGACGTTGTTCGGATTTGCCCAGCACAATCACGGTTTACTGTGATAACGCCGGAGCAGTTGCAAATTCAAGGGAACCGAGAGCCCACAAGGCCAACAAACACATAGAAAGAAAATATCATCTTATACGAGAAATCGTTAAGAGAGGAGACATAGAGGTGGCAAAGATTGCGTCCGAAGATAACCTAGCAAATCCATTCACAAAGGGTCTGCCTCAGAGTACATTCGATAGACATGTGGAAGGAATGGGTGTCAAGATCATTGCCAATCTGCTTTGAGTATAAGTGGGAGAAATATTATTAGGTTCGTGTAAGGTGACATTAGATGTCACATAGAACATGAGACGTGTTGTAGTATACTTAAAAGCAGACTTTGAGTATAAGTGGGAGATTGTTGGGGTTATACTGAAAAGTATGTTTTTTACTTTGTATAACCAAACTGAATTTCTTATTTATTTATTGAAATAAATTATTTATCAATGTTGTACTAAATATGAATGAATGTTATATATATTTATTGTAAACTCGTTCGATAAGAAAGTACGTATTACGTTGAAGTTAATTAGGTGATACCAGATCACAGAAGATCAAATTAACAGTCCTCGTGATTAAGTATAAATTCACAACCCAGATGGAATTGAACAATCCATCATGAAAGGTTGAAGTGTAAAGCTCAGATTGACTTGTCTTGACCAAGAGAATTAAACTAGTGCATGACGATGCGCTGAATAGGACCTACAGGAGGATAAATTCTTCGGTACTGAATATACAAGAATTAGACCTCAGTGGTGCATTATTTCTTAATCTTTGTTCCTTAAATAGGATCGTGTGAAATTAATAAATATTGCTTTGACTTATGATGGGAAGAGAATCATTACGATTCGATACCTTATATCTTGGGTAATATTATTAGTTACATGACGATCGCTAAGATTTAATACGGAGAATCGTGTACAAGCGCGTCTTGTCCCCTTGGTGGGCTCAGAATCTTTATCATACAAAATCTTGCAAGTGGAAATTTATTTCCGGTATGGATAATAATGTTGAGTTGTCTTTACTCCAAGGAAAAAGATATTAATTAATATAAAGCTTGTTCAGTGGCTTAATTAATTAGTGGACTAAGATAATCTTAAACACGGGAAATAATGACCGGGAGCCATATTATTGTGAAGTCGTAATGTGGGTTAAGATGGATAGTTCAATATTAATTTTATAGTGGAGTAAATTAATATTAGTGGACTTGAATAATATTTTGGCTAAATATTATAGTTTCATAGTCCATTGGAGGTCCAATCTTAATTCTCCCAAAGACCCCTCAAATAGCCCAAATTAAAGTCCAATTAATGAAAAGGAGAAGAAAATATTTTGCCTAATTTTTTCACAATGATTTTTGAAAATTTGGGTAGGAAAGAGAAAAAGATTGTAGGTCCCGAAAGGGTTTTGTGAGGGTGGAAGTCTAGAGGGGAGGGGTGAATAGACTTCCAAAACTTTTCGTGCGGATCAGGTGTGAACTGCAGATTACCCGATCAGAGTGCGAGTGTATCAGTTTAGACTGATGTTCAATCTTACTGAGTGCCTGAGGGCAGATCAGTTTGATATCTGTCAGTTTAAATGAGTGGTGCGGAAGCTTGTTTTAACCCGTGTGAAAAACTAGTTTTATCAATTCAGATTCTTAAGTCAGTTTTCAATCAGCTGACTAAAGTGTCAACCTGATCAGATCAGTTGCTTGGTGCAGATTGAGCTTAACTTAGAATATGTATGCAGTTTTAAACTCAGTTGTGTGAATAGTGTAAAGCAATAAGAAAGCAAGTAAATGCACACAATACTTTTTATAGTGGTTCAGACGAAACCCGTCTTACGTCCACTCTTCCCTTAACACAGGGGAACCTTAACCGAACTTAACCGAGCTTAACCTGCAGGACTTATATCCCTCACGGGATGGCCGATAGATGTTTACTGAGTTCACACTCTTCACAAACTTAACCTGCGGGACTTATATCCCTCACGGGATAGCCGAGATGTTTATTGAGTTCACACTCTACAGATGTTTATCGAGTTCACACTCAACCGAACTAGAAATCAGAAAACTATAATCCCTAGTCTGAAATCTTCCGGGAACAAACTTAACCTAACTTGCGTTTGGGTAAAGAATGTTTGAGGGTTCCAACTGGAAATCTATCCTGGTGTTTTAGGTAGCCAAAATGCTAGTGGATTGGATTTCTTGCTAAGAACAATGGGATGAACACTCTAAGAATAATCTTCAAAAATGGTGTTCTTTGAGCGGAAATTCTGAAGGCTTTTTGCTTCTTGAAAATCTGCGTTAATGTTGTTGTTCCGCTTTGCTCAATTGTTCATGTGATAGTAGTTGGTCTCTTGGCCTCTTTCTTTTTTACTTGATGAGCAATCCCATTTTATAGACCTCGAAATCAAAGAGCAGTTGGAGAGCAATTTGAATTTCGGGCTATATTAGGTAGGTTGTAGGATATGATTGTGACGTGCTCCGATTATCGGCGTGGCCGTAGGCATCATTAGCGCCGTTTTTGTCCGCAGCGTCGTATCCCGGAATGTCAGCTCTTTTTGTGCACGTGTCGCTTTCTCCTTGGCTTCGCGAGGCGGCACTTCAGATATTTGTCCGTTAGACGATTGTTATTCCTTTTGTAGAAGATTCGCTCTTATGCGGTGTATCTTTTTGATTGTCACGGTGTGAGTGACTTGATCGTAACCGATCGATCTACCTTTTGTTGAGTCTTCTGATGCATATTGTCTTAGCTCAAAACGCAGACTCCGCTGATATAGGTCTTCAGGTCTTCTGGTAGTCTTCTGATCTTCAGGTGACTCTGAGCCTCAGTGTATTCAAATATACCGAAGTCTTGAGTTTGTTCTCGAAGTCTTCGTGTTTATCCGAGTCTTCGTTTCATCTGAGTCTTGATGTCTATCTCGAGTCTTCGAGTTCATCCCGAGTCTTCGGAAGTGTCTTCTGTCTTCACCTGATCTTCTGACTTCTTGTCTTTTGATTATCTGACCTTATCTGGGTCATCTGATACTTCGATCTGACCTATACATATTGAGTTCCCCCTCAATATGTGACCTATCTTTTACATCAGCTATCTATACATTTCAGCTGGTCATCTTAATCCGATTCTAAGTCATCAGTCAACTAACAGGTCTGACTGGTCCTATTACAACCTATTTTGGAACTTCCATCAAAACTAAAATACAGATTTCCCAACAATTTCCCCCTTTTTGATGGAACCAAAACACTTAATCAGAAAAACAGATACCATGAATGGAAATGTAGAAAATATAAACAGTACACACCTCAGAAGATAATGAGATGTTGTCTTAGAATCAGTGAGATGGAATATTTCATTCAGATAGGTGTGTGCATTATAGAATACATGAAAAGCGTACCTATCATCTGATTCCAAGTTGTCTTCTTCAGGTGTACTTGAACATTTGCAGCTCTTTGGGGATGCCAAACATCCTGTACATCCTTTGCATTAGCTTGTCCAGCTCTTCTCTTCTATGGATCCCTCATTTTTTCAGCAAATCCATAGTAGATTTTCTTGAATTTAACAGGATCTAGCTTTTTGTCTGGACGCAAAGGTGGAAGGAGTAGTTCAAAGGGTGGAGCTTCTAAAAGATCGATGACATGATCTTGCCTTCTTTCATCACTTTATCGGTAGAAGTCGGATACTTTGTTTCAAACCCGGTTCGGAATTTATCATCATTTTTGATCGATTTTGATGAATTGGAATCTTCTCCCGGATGTAGACGTCCACATAACCATTCTCCTCTCGATCCGATCCCATTAAGAAGGATCTCACCGTCTTAAAGGATGTCTTTAACAGGTGCCGAAGGGCATTCTTCTCCCAAGCAATCTCCTCTGCTGCAGCTTCGTTCTTCCTCTTCCTTCGGATGTAAGCGATGTTTAGTCCCTTAGCCTCTGCTAACTTTTGCTTCTTGATGGCAGCCTCTCTTATTTTCTGTCTTGTCTGCTCTTGAATTTGTTCAGGAGTCATCTGGCTTTTGGTAGAGAGTGATTGGCCTTGTCTTTGATCTTCCGCAGTAGCTTTTGCCATCTTGCCTTTGCCTTTCTTCCTCCTCAGAGTCTGCTCAGGTTCATCTTGTTCGTCTTCTTCAGCTAATTTCTTAGCGAGTTCAAGACTCTTGCCCGATCATCGATTTCCATTCTTTTCTCATGACGAAACGGAAGAAAAGTCTTCAATCTTGTCGACTCTGGCAGTAATCTCTGAAAGAGCAATTTTCTGTTTTGCGATCTCTTTACTTTGTTGCTCCACAGTTTCTTTTATTTCAGCAACGAGATCGGTAGATGGAGTGGTTGGCAAGTCAGATACAGTGGTTTTCGGTAGAGATGAAATTGTTACCAACTGTGTCTGAGTCTGTTTTTCTTCCTTCTCTTTATTCTCTTTTCCTTCCCCCTTTTTGGTTTCATCAAAGAGGTTGGACATCTTGCGGTTCAGAGCAGTTAATTGCCGTGAGATCTCCTCTCTGAGTTCCTCGACAACAAGAGGAGTAATCGAATCGATGGCGAAAAATCTTGCAGGAGTGAAGAAGCGTCTGAGAGCAATTTCGATTTCCTGTCTTGCTAGTTCTGTAGAAGCTAGAAAATGTTTCCAACCCATATCCATGTGGTTGTTAGTTTTGTCCAAGGATGCCCAGACACTCTCCAAAAGTACCTGTGTCTGATTGAGCATCTCTGTCTGAACTGTGAGTTTGTCAGACTGGAGTTTGAGCTTCTCAGCAAGAGGATTTACTAGTTGCATTACTTCAGCAAGGATGGCATTGTGCATCCCAACTGTGTGACTTCGTTTCTTGTCAACTAGTTTTGCTTGCTCATCTTCAAATCGCTTCATCAGATCTGCTGTGAGCGCTGCGAATTTGTCTTCAAATGTAGCCTTGATCCCATCCTGAATCTTCTCAGTATAATGATCTAGGGTATCAGAGCTCATCGTAGCAGTCTGGTCAGATGTTGAAGCCTTGCCAAGTCGGGTTTCATCTGCAGCACTCATTCTTGGTTCATCGGCAGCTCCCTCATGATCTGTAGGAGGTTGAACGATATCCTCCCTGTTATCAGCAATTCCGAACCTTTCGTGAATCAACCATCTGATATCATCATCAGATGCCAATTCAATAGCACTTTCAATCCCAGCATTGTTTAGGCATTTCAACTCCAAGTCGACAAAGAAATCTGATCCCAGAGTTGTCATGAGAATCAGAAATTCTTCAATGCTTTTCAGTCTGATATCCCTCCAGAACACTATTTCTTCTATCTGTTGTTGGATGCCAGGATGTTGATCCAATTCAGGGCATAGATCCAGCAGATACTTCTTGATTTGTTGCTTCATTATCCTTATGATGGGGCTCTCTGGAGCAGGTGAAGCAAGTACTGTTCTGGTGTTGAAGGGATTATGAGAGATGGACACTCGCTTGTCGGATCTCTCAGGTTCTTGAGACTTGATCGGGGATGGGATGTTTGTAGTTCAGGTTCATTTTCAGCGTGTTGAGGGTGTTCAGTTTCCTGAACGAGTTCATTGATTGGTGGTGTGGGAGATGTTGTTCTGATAGGTGAGGGTGAGGGTGAGAAGGTTTTGTGGGGAGAGGATGGTGGTGATGATTTTTGAGGAGAGGGTGATGTTGATTTGGAAGTGGGCGTTGGCGATCTTGCTATCTGGAAGATCTTGGTGAGAGGCAGAGAATTAGATGGTGATTCTTCCTCAGATTGCTCCACTTCTGTCCCTCTGACAGATTTCTCTCTTTCTGCTACGATCATCTGCTCTTCCCTTACTTCTCTGATAGTTGGCTCAGAGCGGACTGCTATCTCTTCTTCTGATCTTACTTGCATCAGATCCTTCATTCTGCTGACTTACTGGGCAGAACTTGGAGCAGTCTTCAGAGGAGATGTGACTCTCTTCTGACGTTTCCGCTGAGCATCTGGTTTCTTGGCCAGATCCTTCCTCTTCATCCTCTTCTCTGGAACGGCCTTTTCCTGCACTTCAGACGATGCAGTTGCCTTATCTTTTCCCTTCTTTTCTCCCTTGGGTTTGGGCACATAAGGAGTTGGATCTTCATCAGGTTGTCCAGGTAGGGACTCATCCTTGCCCAAAATGGCCTTGTGCTTTGCTTGGTAAATCTTTGCTCCATTCTCGTTCCATTCATAATTCTGTGGCATCTTATCTGACAGAATGATAGAGATTTTGTGTATGAATGAGCACTTGGAAGATAAGCACACTTCATTGCTCTGGGTCAGTTCAAACTTCCCGGAGTCTTTTCGTAGACGTGCTTTGACCATACCCAACCAATCAATATCTGAAGCCTTCTTGATTATAGCAGCCATGACACTTATCTTGTATGAAGTGACCGCATCAAGGCTGTAAGTTGAGCACATGATCACCTTCTGAACGATCTCAAGAAGAAGGCAATATTTTCTCTTCAGATAGGAGGCTTTGACGTTTGTCATGTTCTCCTTGTTTGCTGGTCTCAACAGCTCGGCTTCAAGAAATTCCTTTTGTCCTACATCAGTTGTGTAGGTCTCTGGATTGATGCTTCCTCGAGTTAGGCCGAATATCGTCTGGAGATCGTCATTCGAAACTCAAACTTCCATTCCGCCAACGGAAGAAATCAGGTTAGCATCATTGTCTTCATCCCTCTGTAGATTATAGAGAAACTCCAGGGCTTCATTGGTGTGGACGATGTTCTGATGTGTAGAGCAATATCATTCCAGTCCACATGCTCGCAAGCACTCCAGAATTTCCAGCGATTCCGGATCTGAGGTGATGGTGAAGACTACGTACTTTTCATCAATGATGTCTTTCTTCATCGATGCAAAGTTGCAGAACTTTTTCCCTTGGCCCGGTCGTGGAACAAGATGTGTCATTTCTGTTCGATATGCAAATTGATGTTTAGTTTGAGTAAGATATTTCAATAAATTCAGTCAAACTAGTAATTTTAGCATCAATTTAGCAAATAAGCGTTTAGATCTAATAAAAATTACAGAATCATATCATCACAACTTGTAAACCTAGGTACCAGAGAGAAATTGAGATCATGCAATTAATTAAACAAGAAATTACCAGAAGTTGATTCGAAAGATTTAGAAATCAGAAGAGTAGATTCAATTGATTTCGAAGGTAATTCTCTGAAGGTTTTGAAAAATTTGATCTTTTAAGAGCTTTGAGAAGACGAAGTAGTGGAAAGCGGTTTTCTGAAAAAATTTGGATTTTATAGAATACGAGGGAAAACCTTTTTGCACAACTTTCCAAAGTACTCAAGTATCCGTGTTTTGAAATCAGTGGCTGAGATTAGTCGGCCAAAAAGTATCTTGATCGCACGGTTGAGAAAAGTAGTCTTCTCATTTTTTGGACTCGAAAAATCGCAATAAAACGCTTTGAAAACATATTCCCAAGTCCGCATTAAAAGTTTTGCAGAGCATGCGTCATGAACAGAGTAAAATAAATTATTTATTTAAATAACGCATATAAGGTATTCAGAAAGGGATAAGTAAGAGAACGTATCTGACTGATTGATATTGTAATCAACCAGTTACCACAGTAATCTGATCTGGTACTTGTTGACCTATCTGATGGTTGCCTTATGCATTTCCCAACAATATCTCACTCATCTGATCAGATTCTTGCTTGAAACATTTCGCCACTTATCTGATCCTCTTATCTGATACATTTTATCCTTCAGTCTTCTTCTAATCAGTCCACATTTACTGATGTCAACTCCCGCCAAAACTTTTACTTCGGGGAGTCTAAAAGTCGCCTTGATTCCCAAATTAGCGCGATTTGACATACCGTAATAATGGCATAGATACGCTGTGATTACTCACACCGTCAACTCATCCAACCATTAGCCGTGTGTTCCATACGCGTTGTCGATGCAAATTTCTCTTAAGATCTTCTGAGAAGATAAATTTGCATTTATACCCCTAATTTCCTTCTATAAATTAGCCTGGGGTGTTAGGCAAACAACACAACATAAACCATTTCATCTTCTTTAGCATATACTTCATGCTTTTCCGATGAGTTCCTTATTTCCGGTGAACCTTCCGGTGGGAACCTTTAGCCCTTTTCCAATGAATTCAGCTTCTCAAATCAACCCTGTGTGTTCCTTCACACTGCTTTCGTCGTCATCTAAGATTTCACATACGATCAATGCTAAGCTTCTTTACCACCATGGAGTCGGATCTGCTAAGGCAAATGAGAAGGCACTTCTCCTAATCGTATGCACCTTGTGCGCCTATCGAGATGATGGAATTAGCATCAACAGACTTAGTCTGAAACGAAACATGGGTTTGATATACAATCTTGTGTATCAAACTCAATATTTGCATGAGACACTCATGGCCATATGGTCTTTGTGACCAAACATGTGGCACTGTGTCCCATTTAACAGCTGGAAAGCCCATTGATTTTAGGTCTAAGGTCTCCTAGCTTAAAGATCCTTCAAGGCCCGCTCTCGCTCCTCACTCCGAAGCTCTAAGAGTGGCTTTCAGGATTCTAGAAGCTTCTTTGCGCCCCCTGGGTCGGAGAGTCTTAGAGCATCAGCTCTTAAAATCTCTCTCTCTCCTTCCTTGCCTAGGGTTGTCTTAGGGCTTATGGTTTATGTATCGGCCTCAGGGTCTTCTTTTACTTGTAATACCACTTGAAGATAGCTTGTAGCCCTTGTAGCTTGTGATATCACTTGTAACTTGTAAATCTGACCTCTGGGGGTCCTTATCAATGAAAAACTTTGTTATTCCATTGTTGTGTTGTTTCTTCTGACTTATGCGATCTGTAGCTTTAAACTTGACTTGCTTGTTGACTGTAACTTTAATCGACTTATAAAGTACTCTTCCAATCTAATCAGTTCCCCCTTAATCTGATATGTCTTGAACTGATCTGCTCCTTGTCTGAACTTCAGATCGACTACTTATCTGACTTTCTGATCTGTTCCTTATCTGAACTTCAGATCGGCTCCTTGTCTGGTCGTCTGATCAGTTGAGATTCCTAACTCAACTGATTCCACTTAACCTGGTTAGTCTTTTAACCAACTGGTTCTGGAGATCAATCCTTCAACCATATCTGGTTCATTTTCTCCAAGATCCTGAAACCCTAGCTCGTTGCATAACTCTCTGAATCTGTTCTCAGCTAGCGGCTTGGTTAAGATATCAACTTTCTACTTGTCAACATGGATCTTTTCCATCCCGATGTTCTTCTTTTCAATGTGATCTCTGATAAAATGGTTCCTGACATCCACATGCTTGCATCTTGTATGTAGAACAGGATTCTGAGTGATTGCAATAGCACTATTACTGTCACAGAATATAGGTACGTTCTTAGCTACGATGTTGTAATCCCTCACCGCCGACTTAGCCGGAGCGGTTGGGAACAACAAACTCCTGCGCACCATATATTCTCGCTTTCAAGAGTAGATGTCGCAACTGATGTCTGCTTCTTCGAAAACCATGAGATCAGTTTATTTCCCAGAAACTGACATGAACCTGAGGTTGACTTCCTGTCGATTCTGCAACCTCCGTAATCAGAATCAGAATACCCACTAAGCTCTAGATTGTCATCTGATGGGTAAAATAAACCAAGGTTTACTGATCCCCTTCAGATACTTGAGAATCCGCTTAGTCGCTTTTCTAGGTGGCTTTGCATTGGATTTGCTTGAAATCCGCACATACACCTATCGCAAAAAGTAATGTCCGGTCTGGCCGGGCGGTCGGTATAGTAGTGATCCAATCGAGCTCTATATTCTTTCGATTAACTTTCGACCATCTTCATCCGGATCCATCTTGAACCCGGTCATCATGGGAATTAAAACTTCCTTGCAATGTTGAACTCCAAACTTGGCGATAGATTTCCTTGTACTTCGGCCTGGCAGATGAATATCCCTTCTGTACTCTGCTTGACTTGTAATCCCAGAAAGTAATTCATCTGACCCATCATGGACATCTCGAACTTCCCTTGCATCAATTTGCTGAACTTCTCACATAGCTTCTTGTTGGGAGATCCGAAGATGATGTCGTCCACGTAAATCTGAACCATCAAAATATCTTCTCCATCTTCTATTCTGAATAAGGTTATGTCCACTATTCCTTTAGTGACAGACAGCGGGTGTATCATACCAAGCTCGAGGAGCTTGTTTCAGGCCGTAAAGAGCTTTCCTTAAACGGTACACTTGGTTGCCTTTTTCAAAGCCTGGAGGTTGTTCGACATAAACTTCCTCTGCTAGTACCCCATTTAAGAATGCACTCTTTACATCCATCTGATACACAATGAACCCTCTCGTAAGCGGGATATGCTAGAAACAAATTAATGGCTTTCTAGCGGCGATCGGTGCAAAGGTCTCATCATAATCAATTCCTTCTGATTGTGAATACCCCTTAGCAACAAGTCTTGCCTTATTCCTGGTTATGACATTTTTCTCATCTCTCTTGTTCTTGAATACCCACTTTGTGCCAATTACTTCTTGATGAGTTAGTCTGTCCACCAATTTCCAAACTTGATTCCTCTCAAACTGTTCCAGTTTCTCTTGCATGGCTAGAATCCAGCTTGCGTCTTGTAGAGCTTCCTCTACTATAGTTGGTTCCTTCAAAGACGATATAACAAGATATGACACTTTCACTGTCGATGTCTAGTTTTGACTCTATCGGATGGGTCTCCAATAATCGATCACTGGATGACCGGTAATCCAGTCCTTCTGCTACGATGTCGCGTCTGTTTTGAGAAACATCATCCATATCTCATAGTAGTTCATTACTAGTGATTGGGAGTGGTGCGGAATTATGATCCACTTGATAAGAACATGTCTCAGCTGATGTTGGACTCATCATGTGCTGATGTCTGTTCATAGGAACTTCAGGAGTTCCCCCTGAACCAGATGGTTTCGGTTGATCTTTTATCTCGGTACCGTAACTTCTTCTTCACCGATAGTTGTGCGTACCTTAGGGTCCGATTGACTGTTGAATCGCCAAGATCAAGTTCGGATGTACAATCGTTACGTGTTCGTGTTCTTTCTCCTTGATGCTTAGGCGATCCATTTTCTGCGTGTCGGTAGTGGCCGATCCGGTACGGCTTGTTCTCGAGGCGACTTTCTTGTTCAGAGGATGTCTCATCAAAGACCACATGGGGTGTTTCTTCCACAACTAGGGTTCGTTTGTTGTAAACCCTGAAAGCCTTGCTGGATGAGGAATATCCTAAGAATATACCCTCATCTGACTTGGCCTCAAAAGTCTTCAACTGACTTTTCCCATTGTTGTGAATGAAACATTTGCACCCAAAAACATGGAAGTATGAAACTCGAGGTTTTCTGCCCTTCCATAGTTCATAAGGTGCTTTGAAGTGAGTCTTAGTCAGAGAACATCTGTTCTGAGTATGGCATGCGGTATTTATTGGTTCTGCCCTGAAATGGCTTGGTGTGGCATGTTCAAATTAACATAGTCTTGGCGCCTTCCTTGAGAGTTTTGTTTCTCCGTTCTGCTACTCTATTTTGTTGTGGCGTTCTTGGGTGACTTAGAAGACTTGAGATTTTTCTTTATATTTTGTCTTTTTTTAATCCAGTGTGGCTCAGGTGCAGTAGCCCTAGATCTCTGGTTATAAGGGTAGGTACGACTGCTACCATCGAAAGATTCATATCTTTTTGGCATAGATGGTCTCTGCAGTTTACCTATAGCTTGCTTATTAGGCAGCTGACCTTGATTGGGTCTCAGATTAGATTTCCTTCTTACAGGTTGTCTCTTATGATACCTAATCTGCTCACATTGAGAGTTTCTTCGAAGAACCGGGTTCTTCTGTTGATTCCTCGGTGATGCTTAATCGATTAGGGGTTCATTTCGCTTCCTTTACGATTAGGCACCCGCCTTTACTTGCTCAATGTGTCTTTTTTCCCTTATCGGATACATGTTTAGCTTTTTGTGTATCTTTATCGAGACTCGTTTGATTACACCGCTTCGAAGTGAATCAAACGGGGCTTTTGAGGATGTAGAAGGGTTCTCATACCCAATTCCCTTCTTGTTAGTCGACGTTCGAAAATAGGTGTTCATTTCTTGAACGGTTTTTGATGACTTCGTGAAAACCTCTATTTTCTTGCATAAACTATCCTCGATAGATTTTAGACTCTCATGTAGTCCGAATAGCTCATCAAATTTAGCTTGAAGGATTTTGAAATCATCGACTTTGTTGTTTGTTGATTGCTAGGCGATCTTTGATCTCGCTTCTCTTGATCGAAGATTTAACTTTCGAATGTTAAGTTTCTCGATTACCTTCGAAAGTTTAATGATTTCGATTCGGTAGCTTTTTATGACAACGTTCTCTTTAACAAAGTTCGATTATTTATGATCCTTAGCTTGTCATTTTTAAACTTCCACTATTGTATAAGTGTCTCATTGCATCGAGAGAGATCATCAAGCAATTGCTCATAGTAGAGTTGCCAAGTCAATCTCTCCGGCCAAAGTGTTGATAATAACAGTGTGGAAATTGAAAAAGCGAAGGTTTTGGAGGTTACCTCCATTGGTCCTCCTTGCCATCGACATTTCATCGTCATCTAAAGAGAATATCAGATCTTCATGCTCGTGGAAGTCAACAACACTGCTTATCAAACAGAAATCTTCTACAGATGAGTAGCCAGAGTCCTCAAAAGGCAGATAAGAATCATCCATTCCAGATGTGTCGTGACCGTGGCTTTTCTATCTCGAGGCGCTCTCTTCTTCTCGTTCTCTTCCCCTTTCTCTCGAGTCGGTCGTAGGCGGTTCGGTCTTTGTAGTGACCTGGTTTCTCGCAGTTGAAGCATGATCCTCGATCTACGGAACTTCCTCTGCCAGGTGAGTCACTCCGTCTGTAGGATCTGTCAGGTGACTTCCCTTTCTGATGGTAATCTGAACTCCTTTTGTCAGATCTGTTATCTCTTCTCTCATCTGACAGATCATCTCTTTTCTTTTCTTCTCTGTGATCTCTTCGATCGTCGACTGGTTCTTTCTAGTGATCCGTCACCGGCCTCCTGCTTTTTCTTGTGTCTTGATAGTCACTGTAGAATCTGCGATACTTACCAAACTGAGTATTTGTTCTTTCAAGTTTCCTGGTAAGCTGAGCGATCTGTTCTGCTTGACTCATTATATTTCCAACATGTTCAGTGGTCTTTGATCTGCTACTGGTTGCTTTAAACGTAACTGATTTAGACGTTGAGGCTTCAGCAGACGTCTCGTCTTCATCTGCTTGTCCTCTTTCAATTAAATCGAACTCGTGAGCTTCAAGGCTTAGGAATAAGCTACTCGGCTTCATCTTTGAAATGTCTTGGCAATCCTTGATTACTGTGACTTTCATGTCCCATTTCTTGGTGAGAGATCTTAGGATCTTGTAGTTGATATCTTTGTCTGACATCTCTCTTCCAAGTTCTCGTAGCTTATTTACTGACATGGTAATCCTCCCATCGAGCTCATTGATGGTCTCGTTGGGCAACATCTTGAGCTTTTCGAACTTCCACCGATTCAACTTTTTGTAGGTACTGTTTTGATATGATCATTTCCTTTGCATATCTCAGCAAGAGTATCCCACATTTGTTTCGCGGTTTTGAGATACATTATCTTCTCCTTGGTGACTTTATCCATCGTCTTCATGATTATATGCCTGGCGATTGTATCTAGAGTATACAACTTTCTTTCTTCTGCATCCATCGTAATTTGGGCTTTTTTCGCAAAGACTTCCCGTGCATGGTCTCGATCTCCTCCAACTGGCCGGGTTGTCGTGATATATAATGATGGGTCCTCGCTCAATGACTTCCATCATTCTCGCCGCTTTATCGATCCTAGATGGTTGCACATATATATATAGCCAATCTGCATACTCATCAATTGAAAACTTAGGCAAATCATGATACATGCGGAGGTATTATCCATCTTTGAGTGATTTTGAAAACGAATGAGTTTTGAAAAATGGTTTTTCAAGATCTGCTCAAGTGACCACAAAGATTCTTCCTCAAGAATCAATGATACTCAAAAGCCGCCGGTGCAGAGAACCCTTTGCTCTGATACCACTTGTAGGTCCCGAATGGGTTTTGTGAGGGTGGAAGTCTAGAGGGGAGGGGTGAATAGACTTCCAAAACTTTTTGTGCGGATCAGGTGTGAACTGCAGATTACCCGATCAGAGTGCGAGTGTATCAGTTTAGACTGATGTTCAATCTTACTGAGTGCCTGAGGGTAGATCAGTTTGATATCTGTCAATTTAACTGAGTGGTGCGGAAGCTTGTTTTAACCCATGTGAAAAACCATTTTTATCAATTCAGATTCTTAAGTCAGTTTTCAATCAGCTGACTAAAGTGTCAACCTGATCAGATCAGTTGCTTGGTGCAGATTGAGCTTAACTTAGAATATGTATGCAGTTTTAAACTCAGTTGTGTGAATAGTGTAAAGCAATAAGAAAGTAAGTAAATGCACACAAGACTTTTTATAGTGGTTCAGACGAAACCCGTCTTACATCCACTCTTCCCTTAACACAGGGGAACCTTAACCGAACTTAATCGAGCTTAACCTGCGGGACTTATATCCCTCACGGGATGGCCGATAGATGTTTACTAAGTTCACACTCTTCACAAACTTAACCTGTGGGACTTATATCCCTCACGGGATGACCGAGATGTTTATTGAGTTCACACTCTACAGATGTTTATCGAGTTCACACTCAACTGAACTAGAAATCAGAAAACTAGAATCCCTAGTCTGAAATCTTCCGGGAACAAACTTAACCTAACTTGCGTTTGGGTAAAGAATGTTTGAGGGTTCCAACTGGAAATATATCCTGGTGTTTTAGGTAGCCAAAATGCTAGTGGATAGGATTTCTTGCTAAGAATAATGGGATGAACACTCTAAGAATAATCTTCAAAAATGGTGTTCTTTGAGCGGAAATTCTGAAGGTTTTTTTGCTTCTTGAAAATCTGTGTTAATATTGTTGTTCCGCATTGCTCAATTGTTCATGTGATAGTAGTTGGTCTCTTGGCCTCTCTCTTTTTTACTTGACGAGCAATCCCATTTTATAGACCTCGAAATCAAAGAGCCGTTGGAGAGCAATTTGAATTTCGGGCTATATTAGGTAGGTTGTAGGATATGATTGTGACATGCTCCGATTATCGGCGTGGCCGTAGGCATCATTAGCGCCATTTTTGTCCGCAGCGTCGTATCCCGCAATGTCAGCTCTTTTTGTGCACGTGTCGCTTTCTCCTTGGCTTCGAGAGGCGGCACTTCAGAAATTTGTCCGTTAAGACGATTGATATTCCTTTTGTAGAAGATTTGTCTTGTCTGGTGTATCTTTTTTTATTGTCACCAGGTGTGAGCTGACTTGATCAGGTAACTGATCAGTCTACCTTGTTGAGTCTTCTGATGCATATTGTCTTAGCTCAATACGCAGACTCCGCTGATATAGGTCTTCAGGTCTTCTGGTAGTCTTCTGATCTTCAGGTGACTCTGAGCCTCAGTGTATTCAGTCATACTGAGTCTTCAGGTTTGTTACTGAGTCTTCAGGTTTATCTGAGTCTTCAGGTTCATCTGAGTCTTCAGTGTCTATCTGAGTCTTCAGGTTCATCTGAGTCTTCAGTGTCTTCTGTCTTCACCTGATCTTCTGACTTCTTGTCTTCTGATTATCTGACCTTATCTGGGTCATCTGATACTTCGACCTGACCTATACATATTGAGTTCCTCCTCAATATGTGACCTATCTTTTACATCAGCTATCTATACATTTCAGCTGGTCATCTTAATCTGATTCTAAATCATCAGTCAGCTAACAGGTCTGACTGGTCCTATTACAACCTGTTTTGGAACTTCCATCAAAACTAAAATACAGATTTCCCAACAAAGATTTTTTCTTGATTTTCTTGGAAAGATCTTATGGAATAAGTATTCTTGAGATACAAGTTTATCCCATAAATTCAAGAAAGGAAAAAGATCTTATTTCTTCCTATCTCATATGATATTTTCGAAAATATTGAACAAGAAAGGAGGAGGAAATTTTGCTGGGAGATATTTTGGGAAATAGAATATATTAGATATATTCTAGATTGTATCTTAAGGAAGAAGCAAATAAATTTCCCAATGCCCAACTAGACCTAATTTTCGACCCCCCCTAGTCTATAAATAGGGGATGAATTTTTCATCCCCAATTGCAATTCCATGTGTTGGAAAAATTAGAAATCCACAAAGGTGGTGGCAAAAATATTTTTATTTTCTCCTTTAAATTAAAATCATACGTTGATAATCCTCCCATCGGATTACGTTCGTGGACGTGGGACATATTTGGGAAGGCACTTTGGGTTGATCCATCGTCTCAACGGTTGTCTCTACGAGAGGTTAGTATTTACGTAATTCCTAGATTCCACATGCTTAGAATTTACAAGGATAACTTGTACGCATGTTGCTTAATTGCTTGTTTAATTATTATGTTGAATTGATTTAGGATTAATTCATGCTAGTAATTAATTGATTAATTTAAATATGTATTTAAATTCATCTCGAATAGATCCGGGCACTCCTAATTTCCCAACATGGCCCACCGCGGCTCGAGTCTCAGCAGCTCTCCAGAGCTCGCAACTCCAAAGCTCACAACTCGACACATGGGCTACCTCGTCAAGGCTCGCAATAGGCTCGCAACTTGGCCCACATCATCTGCTCAACTCGCACGACGCTCCATGTCGCTCAGAGGTAGGTGGAGATCGTGGTGATATTTTTTCAGTTGTAGAGAAACCTCGCCCATGATGCAGTCCAATTAGTAGCCCTCGCGACTCGCCAATTAGATTGGCCCAAGGGAAGTCTACACTGAGTTCACTCCATGTCTCCATAGATATTCACATGTCGGTCAGCCCACTGCTTGCCAAAGAGATGGCCTAGGTCACTCGCCAATAAAGGCCCAGCAAAAAGGCCTTCGCCGCCTCACCTGACATTATATTAGCAATTCGCTTCTGGTCCTGTTTTGCCCAAGTAATTATATATTAGTAGCTCGCCACGCATCTTCGCATTTGCCCACCTTGCCAAATTTCACCATAATGCTCGCCTAACTCATTTCATGTCACTCATAGTCGGCCCGATAAAAATTGACCCAGTTCACTCCACTTCACTAAACAAACTGCTCCACCCCATCGAGTAAACCACAAGATTAATTGTCCTAAAGTTTGCTCCGGCTCACATGACCTCGCCAAAGTCCAAAGAAGATAATCAGCTCGCTGCTCGCTCCACCATGTTACGAGCAGCGAACTGAGGAGCAATTGTTGTGTCACTATTAATTCGGCCCAAGCCCATTAATATTGCATCCATTAATAAAGAGTCCAATCGGACAATTGGGCTGAACTCGCCCAGCTCGGCCATGTTAAGTGAGCTCGCACTTGAGATGGACTCTAGCTCACCAAGAAAAGGCCGAGGTCACCGCCCCCAAGTAGCTCGCTTATAGAGCTCTTAGAAAGTTTTATGAAAACAACTAGGGTTAAGAGCTCGTTATGAGCTCTCTCAATGAGCTCAGACTAGCTCACTATGAGCTCCTCATAGAGCTCTCATTAAGCTCGTTCATAGAGCTCACCAACTAGCTCGTTTAATGAGCTCTCATTGAGCTCGATCGGAAAGCACTCTACAGGAGGTCTCTTATCCAAGCTCGTCCGGAAGGTACAACATATACAATATCCTGTAGGAGCTCACTTGTACATAAGGGAATTAATGTCGCAGAGTGGTACTAAGTCAAGAAAACCCTCCAAATGTGGCTAAGTCAATGGCTTGAGCTACAAGACGACAACATTGGTTATGCAGTTTGGGGAAAGGTCAGAGAACTACGACAAAGGATTCAAGGACCTTCCAGGTGTCAGGCCGCTAACTAAGGCGAGCTCTCAAGAGCTCCCAGTAGATGTCAGAAATTAATGTAAAATGAAGTACTAGACATTAAATGGAAGTTTGACCATTTGATGTCCCGACAAGAAAAACAGAGAGTGAAATGCACTCTCCCATGTAGTATAAATATGGACACTTAAGACCCAAAATGGTCCGAAAAATATCAATATAAGAAGCAAAATTTGTCCTAGCCTCTGTGCATTTTATTTACACTTTCAGTCTTTAATGTTTTAGAGTTCAATCATTTGAACTCTCATTGTTTGATTAGTTAGTTATCACAAAAGTCATATTCCACACAATTAATCCGATTTTACTAGCTATCAACAGTGTCTAAATACAACAACATGAAATTTTATTTAAATTAAAATTTATAGTGAGGGATGTAGAATTTAGTTTATTTGTCATATTGAAATCATCGACTATATATAAATATTGAAGACTAATTCACTCACACTATTATTTTTCCCTGAATGGTCTTATTACAAAAAAAAAAAAATTATTTAAGGAACTTATGATGAAAGACGTAAAAAATAGTGTATGTGTGATATTGAAATCTTCATTCATACATACATGTTTAAGATTAACAATAATTAAAAGAAAACATTGAATAAACAATGTTATATTTTAAATTGTTGTTTCTCAATTTTCTTTTCTCCAATACTGGTGTTTTTCCTGAAACTTATCTAATTAAGTTCTACTAGATACATCATGAGACTTTTGAGTTTACTCTTGAACAAGAAAAATGAAAAAGAAAAAAAAAGAGAGTTTTCCAATTTCCATTTAACAAAACTTCTCATAAATTTATTTCACCCACCAAAAAAATCTTATAAATTGACCAACTCATTAGAGCAGGCTAAACATATCCCACGGCCCAAACAAAGACTCACTATGAAGGCCCTAACGTGGCCACAAACTTTTGGCGCCTCTTGAATCCACTTTGTGGCCCATTATCCATTTTTTTTTCTTCTTTTTATTGTCTGAAATATGAACCTTAATGATTACATAATAATAATTTTATATAATTGCACATTTGTGGATAGGGATGACAAAATGTCCAGTCTCGCTCTGCACTGTTTATATAATTATATATTTATATATATAATATAATAATAATAAAAAAAATATATAACATTTCATAAGTTATCACACGTAATTTCTTTTTATTTTGAATTTCTTATTTTTGGACCTTTCGTTAAATTATGATGAATTTAATAATTTAGTTTATATTTATTTTAGCTTGAATTATGTTATTGTATTTATTAAACGTGATAATATTTTTATAGATGAAAAAATTGAATTTTAATTTTATAAAAAAAAAATAACAAAATGGATTAAAAATGGAGCAGACTAGGCCGATTGGGTATATACACGAGGCGGACTTGAATAGTTAGGTACCCATCGATTGGGTGTATACACGGGGCGGACTTGAATAGTTAGGTACCCGCATTATTCTGATCGATTTCATCCCTATTTGTGGACCATAATCGCTACTTGAGGAAAAGGATCTTCTAATTTGATACCTCTCGGACCTACCAATCAAAATAGTTACTATTTTAATAATAAAAGGAAAGAAAAGTTGATGACAACAATGTGGACCATAAGACTTTTTTTATATATAATTCTGCTTTTTAAGGTTTTTTTTTTTTTTTTTTTATTACAGCGCCATTATTATGAGTCTGAATAATAAATTCGTAATGCAATAATTTGCAGTAGTGTTAAATGCTAATAGATTATTCAGACGATGGAAGTGATTAATATTAAATACTTATTGCTTGTTTTCAAACTCAATTTGAATAGTTAAGAGATGTTTTGAAACATTAAAAACTTTTTCTAAAAGTATTTATTTTCAAAGTTATCTCTCATAATTTTTAAAATAAGTATTTTTAAAAGTTATTTTTAATATTTTAAAACACATTTAATCACTTATTTTAAAAGTAGGTAAGACTTAACTTTTCAAAAAATAAATAATTCTAGTATTCTATTGGTGTTTAAAAACAACACCTTAATGACCACAAATAAGATGAAAAGTTGAAAACGAAATTTTTTTAAAGTTATGTTCATTCAAAACTCAAAAGACTAATAAAACTTATCACTATAATATACTCCCTTCTCCATCCAATTTTAAATTGTCATTTCTTTTTTCACTTTTACATACTAATAAATAATTAATTTATTAATATACGAGTCAAACAGTGAATGAATAATTTAAACGAACGAAGTGACACTATAAAGTTTCATCCTGAAATTCTTTTCTATCCAAACACAACGTATATGTTCTAAGTTAGTATAATTTTTTTTAATAATCTTTAATCATATGTAATTTATATATATATTTTTTTTGAAGGCATGTAATTTATATATTAATGTTAATAAAGTATACGTAATTTTTATCCAACCAACAAAGCCTCCCGTGGTCCCCAAACCCTTTCCCAGTTCCCAGTATCTAGTCGCCGCACCCTCTTGAATTATCCGCTGCGTCACGCTCTCTAATCTTCCATCGAATGAAACAGCCATTAGCCCACAGATTAGATCCAACGGCTGTAAACTGCCTCCTACCATTTTGATATGTACACCGTGATCACAGGAAATCATATGTGGCTCGCAGATATTACTTTATTATTATTTTGGCTACATAAATAAAACACTCCCCACTTACCCACTACACTGCGACGAAAAATGGATCAAAACGGCGTCGGTTACCGTCACCGGCGAACCCCTTCCGCCGACAGATTCATCGGTGTCTTCTCCCCTCCTTCCTCCGTCGCCGCCACCTCACCCGTCGTCGCCGGAGACGAGCTCAACGAAGTCGACGTCTTCTACGCCACCGAATTCCCCGAGCCGCGGAGCAGCGGCGGCGGCGGCGCATCCTACACCGTCAATAACCACCGATTCCGCCACTCCTTCCGCCAGCAGGAGAAGTTCGGCATCCTCGCCGCGCTGCCAGAGGACCACCGCAATTCCGACGGCGGAATCGTCCAGAAACCTGCCGTTTCCTCCTCCCCTACGTCGTCGTTTCGAGATATTCCGTCGATTCCGAAGCCCTCGGATGTTAAGTACACGCAATCGATGCCGATCCGGCGGTTTCAGCAGTCGGCGCCGGTGAATGTTCCGATGATGCCGCGAAAGGGGAGGAATTTGGGGATTGATGAGGTGGAGGCGGACGACGAGGAGGTGCTGCCGCCGCACGAGATGGTGGCGCGTGGATCTTTGAGGAATCAGAAGACGACGCTTTCGGTGCTCGAAGGCGTCGGAAGAACGCTCAAAGGGAGAGATCTGCGGCAAGTGCGCAATGCGGTGTGGCGACAGACAGGTTTTCTGGACTAATTAAATTTTCCCCAATTTTTAATCTAGGGGTTATGTGTTGGAATTTTTGTGGTAAATAGTTTTTGAAGACTAAGTTTCTCCTGGATCTAAGTATTAGCACTATATCAAATGAAAAAGTGGAAAAATCTCTAAATTATGGAGTAGTGCACATGGTTGATTTTTGATGTACTATAATTGAACTTTTGGAATGGCGCTATGTTTTTCTTGTTTGGAGAAAAGGGGGAAAAACCTGAAAATTTGTGTGTTTTTTGGGAAGGAAAATATTCTCAAGAAATGAGAACAGCCTACAGTTTGAATAGTTTAGATGGTGTAACTTTAAGCTGGGGTAGGAAGGGCTAATTTGAGGAAAGAGCAGTTCAAATCTATGTTGGACTTTTGATCGTTTGCTAGAAAAAAGTTTTTGATAAAATTATTTGTATATACAGAAATAGATGATACCTAAGAAGATTTAGTATAAATTTGAGGGTTAATTATAAACTGTGAACATCTACAAGTAACTTTGTATATATTTTTTTAAAACAAAATGCTGTATTATTATTATTTTTTTAATAAAAAATATGTATTATGTACTAATAAAAAGTAACCATTGCAACTCTTGAACAAAAACTTGTATACAATATTGCATGCTTTAAAATATGTGCAATTTGTCCATATCCTGCCCGCTTATGACCCGCTTGTTCATATATATATATATATATATATATATATACACACTGATAAGAAACCCTTCTCATACGCTCAATTTCAATTCGTCATCTACCGTCACCGCCGTCAAAATCAAAATGAAGCAGAGATCTTTGATGACGATCTCAACTCCGTAGGGATTCTTCTAGCGTGTTAGCGGCATGATGGTGGGGTCCTTTATCGCCGCTGTCATCTTCGTATTCATAGCAAGGGTGCAGAACTCGGAAAACGCTAGTCGGACAGTTCGTGCCGCCTAGTGCCTAGGCCGTCTAGATTTTTTTATTTATTTATGAAATACATAAATAATTTCTAGTAATAATATAATAAATGTTTAGTAGTCACCAAGTCAAAAGAATAAGCCTAGAAAGACAGGCCTTTACCTTCTCCCCTTCCCCAAATCTTCCCAAATCTGCAAATCAAAATTCAAAAACCAAAATCTAATCTCTATCTCCATCCCGCAAGCCTTCACGCCTTCATCAAATCTGCAAATCAAAACCCAAAAAATGAAAGCTAATCTCTTTCTCCATCCCCACACAGTGCGGCAGCAAGAGGAGAGAACAAGTGGCGGGGGCGCGGTCGCGGACGGCGGAGAGCGCGGTCGCGGGACTACGGGGAGCGCGATCGGCGGCGGCGGTGAGTTATGAATCTTCTGGTTTGATTTGGGGGTTGTGACTTTGAGTTCCATTTCGATGTAAACAACAAATCTAGAACTGTCGATCTGGTTGTATTTTCTTTTAATTAGTTGAGATTAATGGCTGAATAAAAAAAAATGAAATCCGCCTGGACGACTTGCCGCCTAGACGGCGCCGAGGCCGCTTAGGCGGTGCCTAATTCCGAAAACGAGTAATGAGCCGATTTGTATGAAATCGGGGCGGCAGGCGGCCGCTAGGCCGAGTTCTGCATCACTGATTCATGGTCGTGCTTTTTGCCTGGCTCTTCACAAGCACTATACCACCGCCTTAATTTTTCTATTTTGCTGCTTTTGTATGTCTTGGTTTACACAGTGTTGAGTGTCAATTTCATTTTCAAGTTATTTATCATGGGTTGAATCACTCCTATTTGATGTGGAGACAATGTTTGTTTTCAACACTTTAATCCTTATGCATATTATATGTTCGATGAAATACCTATTAATACATTAGATA
The DNA here is from genome assembly GCA_037126765.1 of Stenogyne calaminthoides. Lineage (NCBI taxonomy): Eukaryota > Viridiplantae > Streptophyta > Magnoliopsida > Lamiales > Lamiaceae > Stenogyne > Stenogyne calaminthoides. The sequence goes on from JBBCBC010000007.1 coordinate 5,177,013, forward strand.
ATTATTTATCAGTAGAAATCGTAATAGCAGAATTCTATTTGACATTTGAAATCTCTCACAAAATTTGTGAAAGGAGATGGTTACAGCCCTTTTATTTTGTAGTAATATATTTTTTTATTTGAGTATCACATTTTTATTCATGTAGTAACACTAAAAAAGTTGTGGAAAAATTAATTTTTGTTCATTTAAAAATTTGTACATATTTTTGTTCATGTAGTAACACACTTTTAGTCATATCGTAAAACACACAAATTTACATTAAAAGAATAGCATCACATCTTCTGTTCAAGTAGTAACACACTTTCATTCATATAGTAACACATTTTTGTTCATGTAGTAACACACTTTCGTTTATATAGTAACACACTTTTGTTCATGTAATAACACACTTTTGTTCATAGTAACATATTATTAGTCATGTCGTAACACACACAAAATTACATTAAAAGAATAGTATTGCATCTTCTGTTCATATAGTAACACACTTTTTTTTTTTAGTTTTTTATTTGTGTAATGTAATCTCCCTCCCAATATAATATGTAATGTATAATTGTATATACATATTGTAGTAAGTATATACTTATTTTATATTGGATTTATAAAATATATATTTAAGTTTTTATTGGTGTATATACTTTTTTTTTTACTAAATATAAAAAATATTGATAAAAATTAGACATAAATCATTTCAAACGGTTGAACCGATGATCGGTGGTCTGTCCAGTTCGATCACCAGTTCGGTTATAAAAACACTGCAATAAGATTTGTTATTAAGTGAGTGTTTCTAATTCCAACTAGCAACTTAAAATCACTTATTTTAAAGTACAATCACTTGTGAAGTGTTTGCAAGCTCAACAAAATGCTTAACATAAGTACTTAAAAGCAGTTTGAGAGAAGCTGCATTCACCCAATTTCTATCTGCTTAAATCTGATTCTCCTTATTTTATTATGTGTTATGACAATTTTATCCTCGTTTATTTTACAAAATTCCAAATCTACTCATTTCTTCTCCATAGAAGTGATAGCGACGAAGCTGCAATAGTGTATTTGGAGAAATATGATAAGTCGCATAAGAAGAATTGAAGATTGGTATCGCTTGAGTTATAATTGATTGTTTTAAGCACTTTTACTAGTTTTTGCTGCAAACTTGTTTTAATTAGGGCCTCATGAGCTTCTGCATTCAGTTTCGTATTTAAAGGGTTCATTCCCCTGAACTCATCAGTTTTTTTTTATTAATTGAGAAATAGAATTTTGGGTTTCCCTGAGGAGAAAGACTGAGAGAGTACTCACATGAAAACAGGGATTGGAAAATGGACAATTTGAACATTTAAAATTTTGTTTTATTTCAACAATGTTAAAAGAAAGTATTATATATTATAAGGATATTTTTGTAAAGTTATAAAAAAGTGATTTATTTTTACAAACACTCTAACTTAAACAAAATTGATTAAAAACATTTTATTTTAAAACACTATCAACTTTTAAATTCACTTCAACAATCAATTTTAATCACTTTAAATGAAACACTATGGTTTGCAATCACAGCCAAGTAAGCGTGACCTTGAAATTGACGAATTGTCCTTGTTTGTTGGTCTTCGCCTATGATTTTTGTTTTTTTTGCAGTGATATAGTGTTACATAGTGAATTGTTGAATGATATTTTTATATTATTGTGGAAATATATTTAGTCTCTATTGTAATTTTACTGATACTATTTTAGACTGATGTCTAAAGTTTTAAAATATTTTTTATTTTAAGTTAGCATATTTTAATTTAAAATATTTTATTACGGAATTTCGATAAAGATATTTTTCATTTGATGCAAAATACCAAGTAGCCCGTTTGTTATGTAGGAAAATGAAGGAAAAGAAGAGAAAACATATCAAAATTCTACTTTTTTAAATGTTTATTATGTTTGATGACTTTTTATTTGGGCCTGAAGGTCCGTTTTTTTATTTTTTTTATTTTCACATGATTATGCATCCCACCTAAGAGGTGATATTTATAATACCAAATATTATTCCAATTCATTAGAACGATACGGAGATACAAAGTTTTTCCTTGCACGGGAGAAAATTAAAAGAATAATTGTCTAAAAAAGTTGCCTCCACCTGCTCGATATTGTCGTGCAATTAAAATTTCTTTTTGGTTTCAAAAAAAAAAAATGGCCTCCAAACTTAACTGCAATTTATTGTGTGTTGCAAAAAAAAAAAAAAAAAATCTTTGTCTGAAATATAGTTTTTCTTATTCCTCTATATTAGTGAAAATTTGCCTCCAAATTAAAATGCGATTAAAATATTTATATTTTATTATTATTTCCTGTAAAGATTCAATAAAACATTTTTCAAACAAACAAATTCTTGATAAGTTAACTTTCATCATCATTTATCAATCTATTCTTTAAAAAAAAAAACCCCATTTATTCGAGTAAATATGATAATTGATTTACTTGTTGAATAATTTATTTTCTTTCAAATGTTTCTTAACTCAATTTTACTTAACTCATAAACATTAATATGTTTGAATCCATATATAAAATCGACTCATACTTAAAATTATAGTGTTACAAAATTTATATATTAATACCTTATAATTAGTGGGTCTCTTGTGCACTTAAGTGTACCGTACACTCATGCAACTGAATTACCCATTTTGAAAAATACTTAATCCATTAAATATATTAAATATGTTTTGTCGATACATAGATAGGGTTGAGGTGAGTGCATGAATTTTAGATCCGTGCACCAGTTGCACATGAGATTTTGTCATTTATAATAGGTACAATTGTAAAAATATTATTAGTAAAGGTTAATTTAATTTAGATATAATTTAAATTATGAATATTATGGAGTATCAATTAAAATTATAGGCATATCAAATTTGTTTTATCTTTTAAGAGTTGGTCTCATGTGCACCCGGGTGCACCGTGCACTCATAGTGCATTTTAGAATTGCACAACTATACAAAAAAAAACGTGCAACTATTCCAAACAAGAGTATGCAACTATATTCCCATGTTAAAAGTTGCATTTTTCTGTGTAAATAAGTCGAATATTCAGCATAACAAGTTGCACATTTCTAAAATACACTATGAATGCATGGTGCACTCAGATGTGCATACAAGATGTAGCCATCTTTTAATTCTATAAAAGAAAACAATATTAATAGATTTTAAAAAACAATATGAAATTCTATCTTTTGAATCAAGTTTTTCTATTAAAAGAGTTAATGAAATTGTGAATTTTATTAGGTAAACCAGTGTTTTAAGAATTCAACAGAACCAGCCGGTTCAATCAGTTTATCTGAGAATTGGTCCTGAAATCGGTTCGGAAACACCCTAAAAACCGATTTTGCGAACCAGTTTTGATATGAGATAAATGTATGAGATAGAATAAATATATGAATCAAGGTCCAACTTCAACCATTTTATAATACTTCATCTCTCACATTTTCCTCAAACACTTTCGACGTGAAATAAATATTTGTGGTGAGATAAATATATTAACCAAGGTCTGTTTTCACTCCTTCTATAATATTTCGTTTTATATTTTTCTCCAATACTTTTAACATAAGTTCATCCCTTTTAATATTTACTTTTCCATTTTTCTCCAACACTTTGACGTGGAATAAATATATAAAGTGTGATAAATATATGAATCATTAACCACCTTTTCAATATGAGGTGATGTGCACTTCTTCCATTTTACATTATTTTCTTTCACATTTTTCCCCTTTTGTAATACTTCACCTCATATTTCTTTCACATTTTCGCCTCTTTAATAATATTTTTTCTCATATTTTTCTCCAACATTTTTTCTTCTATACTTTAAATGTTCTAACATTTTAGATGTGGAACAAATATATAAAGTGAAGTACACTTCTTTTTTTGGATAAATATTCTTTTCATTTTAAATCTCAATCTTAACTACACATTTTCTTTAAATAGAAATGTTCACTTTAACTTACACAAGTAAAACACTCACTTATTTACCATATACCACTCTCTCTATCCTCAACACTTAATCACCTTTAATAATGTTTATGTTATTTTTTATTATTACCATTACTCTATTTTATTTTCTTAAATATAAAGTGTTATCTTAAATATAAAATTATAAGATATATATTTAAATTTTTGTAAGTGTATATTTATTTTATTATTTAATTAAATATAAAAAATATTAAAAAAAATTAAGCAGAAATCATTAATCCAGTTGAACCGATGATTATGAAAACATTGATATAAACATTGTAGCTTAAAAGAGTTGGATTGGAATGTTGATGGTGTACGAGATCCAATGGAAAATGAACTTCTTATAATAATTGAGGTAATAATTGAGGTGTGAGGTCAGAATATCAATAAGCAATATTTGTGAATCACTGGGAACAAGCCCTCACAAAGTGTTAAAATTCCTCATTCCTTCACCATATAAAAAGTCTACAAAAAATAATAATTTCAAATAACTTATGAATTTTCAAAAATTAAACATAAAATCCAGAAAACAGAGGTTCGAATTGAAGATGAAGAATGGCAGATCAGAATATCAATAAGCATCGTAATTACGCTCAAAGAGATTATTAACAACCGTATCAATAAAACTAACAAAATACACATTGAAAGAATAAATTTAAATAAACGTATATGTTCCCCATCTACAGGCTCAGAGACATTTCGGTAATCTCATGTTTTGGATAAATAAAATCCTATGATTCTGGACACACGCATAAATACATATACGAGGGCACCAAAAACAAGAAAAATCAGATATCCACAACAAAAATTGAATTGCCTCCAGTAGGAACCTGATATTGGGAAAAATGGAATTCTCAAAAGGAAAACCCTAGAAAGAAAACCAGAGCACAAACGCACACGGTTCTATACATGCAAAACATATGCATATACCATGTGATGTGCACATAGGGTTAATCTGGCGCGGCTATGACTCAAAACGCTTCCATTGATGATTCTGGAAGGCGATCTTAAGGGCTGCGCGTATAGCAAAAAACAAATTCTCTAAAAAAAATCAAACAGTAACGATTGGAAATTGAAGAAAGGCGAAGATATATGCTTAATTTCAGATCTCTAATGCTGCTACTGATAACCCTAATCGAATGAAATTGAAGAAGATGGAGATTTGGGAGCAGGAGTTGGTTATATAGGGTTTGTTTAGGTCAGTTCATATGGACCTGAGTAAAGCCCAATTTTAATTGGATAAATTTCCATATAGATCCATTTGGGAAACAAAGTCCACTGGGCTCTGAGGCAATTTTGTTATGGCCCGTTTCATGTTGATTTATCCTGAGTTGATATATAGTTTACAACAATTACTATATTTGTTTCTGTCAATTTTTTTTTTTACTATATTTGTATAATTAATACTTTTGAATGAAATGATTAACGCTTAATTGTAAATAAAATCACCACTTTTCTCTCAAATGTAATTTAATATAAATTTTGGATAATTACAAATAAATCACCAATTTTAAATATTATTACAAGTTAGTTTTATAGACATTCCGATCCATTTGTATCCGTTTCTCTTACATGACAACCATAGTAGGTAATTTATATGCATAATCACCACATTTGGACTAATGGGTAATTATATCGATTGGTCACGTCAAATTCGAGCGCAAAAAAAAATTGTTTGTAATCCTAACTTGCAATAATATTTAAAAGTGATGATTTATTTACAATCATTCAAAGGTTTAAATTAGATTTCAATTGAGTGAAACGTGATAATTTATTTGCAATTAAGCAATAATTAATACCGACAACCTATTACATTAGTAATTAATAATGTTAAAAATTCATACAGAAAACATAAATGTCTTCTATATATATATATATATATATATATATATATATATATATATATTCTCTCTGTTAATATATGTACATGTGATATATACAAGTATTATTTTTGGTACATATGACACATCCAAACAATACTCATACATTATTTTTTCTCAATGTAGACCTTCTTTGATCTTAAGATTTCGAATTATGACCTCGGATATTATTCACCACATGATGCACTATTGCACGATTTTCTAGTAGGCCATTTACAATTTTTCAGTAATGAAACAAAAATCTAGGTGTGTTTCTTTTGATTTTGACCCATTTCAGTAATGAAACAAAAATCTGCTTCAGTTAAACTCATAGAATATAAAAATTGTCAGCAGCCAAGGGTAATAATATTTCATGAATAATGTAGAAGAAAAACGATTGATATACATAATTAATGTTAACTATTCCAAACTAGTTCAGTGCCAGCATATTATTATGCGATTTTTTAATTAACAAAATTATATTCATAATATATAATATATTTAATAATAAAAAATATAATTATGTGCATAAATGCACTAAACATGAATTAATAATTATTTAGGTGTATAGTACTATACTTGTTTAAACAGTTATTGAAATAAAATTATTGTGTCAAATTCTATCTATTCTGCAATTGATTCACGAAGCCCTAACTTAAATTTGAATATTTTTATCTTTTTTCAGACTTAAAAAATTGAGAACTGAGGAAGAATGAATTTGCAAATCAATTGTAGAATAGATGGAGAAAAAAGATTGTGCTTAGTATATAAAAATTAAAGAAAATGTTCAAAATTGGCTTTAAAAATTAGTTTGGTGGTTTAAATGTAATAAAATAATAGTTTGTATATCTTAGTGCAACAAAAAATAGTTAGGTGGTTTAAATACAATTTCAGTGATAATTTAGTGAGTTTAGTGCAATTATGTATAAATACAATGTAAGAGGTGCAAGGTTCAAACCTTAGTTATTGCAATATTTTTAATTAAACTATACATTAAAATGCCAATTATTAACTACAAATCAATAGAAAAATGACACATGAATGCAATAAAATGTGATAACTCATTCAAATTAACCTTAAAAATTAACCGTAAATATTCATTTAACACTCTATAAATTCTAGGTGATTAATTCAAATATAATTATTCAATATAAAAACACGAGTTGAAGCGGCTGGCCCGATCGAATCGTTACTCGGCAAGAATTACAATCGATTTAAAGTGTTGGATCACTCGACTTTTGAACTGTCTACAAAATGCTCAAGCGGAAAACTTAAAAAGAAAAATTAAGGGCCATTTTATAGTTTTTTAATACTTATTGAAATGTCATCTTGCAAATTTTAGGGGCTGGTTTACAATTTTAAGGAAGTGTTTTGAAAAATAAATTTAAGAGGCTATTATTTTAAAAAACACATATCATTATCTATAATTAACATATATTTAAGGAAAAATGCATTCAAATGTTCATAAATTATCAACTATCAACTTTTATTTTAAAAAACCCTTAAACTATCAACTTTTATCTCGAAAGATCCCTTATTTATTTTTTGCTTTAAAAAAACTATATAATTTTTATTTTATAAGACCCTTTTTTTACAGTTTGTTAGAGACATTTTTTTTAAAAATTTGGAGATTGATCTAAAAATAAAAGCATTGAAATTGAGCTAATGTGTCATATTTTATCGGAAAACATTAAGCTAGCTAAGAAAAATATAGTTCAGGGGTCTTTCGAAATAAAATTGATAGTTCAAGGACTTTTTAAAATAAAAAATAATTTATGAGTCTTTCGAAACAAAATGTGATAGTTCAGAAGTCTTTTGATGCATTATACCTATATTTAATTATATATTACATACTTATGATGTTATACGGCTCAACCGATTAACAATTTTATTTTTTTTTTTTCGGTAAAAGAAAAATTATTCATCACTTGGGTATAAGAGGTACCAAAATTATATAAATTTATAAAGTTTAGCAATTTAGTATCATTCTCAAATTTATAAGTTAATCATTAAAAAATAATTTGAACATCCAATTCGACCAACTAAAAACCAAATTCAAAGTCTTGATTTAATATCTTCGTCAATTCTTTCAACCGATTAAAAAATAATCAAAATTGAACCCAATCGTGCGTTTTTTCTTTTTAAAAACATAGCTGATATTCATAATCGCTAATTCGCTATGGTAGTGGGGCCGACTTCTTGACAAACCTTCTAGGACACTTCTTCCTTCAAAACAATACAAAATAATTATAGTAAAAAACAAAATAGCAAAAGAGCCTGTCTTTGACTATAGTCTTTTCTGCCTAAACGATAGCTGATGTAGGTATTAGAAATTTAAATAAAAAACAAAATGAGGAATATATATGAATTGAATTTGATTATATACCTGCATGTGGACACAAATTTATATGTTCACCGCACCACATATACAAGATCTTCATAATCATTTAGTTAGTTTCTTTAATTAATTCAATCTTCTCATTTATATATATTCCAAATTTTACCAAATTTTATTAATTATATTTAAAAAAAATGTCCTACCCGAATCCAACCTGAACCCGGCCAGAGTGATTCATGATTCACCCGGCCCAAATGATTCATGGTTTAGGATTTATGTTTATATAATTAATGAAAATATTGAATTAATTAAAAAAACTAATTAAATAATGGTGGAGACCTTCCATATGCTGTAAGGCATATATAAGCGTATAGATATATATAAAATTTGTTCAATTTATAAATATATGATCAAATCCGATATTTGAATATAACGTACAAAATTAATGTGAGAGTAATTAGACTTCAAATGGTCAGGACGTGCGTTCATCTCTTTTAATGTATTTTAAAACTATTTAATTTATTTATATTGAATAATGTAATTATTAATATAAAAAATAAATTATACAACTCAATATAATGTACATTTGATACAATTAAAATTCACTCAAAAAATAAATTACGCGCGACAATTTTATGGCGTAAAGGACGTGGAAGTTATTAAATAGATGGTGGGGGGTTCACCGTTGATGTTATGGCATAGATCGCGCTTTCCTTTAAATAAGGGCATGTGTCGTATTCCGTTGTGAGTTAAATATGAGTTTAATTGACTTCTTGACCGCGTTATTAGACTTCCGACCAATTGCAACCTTTTTCTACGAATTTCTTCTTCTAAGGCTTATATTTAAGTTAATCATTATATGTATGGGTGCATCATATATTTTATAATATATTTTAGAATTATATAATTTATATAAAAAAATTATTTTATTTAAAAGTTCGATCTTATAAAGATGTGCAAAATTAATTAATTTATTTAATTTTCCTCAACACTCTCTCTCATTCGTGGACCGAATCATTGTCTCTGTCCTTTAGGAAGGAGGCCAAACGAGTGGACAATTTTAAGTGGATATATAAAGTGCTTTTCATGGGAATAGGGATCTGGGTTGAGTCAGATGCTCTAAAACAATGAAATAATTTCGTCTCATCTAAAAGTTCGAATTTATAAAAATATGCGAATTTAATTCGTTATTTAATTTCCCTTAACAAGTATTATATTTAATGAAGAAGGATAAATATACCCAATATATATTGGAGACAAGTGATGATGGATGTCTACATTATTCATGTTGTACAATACAAATTATATAGAAATGAGAAAAATTATCTAGCCTTCAATGACTTTCCCTCATAGAATAATTCTTGTTTTGGAATTCTACCTAAAATTTGAGTCTTTTCTAGTGAATTTCACATCATGTATGTTTTAAAATGCATTAATAAAAATGAGAAGAAAAAAAGCATTAATAAAACAAATACATCCGATGTAGTCATGTAGATAAACAAAAAAAAAAAAAGTTGTTGGGAGGACCAAATAGCAGCTGTTTTAAATGGTACTGCAATAAGATTCCACAATACAACACTCAAATTATATGAATATATGAAAAAAAATTCAAGACTTTCAATTCTAAACAATTCACATGGGTTTGTGATGTTCTCTTTTCTAGGACCAAATCTGAACATGTTTTGGAATTCTAACTAAATTTTCAGTATTTTCTAGTCAATTTCACATCATGTTTTAAAATGAATTAATAAAACAAATACTATATCTGAATTCTGATATAGATAATTCAAAAAATTAAAAAGAGAATTGCCTGGAAACTACTGTTTTTAATAGTACAATAAGAGGATTTTGTTTTACTGCAAAAAGATTCAGTTTGAAATTAGAGTTCGGTGATCTATGAGAATATGAGTGCCCAAATATGCAAATATAGGTATTACTATTAATTAACATATTTAGGCAGAACATAAGTGATACCAAAATAATTCCATGTATAACCAATTGTTTAAATTATACTCCGTATATTTGACATATAGCATATAATTATTGAAAAAGAAAATAAAAAAATTAAACATAAAAAGTTAAACTACTGCAAGTACTAAGAAACTTTTAATCACAATGTAAACATTACTCCCTCAATTTTATATTGTTTGTCGATTTTGAACTTAAATTTTATTTTAAAATAATTATCATTTGTGCTATTTTCTTAAATTTACCCTTAAATAAATTTTTTTTAATAAAAATATATTTTTACTCACCCACTCTCTTTGCTTTTATTGAAGGGTAAATATGTCAAAAATTATGTTTCTTAATTTCGTACAAAATCTCAAAAATGACAAATAATATGAAATAAAGGAAGTATCTGTATTAGACACAATACACGACATAAATACACATTTCAAAACATTCCTAATCCTAGCTATAACTCCATTTAGAGCCTATTGACTGAACTTAAAAGCTCTTTAAAACAACATATAAATTATTTTAAAGAGCTTACAAGCTTTCTAAAAATGACTGGTGTAAAGAAATATTAATTTAATAACTTATAAAATTTAAAACAATTTATTTACGATTTATAATATTAAAAAAAAATTGGGATAACCAACTCATTTTTCTAACTACACACAAAAAAATAATTTGAGATAACAATTTATAAATTACAACTGAACGTGATAATTAAAAAAATCACTGAGTTGTCAAGTGTGGATAACTCATTTAGAAAGCATTCTAATGTTCTACAAGAGGGGAGTATTAATTCCTTCTTGTGGTGGTCCAAAATTTTGAGTTGAGTTGGGATTAAAAAGTTTTTTACTTTGTATAATTAGACTTATTGAATTTCGGACTTATTTACTGAAATAAATTGTTTATCACTGATGCTTTAAATATCATCGAATGTTACATATATTTCTTTAAAAAAATAATCGTGTTACATTGTAGTTAATTTAGTGATACCAAGATCACATAAGATTAAATTAACGAGTTCATTGTAACTAAAAAATACACCATTCACGACCTAGATGGAAATGAACAATCCATTTTCTTGGTTTGTCTTGACCAAGAGATTACACTAGTGCATGACCGATGAAAAGAGGACCTCTGAGGAGGACAAATTCTCCGGCCCGAACTAGGAAGAATTAGACCTCCGGTGGTTAGTTATTTCTTAATCTTCGTCCCTTAAATAGGATTACGTGTGGCTAGTAACTATTGTTTTGACTTATCACGGAAGAGAATCAATGAGATTCAATACCCTATATCTTGGGCAATATTATTGGTCACATGCGATTGCTAAGATTTATCGGAGAATCGTGTCAAAATACGCTTTGTTCGATTTGCCCCTTGGGGTTTCATAAGTTTTATCATACCAAATCTTGCAAGTGGAACTAGTTTCCTTATGGATAATAATGTTGAACTTTATTCTTTTACCAATGATAAAAAATATTAATTAATGGAAAGCTATTTCATTGGCTTGAATTAATTAATAAGGCTAGATAATCTTAAACACGGAAATAATAACCGGGAGCCATATTAACTGTAATATGGGTTAAGATGGATAGTGCAATATTAATTATGTAGTGGAATTAATTAATATTTATGAGCTTGAATAATATTGTGGCTCAATATTGATAATTCAAGGTCCATTGAAAGGTCCAATCTTAATTCTCCTAAAGGCCCCCAAGAAATTTCAAGATAAAGTCCAATAACTGAAAAAGGTGTTTAAAAATAAAATAAATTTTGTTGCTTATTTTTCCTCTCTTTTTTCGAAAATTATGGATAAAAGGGGAGAAAATTTTTATTTGAATTTTGTTATGGAATGAAGATATGTATTCTTGGAATACAAGATTATCTCATTAAATTCAAGAAATCTCCCACTTGGTTATTCATATAAAATTTTCGAAATTTTTGATAATTAAGGGAAAGAAAGATTTTCTTGATTTTCTTGAAAAAATATTATGGAAGATATGTATTTCTTGAAATACAAGTATATCTCAAAAATTCAAGAAGATCCAAATCTTGGAATCTTGTCTCTTAATTTTTCAAAAATTGGTCATAACAAGATAAGGTGGGATTTTTGTGGAATATTTTAATTATGGAGAAAAGAATATAGGAGATATATTCAAGATTTCTTGGAGATCAAGAAAAGATTTTTCCACATTGTTTTTTCCCAAAATTTCGACCACCACCCTATCTATAAATAGGGGATGATTCTTTCATTCCCAAGTACAATTTCATGTGCTGGAAAAATTAGTAATCCACAAAGGTGGTGCAACAATTTTTATTTTTCCTTTTGTTAATTGTTCGCGAGCTTCCTTCCATCGGATTGTCGAACAAGGACTAGGGAATACTTGGGAAGACTTTTTGGTGTGTTTTCATCGACGAGTCCATTGCCATTCCAAGAGGTAGGTTCACGTAAACTCGTAGTAATTCCGCATGCGTAGAATTTACGTGAACTGTTTATATGCATGATTTGTTGTTGAATTATTATTTGAATTAATATGGGTTAATTCACGCTAGTAATAATTATCAGAATTAAATTTGTATTTAAATATTCATCCCGAATAGATTCGGACAAATAATTCCCCAACAGGTCCTCCTCTCGTGATGGTTGCGGTTCCAGTCTATAACGAGATGCAATTATGTTGTCATGTGCCCCCTCTTGTCGTGGTTGTGGTGGTAGCAGTTCCGGTGTACATCGAGATGAAATGATGTTGTCATGTGCCCCATTTTGTGGTGGTTGCGGTTTCTTTCTACAGCGAAATGAAATAATGTTGTAATGTGCCCAGTGGTAGAATAAATTATTATAATTGAGAGGGTGGTTGTGGTTTTTGTCTACAGTGAAATGAAATGATATTGTCATCTAATTGATGGTAGAATAAATTATTATAATTGATTATATTATGAAACTATTATAATTTATTACTTTTAAAAAAATATAAAATCACACAGTTTAAATTCTCTATTTATATGTTTACCCAATCGAGCCGCAAATGACTTGGTCTTGTACTGTTGTTTAACTTACTTTTTTCGTGTGGAATTCGTCCTGTTAGGCTATTACATGATGATATTGTTCATTCGATGCACATTATCAAATATGGGCATCATTTTGGACAGCTGTGCTGTGCATACTGAGATATAGGATAATATAAAATATCTAATTTTGATTTTTTTTTTCGACCAAAATTTTGATTTTTGGTCGTACGGATTACGGAATATGTGTAAAGGTATACGTACACACATATCATTGCAAAAAAATAAAGTTCAGTGTGAACATATGAAATCAACGGTATTATTTTCCATACAAGAACTAGGTCGCAACTTCCTCCATCAACTCACATAGATCAATAATTAATGCATTAGACAAAGAAAATAGGTAGCTATACATGCGACAAATTAATTCATAGTCTGATCATTAAAAAGACAATTAAAGTGAAAACCATGTTAGAATTATTATTGAATTCGTTAGTAATAGTAGTCGATCCAATTAATATTACTTTAGTTGTGGGGGTACTTTATTCTCATTTTAAAATTGACAAAATTTGAAACATATCAATTGAATTTTTTTTTTTAATCAGAAAGAGAGATTTTTCTTGATTTAAAATGGGTATAAGAAGTACCCATTCGTTACAATGAAATGGGTAAGAGAGTACCCATAAAAGAATCCAGACTATAATGCAAAAGACTAACTTACATGTTTCAGCAATCTGTTTATGATCTAAGAATAGCTCTAGGACTTATGCTCCATTCGCTCAAGGAAATTTTGTGCCTCCAAGTTTCTCTTGCATTTATCCAGCTCTAAAGTCTTAACTTGATATCTTTTACAATATCTTCAATTTCAATTTTCTCTTTTCTGAAAATAATAGCATTTCGATTTTTTCACGAGGTCTAGATGATACACTCCCACAAGACGTTAGGACGGTGTTCAACCCAAACTATTTAACACATTCCATCCATTTTTTTTTTTTTGATAACTCGGTATCCGACCAAGGACCGACTAATCTGGGAGACCAGAACCCACCGTCCACTAACGGGGGCCCCACATCAAGCCAGAGTTAAGCTCTGTATGGACTGACCCATCTCAAGAGTTGATCGCACCTTAGGGGGTTCGAACCGGAGACATAGAGAGAAGCATACTCCTAAGTCCCAAGCCTACAACCACTAGGTCAACCCTTGGGGGTTACATTCCATCCAAATATGATAAGCAAAAGAGCATTCGAATAAAATGCCTAACGAATTCGGTTTCCACATCGCAGAAAAGGCAGAGCAGGTTCGACTGATGTGGGATTGCATTTCTTCATTGTAGGTTCGTAGTGGTTGGTATTCTCTCCCATAGAACTCGCCAAGCATTGGTGCACATATCAAGTGAATAATACAATCCAAGTGTTTCTTTTTTCTTTCTAAAACACAACTCAAGTAGTAAAGTGCATCAATGATGGCTTACAAAGTGTTAAAAATAATGAAAAATATAAATTAAAAAATTGGAAAAAATTCAAGTAATATTTTACAACAATGAGACTAATACTTTTTAGCAACGTAACTAATATTTTCCAGCAATTGAGCTATCCCATTTTGAGCAGCTTTGTTGAATCAACAAACCTACTAATTCCTTTCAAAAAAAAAAAACTTCTAATTCTGGTAAACATGAACAGAACAACACAACCAAGAACACGAATAAAAAAATAAGTAAACAAGAAAAACTCATCAAAGTCGAGGCAAGGTTGAACTTTTGCCCACAAAATGAAATACGCATAGATTATTGCTCACGATTTGACGTAGTGTTTTCAAAGTAAAACGACTTTCGCCTTTATACATGTAGCACCGCAACGTATAAAGTACCAGCGAACTGAAAACGACGCGAGGAAAAGACTGCACTCTATATGCAGAAAGCAAATGAAATGCTATGAATTCTAAGTAAGCATGAATTTTAAGGTGAGCTTCAACATATTTTTTTTTTTCCGATCAAAATGAGCAAATGCATGCAACCTATTTATAGGTACGTCAATCATGTGAGAGACATAATGATATTTTATTTCGGGCTCATTTAATTGTCATTCATTTAAATTATTTCCGTTTTGAATTTCTTCACTAATGACACTTAATGTCATCATGTAACTCGTTACAATCTTATTTGAAATGTCAATGAATATAGACGTCCTGAACGTCTACATTCTTTACATTTCAAACTCAAATTCATGGGCTGAATTAATTCAATGTGAAATAATTAACTCTCAGTTAATTTTTGCACTTCCCAACAACACTTTAATCCATAAAATGTATTGTGACGTCTCAATTTCGTGATTTAATTTCTACCTCACCAAAATTCGATTTTGAGATTATAAATACACTAAGATGAGAAAATCAATCATATACCATTAGTTTCACATAAATCATATTTTAAACCCTCGTTTAATTAACCAAAGACAAATATCCAACACTCTCATTAAATATCAATTAAATTTAATTAATTGATTCAAAACCAATTACCCCCAACAAATTGTACACCGTTTCACAAGTAATGCATAAGAAGACCACGTTAATCTTTAAATTCTAGTGGACCGACTAGTGGTCAAGTTAGATTCTACTTTAGTCTAGTGGGATTGTAACGCATTTGTCCCTGATTTAATAAGGAATATATGATACTCCCTCCGGCCCCCACCATTTTGTACCCCTATTTGTGTACACATTTTAAGAAAAAAATAATTTTTGATGTTTTGTTGATTTTTTAAAGTGGATGGAGGGTGGAGAGATTGTAAGATTCTTTGTCTTTTTGGGTATGCAAAATGGCGGGGGACAGACCAAAATAGAAAATGTGTAAAATGGCGGGGGACGGAAGGAGTACTATTCTCGTAATTGATTTAAAAAAAATATTTGATATATTTTTACATCAATATTTCTTATCATGAGGTTAGTAATCCATAAAAGGCATATTAGATTCTCCAAATGTTCACCCCATACTTTGGATAATTTATTGGGATTGTTTACTAGCTAAATCGTAGCTTTTCTGTAAACACATCATATCATTCGTAGACATGCTAAAAAAAAACCGGAACCGCCGGTTCGAACCGGAACTGCTGGTTTCAAGGTTCCACGGTTCCGGTTTCGGAACTGAACCAAAACCATAAGATAAACGGTTCGGTTTCGGTTCCATCATTTCTGGAACCGCGAACCGCCGGTTCCGGTTCGAACCTTTTTTTTTTTTTTGTATTTTGTATTTTAGATCCAAAAAATCAAGAAATAAAAAAAAAATAAAAAAAAAAAGAACCGGGCGGTTCCGAACCGAACCAAACGCCTTGATCATGTTCGGTTCGGAACCGAACCGAAACGCCTTGACCGCGGTTCGGTTCCGGTTCCACCTCCGGATATTTTGGAACCGGCGGTTCGGAACCGGAACCGGCGGTTCCGGAACCGTGAGCATCCCTAATCATTCGTGGTAATTTTTGTATTTTACTGTTTAGATGGATAACGAGTGTAATATTAAAAATCTTGAAATCAATAGAGCAAAAGCACAAATTACCGTCTTTTACTCATTAATTAAAATAAGAGGCGCACTTGCGTGAGACAGTTTCACGGTGAGACGAAGTATAATTTGAGCATTAATATTTTAATAATTTAGGAGAGGTGGATGTGATTTATGTTAAGTTGTACCCCGTCTCATGCATGAAACCGTCTTATTCAATTTTTTGACTAAAAACAAATTTGTCAATACATATTCCTTCTTAATTTCAGGAAAGAAAGATAAAAGGTCGTTAACTTTAGAACGGAGGGTTTATATTTTTAAAAAAAAATTATAAAAATTTACAACAAAATAAATGCAAATTAATTAATTGATTTACACAAAATTGTGCCTTAATTTACAGCATTCGTGCAAAAATGATTGGACTAAATTAGAATAACTTGGTGAGTTATGGGAGTTAAAGTTGGAAAAATATGAAAAATGAAGAATATAATCAGATTATTTTTCCAAACAAGTAGGTACCTGGAAATTTCGGTGAGACCCATCGCAGTCATCGTCTTCAAGTTTTGTGCTTCCTCTTCATTTACCAAAAAGTTCACAGCAAAATATTTTGTCCCATATAAATACAAACCTCTCTTAATGGGTACTTAGCTAGCGTGTGTATTATACATATATATATATTTAAAAGAGATTAATTTGCAGTTGATAATATCATGGGAGATCAACTTCCAGGTTTTAGATTTTATCCTACGGAAGAAGAATTAGTGTCGTTTTATCTGTATAATAAGCTCAAAGGTACAATAGATCTCGACTTGGTTATACCAGTTGTCGATATCTATGACTACAATCCATGGGATCTCCCAGGTAATTTATAATTAAGTTGCAAATCAAATTCTTTTAAATTTATTATTATTTCATGGTTACTGTTAGACCATCCTTAATTGCTCGTTTAGTGATTTGCCATGGCTTTAAAAATGGTCCTTTTCCTAATTGAATTTTAGGGTTTATCTCAATTAAATATGAATATTGATTTATATATAATGAAGATAAGATCGCTAAGAAGAAATTATGTTATTATAGCTTCTCTAACTAAAAGCTGTGTGTAATGACATAAAATTGTAATATTGAATGAATAAAGATTGTATAACGACATAATTGTTAATTAATTTTGTTGAAGTTAAATATAAAAAAGTAGTGTTAAATTTGTTGAATAATTATGTTGATGTGTTTGATATATGAAAATGAATTAATGCAATGCAGAATTAGGTGGAGAGCAATGCCCATCAGACGGTGAGCAGTGGTTCTTCTTCAGTCTTCGTCAGGAACGGGAAGCACGCGGTGGGAGGCCTAACCGTTTGACGATGGAGGGATACTGGAAAGCCACTGGCTCTCCATCCGACGTTTACTCCTCACAAAATACTGTCATCGGGAGGAAAAGGACCATGGTTTTCTACGTCGGCCGAGCTCCCAACGGGACCAAAACCACTTGGAAGATGAATGAGTATAAGCTCGCTATTCATTCCGATCATCAATCTTCTTCTTCTTCTTCAACCTCACAGGTCTAATACTCCCTTATTATCTTGTAATTCATCATCATATTCATATGCAATGCTAATTAATTAAATCTTCAGCTACTTAATTTACATCCTATATTGCACACTTTCCATTTCGGTCCGTCCCAATCCATTTTGTACACCCCAAATATGGAAAAAAATCTCACAATCTCGACATTCCGTCCCATTTGAAAAGTTAACAAAACACAAAAAAAACAATTTTTTTTAATATGTGTGCAAATCTTAAGGTGCAAAATGAATTGGGACGGATGGAGTATTATTTAGTGCGTGAACGTCCACTAATATTAAGAAACCAAGCATGGCGCGCGGATCATATCTTATACACTATGTGGAAAATTCAATGCATGGCATATCATATTATATATCATGTGCATGCGCGCATTCCACATTAAATATATGCATCATCCACGAAATAATATTAGAAACTTAGAGAATATATATATAATTCAGATTTTAAGCCGTTCACATTTAGGAGGAATAGTTAATGTGAACGTATTTATGATCTACTAAATTACAAATTAATCTATAGACTTTATGCAATTAAGTTGAACATTCATTTTTTTAACCTGTACATATACATATATTCTTTCTCACTTTCTCGTGCGCACAGTTAAGGGAAGAAGTCAGCTTATGCCGAATTTACAAAAAATCAAGAAGCATTAGGGCATTTGACCGACGACCACATTCCGAGGCGGCGGCGGCAACCGTGCAAGAGGCGGCGCACCACCACCACCCCTGCAATGCTGATAATCCTTCTTCCTACTTATCTAATTTGCAAGAAGAACCTAATCTGGCTAGTGAACCCGGCTGGGATCCGGACCAGTTCAACTGGTTCGATTTACCAAAAACATATTCTCCTTAAATTGTCACTTTCCTATAGTTACATGCCCAAAAAAAATATTTTATGGTAATATATAATGTATAAGAATTATCAAATATTTCAACAAGACAGGTGGATTCGGCGACCATATATATCATATGGGACCTTGCGTGACTTGGAATGCTTTTAGGTATTATGTTAGAGTATGTGATCATATGTGTTAAAATTGTTGAAAATAAAAATTGGGCTATATTTAATTATTTGGACATCTTAATATTACTCCAAATCCACGGTGGCGGTGTAGTCTCATCTCATCTCATGCAAGGATTTTTGCTGTCTTTCTTTTTATAATTAATATATTGTTTTGCTTGTTTTTTTTTTTTGAAAGGTACATATTGTTTTGCTTGTTAGTTTTACCGTTTTAATGTTATGTAATTTATTTATTTAAATATAACCATTCTGTATAAGGCTAGCTCTTCCTTCTTATTTTTAAAGGTAAATATATATTTTATAATATTAATAATTTGAGTACGTAGAGTACTAAAAAATAAAAGATGTACAAGAGTGAAGATATACACAGACTACTAGATGAGGATACAACAACCTACAATTTACAAGGAATTAATACAAGCTAACAGAGTAACAGTTGACAACATCAATCATTTAATTACAAAGTAAAAAAAAGAATGTGGAAAGTGTGCGTATGGAGCCACTTCCACGAATTAATCTTGATTCCATCGAACACCTTAGCCAAAACTGGTTAGCACTTTTGAAGATCAGCTCATTTCAATTGCCTTCCAAATTCTCCAAGCCACACATTGCCAAATCAAAAATAAAAAATAAAAAAAATCTTAGCAATCTTAACCGACACAATATTGATGACATCATGAAGACACACTACAAAATTCTTATACTGCACAACACGATGATGTACAATACATGATTCAAATTCTTTAAGACGGAACATGCCCCTCTTATCATATCTAATGCCAAAATTTGTATCTCTTCTTTTATGTGGTTGAAAGCTAAGGCTTGTATTAGATCTTGGTGTTCTATTAGTGAGTAGTGGAGACAGCCAACTTATGTTTATTGAAGTGTTAGGCCTTGGTTTGATTGAGGTAACTGTACTTTTGTGATATTACTGTTGTATTTGATGCAGTGTTTTCATAATCGAACCAGCGATCAAACCGGACTGGACAACGGTTGCCGGTTCAACCGGTTAATGTATTAGATACATATTGTTGACAATCTTACCTAGGAATCCATTTAAAATAATAAGGATACATTATTAGAATCCACTCTTAATTTTTTTATTAACAATAATAACTATGATTAACAATTGATAAACTATGATTTGACTACTGCCGGATATATACAAGTAACATTCTTTTTTTTTTCGAACAAAAATAACAACTACGTGCACGAAGTGCACCAGTCAAGAAGGTCATCCACAAATTCCGGAGGCTCATCCCAACTATGAGGGATACCGAAACGGCAAGCGGCCCTAGCAAAAATATGAGTCAAACTATTGGCATCACGACAAACCCAATTAATACAAAAACCAGAATTGTCTCTCAACACTTCCTTACCTGCTTTCACAAAATCCCCGAATACAGACTCGTCCCCCTCAGTGGCGGATGCAGGAATTAAATCCAGGGAGGGCACAAATATAAAAAAAAAATATAAAATTTAATTTAAAGTTAATCTCAAATTTATATTTAAAATAAAAATAATTATAATGTAGAGTAGGCCTTGTGCGAGACAGAATAGTGAATAATATTTTAATACTTTGAAAGGATGATTTTAATTTTTGTTAGCTTGTAAACCGTCTCACTGAGACACGGTCTCCTCTAAAAAATTTCGTATAATGTATATAATATTTCTGTTTAGTATATTTAACTAAAACATGTGGTTAAATATAATTAAGTGTACGATTTTTTTTATAAAATTTAGAACATTGAAAAAAAGAAATTACTCTATTTATATTGCTAAACTGTAAATAGCAAGAATTATAAGCTTATGATTTTAAAAAAATTTATAAGCATATATATATTCAAAATAATAAAATAATAAATAACTAGAATTGTAACATCTGTATGAGCAAAATAAACAACAAAGAAGAAATTTAAATAGCTAGAATTATGGGCATATGGAGAGGCAATATAATAAATAATGGAAAAAAATATATGTTAATTGTCAAAACTGGAAATTGAACCTGCAACATTTTGAAGAGAAGAAGTGCCCAACTACCGCTGGCTGCACAGTTTTAATTTACCTAGTTTTACATACATGATACATATTGAATACACAAATCCAGGCAGGGCACTTGCCCCACCTTGCCTGCATGTGCATCCGCCCTTGGTCCCCCTTATCCGAGCAGTAGGCTGCACTAACCAGCTGAGCATCAGTTTCGAAGATTACATTTCTCAACTCCATAGTTGCAGCCCAAATGAAAGCTTCCAATACAGCCCATGCTTCTCCATCTTCTGTCCGCAAAAGTCCCTCTCGGACTAAGGTTTGTGCAACCACCAAGCTACCATTCTCATCCCGAACTACCATGCCTGCACCTGTTCGAAGAGTATTACCAAAAAAACTTGCATCAACATTTATTTTCACACTACCACGAGGAGGCTTGTGCCACTTACGACAAGCTCTCGATCTGCAATATTCAAGCATCGGTTGCCGAACATTCTTCCATTCCTGTTGGGAGATGAATTTAATAAAAGATATATGATTTTGATTAGATCCCAAAACCCCTGAGTATGACATGTTAAGAATGATCTTGATAGTTGAGTCAGGATTCAGTTTTAGAGTATTCAGGATGTTATCTGCAAAATGTATAGTCGCAGATATATAGTTCGTGATAGGTTCTCAAGACTCAAGAACTCAAGATGTTTCAAGAAGAAACTGAAGTTTCAGTATGAAACTGAAGGTTCTGAAGACTCAAGTAGAAATCGAGATATCAAGACTCAAGATGATAATCAAGAATCAAGACTCAAAGATGAAGATTCAAGATCGGTCAAGAGACTCAAGAAGACTCAAGACTCGAAGACCTCAAGACTCGTAAGACTCAAGATCAAGATCAAGATTGAAGATCAAGAATATCGAAAAGCACAAGAATTATCAAGACTCAAGAAAGTACTTGAATGCTCAAGATGAACTCAATGTTCCGAGGCACTGAATATATCTATCTGAAGGATGCAATACTGAGAAGATCGCGATTCCTTAGAAAATAGATATTTGCCAAAACATTCAAATGCAGACAGAAGGAACTAAGTCAGAAGTGTTGTTAAGGTTATATCAAACTCAGAGTTTGTAACCAAAAAGAACCGTTGAAGGTGCCTACCTTTAACTGGAGACAAAAGTCAAAAAGAGGAAGACGACATCGCACCATACCGACAATCGACAAAGGATGTGTCATTTGAAAAAAGATGTCAGATGTACAAAAGTTCCAGACTGCAAAAAAGTGAAGACCGGCTACATGAAAGGCTATTACCTAAAACATGTTAGGGAGTTTCAAACCCTAAATATAGCCGTTCCTCACACACCATAAGAGGAAACTCACGAAGCTATCTCTCCAACGGATAGTTTTCAAAAGTAACCTTGGTGTATGCCTATAAATACTGGTGACCCTCTACATTGTAAGGTTACGGGAAATTTATACGCAACTCAAGAGCTCAAACTTATTCCTGCAAAAGTTAAAGCACTCGAAAAACTAAGAATTTCCCAAGTGCTTCTATATTGAACAGAGCTCACTATACTAAGCCTAGCTTGATAAGATTTATCCAAAGCTTAGTCGAGATATCCTAACCCTTTGCATTGTGCTTCATTGTAAAGGATATCTCATCCTAGTTGGAAACCAACCGAGAAACCCCAAACCCTTGAGAAGGTAGTTGGAGTGTGTTTGTTGGTGAGAAGAGTTAGTAAACTACGCGAGAGTAGTCGAAAAACTCTAGAGGAGAAGTTAGTAAGCTCTGGGGGTAGTCCGAAAAAGCTTGTTTGTGTTTGAGTAAGTAAACTACGGAGGTAGTCGAAAAGCTCAAGGTCGGGTTGAGTAAGTAAACTACGTGGAGTAGTCGTAAAACTTCGGGGCGAGTTGAGTAAGTAAACTACGAGGTAGTCGAAAAGCTCGTTGATTAGTGAATTTCTCGAGGATCGAGAGAGTGGACGTGGGAGCTTGAGTCTCCGAACCACTATAATTGCCGTGTGTTCTTTATTGCTTTCCTTATCCGTGCTTAACTGCATGCATTGACTTGATTTTTTGAAGCATACTTTTCCATCGATATTCGGTTGGAATCAATCCAATGAAGTTGCATGTAAATTGAATCACGGCTAATCACTATTTCATAAAGGGAAGGTTTTCAACAAAGCTTAAAACGAGTATAAACTAAGGGCCAACCATTCATTTACGATGAGTAGCTAGAAACAGATAGTTACCAAACCGAACTCTTTTTTCCGAGGATTGATGAAGTTAGTTATCCGATCCAAGCAACTCGGGATCTCGACACTCGAGGACTCGGTTGGGATTATCGGACGATATCGAAAGGCGGCTTCGGGATCACTGTCTCGATAGACTTTGACTCGGAGCGATCTGTGCTTCTCGAACCTAATCTTCGGATTATCCACCCAAGTGACCTCGATGAAGAAAAAAAAGTTTTAAAAACACTGAACACGTGTATTCCCCCATACACGTGTAAGACTCGTTTGCACCGGGACCAACAAGTGGTATCAAAGCAGTGGTTCAACTTGACCACCTGCTTTGTTGACCAAAGTTTTATTTTCAAAAATACTTGTGGTCTATCTGAACTGATCTTATTTGCTGAATTTTTTTTTTTTTTCAAAAGATCAGATAAAATGTCTTCCAAAAAACTTCCCATGTTCTCAGTGGAGAACTATGATCTATGGAGATCGAGAATGCAGGGCTCATCTCAGATTCCAAACATGAGCGTATGTGGAGAGTGGTCTCTCAAGGACCATTCCAATTTACTGTGGTGAATCCCAGAGGAACAAAAGATGAGAGAATTGATCCTAGAGCAGAATTTCCTAAGTCTGATGACCAACTGACTCCTGAGGAGAGAAAGTTAGTCAATCTAGACTACATTGCAAAAGACACACTATACAGTACAATTGATGATGGTGTGATGGGAATGATCTCTCACTGTAATACTGCTAAAGAGATTTGGGATACACTAGCTGTTATGTGCCAAGGCACGATCATATAAAAAAAACAAACTTTTCGAAAGGGCAATTGGAAAGTTTGATAGTTTTGAAATGGATGATGGTGAATCAATAGACAAATTGGAAGTCAGATTCACTAGCATCATGAATGATCTAAATGCACTCGGAAAGAAATATCCACAAAGAGAAGTTGCATTGAAAATTCTTAGAGGTCTTTCTAAGAAATGGGATATTCATGCAGTGGTGATTGAAAACACCAAGAACATTAATTCAATGCCATATCAACAAGTCTTCTCTCGAAATTTGAAGGCCTATGAATTTGTAATTGATAAGAAATCCAAAAAGGTCGACAAAGAAAGATGATTCATCATCTAGTAAGAATGTGGCTTTAAAAGCCAAAGATAAAACCTGTAAAACTAGAGAGTCTGAGAACCCCCATGCCAAAAATCAGGATGAGCTTGAGGAAAAGATAGCACTGATGGCAAGGAGGTTTGACAGACTTAATAGTAGATTTGGAAAATACAAAAGCTATTACGAAAACCACAGTACCGAAAACCCGAGGGACGATCAACCGAGAAGAAGAAGGACTGAAAGTCGAAGGATCTTCATCCGCAAAGAAGGACTCAAGTCCAGGAAAGAAAATGATCGGGATGATGATACCAACAGATGCTATAATTGCGGAAAGAAAGGTCACTTCCAAATGATTGTCCGTTTGAGTGCTAAGGAGAGAAGAGAAAGGCAAGCTAAAAGAGACAAGAAGTTCTCTAGCAAAAAGGCCATGGTTGCGAAGAAGAAGAACACTCGAGGAGGGATCTAGCTCTTCAGATGAGATATTCTCGAGACAAAGGAAAGTGATGACATCATGTCGATGGCCATTGAGGAGGTAAACTCTTCTTTCTCTTTGTTGCTCCTACACTTGCACAAGAGTTTTCAAGTTCCACCGAAAAAAATCATTTTGACCGATGGATTCTTTTGAGAATCGATGAAGGACTATGCCAAGCTTTTGCAAGGATC
This sequence comes from Stenogyne calaminthoides, assembly GCA_037126765.1. Taxonomy (NCBI): domain Eukaryota; kingdom Viridiplantae; phylum Streptophyta; class Magnoliopsida; order Lamiales; family Lamiaceae; genus Stenogyne; species Stenogyne calaminthoides. The sequence goes on from JBBCBC010000007.1 coordinate 5,202,213, forward strand.
GCTAAATAGAACTCAAGAGCGTATAATAAAATCGAAAGTCAAAAATCTAAAATGGAAAGACTCTAGCAATCTTCAAATCACTTCTCAATTAATGGGAGCTCTTGATGAACCGGATGTTCGAAAGTACAACTCTCGAGAGAAAGAGAAGTTGATAATGTCCCCTAATCGAAAAGCTAGAAAATCCATTGAAGAGATTCAACTAATCGGGACTAAGTTCAATGACCTCTCTCGAGAAGCATGAAACTCTCTAATCGGAGGATAGTGCATGAAAGAAGTTAACTCTATTGAATCTGCATCTAATGTAATAGATGAAATTCAGAGTTACCAGAGATCTGTGGGCTATAAAAAAGATTGGGATACATTCGAGGGGAACCTCACAAGGTCATCTCAATCCGCGTCAAGTAGCAAAGACAATCTTTGTAAAACCCGATGGCACCTACACTTCAAAAACTCAAGTAATGCCCAAGGTTGTAGACAAGGGTAAAAGACCTATGGTCTCGATAAAAACCGAATGATCGTTAAAAAGCCCAAACCTCGGTGAAGGCTAGAAAACCCGAAAGCGGTCGATTGAAAGTTTCGAGCAAGTACTTCAAAGCATCAGGCTAAGAATGCAAACCTGAAAGGCTCCACATCGAACCATCGAGGAATCCTCGGATGAGAAACACTCAAAGAGACATTCTCAATCTAAAAGACCAAGTCCTCGGTATCTTTGAAGAGACCAGATTTCAAAGACAGCAACTCGAACCCCCACTGCCTAAGGGTAAAGGTTACCCAACCGAGAGTCAACAAAGATTTAGACCGGTTTTGCACAAAAGCCTAAGCATCCAAATGTAAGGCCCGAACCAAAGAAGAATTCAAAGGCACATGTTCATGCTAAAGCGAGCACACATACATAGAAAAACGCTAAGGCACCCGTAGTAGTAGATGTGTATGTTGATGTTTATGGAAGACAAATTAGCCACTCTAAAGTGATTAGAGTTGTCGGTGATTTGGATTCCGAAAGGTACATCTAACCTTGTAGGACCCTACACAAACCGGGTACCTAAGAATTGATCTGTTTTTTCGGGAGGAAAACAAGGGCAATTTGTCGACTAAAGATCACATGGCAATCGATGAGCGAGATGAAAAAAAGCTCGATATATGGTATCTTGACAAAGGATGTTCAAGACATATGACAAGATACAAGAAGATACTCAAAGGACTATGTTGAACAAAGAGGCCCACATATCACTTTTGGAGATAACTCCAAGGGACGGATCAAGGATATGGAACTTTGGAAATCGACTTCGATTCATATCCATGGTGTTTCATATGTATATGGATTGAAGCATAACTTGCTTTCAATTAGCCAATTGTGATAAGGGTTTTAATGTTGAGTTCTCTAAGAACTTATGTTTTGTGAAAGATGATACATCACGTAAAAAGTATTCTTGATCGGGTACAAGAAAAAAGGAATGTGTATCTTGGCGATTGGAGTTCAACTCCTAAAGATACATGTTTAGTTGCTAAAAGTTCCACATATACCCAGTTGATTATGGCATAAAAGAATGAATCACCTAAATTTCAAAACCACGAACAAGCTTGCAAGATTAGCTCTTGTGAGAGGGTTGCCTAATGAAGTGTTCAAGAAAGAACATATTTGTGATGCGTGCGAAAAGGAAAAACAAATAAAAGCATCATTTAAAAGCAAAGTTGAGGTTTCTCTTGAAAAGAATACTTGATTATTGCATATGGATCTTTTTGGTCCTATAACACCAGTAAGCACTAATGGCAGGAAATACACATTGGTAGTAGTTGATGACTACTCAAGATATACTTGGGTCATATTCTTACTCAATGAAAAGAGACTCGAATAAAAAGTTTGCCAGAGTTCTTGAAAAGGCTCAAGATTGAGAAAAAATCGAGTGTGGTCAAAATCGAGATCGACAAAAGGAACCGAGTTTATAAATCATATCATATCGATTATTGTGCGAGAATGGAATTTCACATGAAACATCACCGCACCCCCCTCAACAAAATGGTGTTCTTTGAAAGAAGGAACAGAACTCCGAAAGAAGGTTCGCAAGGACAATGGTAGTGGGTCGATATTCCTAAAAGATTTTGGGCTGAAGCTGTCAACACTGCATGCTACTCTCAGAACAGATCCATGCTGACCAAGAGTCAAGGCAAAACACCCTATGAGCTTTGGAATGAAAGGAAGCCTCTTGTTTTTTCTTTTCGTGTGTTTGGTTGCAAGTGTTTCATACACAATAATGGTAAAGATCGATTTGAAAACATTTGATAGTAAAAGTGATGAAGGAATATTCTTAGGATATTCTCGAATTGATCAAAACTTTCGAGTTTACAAATCAGGGACTCTTATTGTGGAGGAAACACCTCATGTTGTTTTTGATGAATCTGTTTTGTGTTCGGAAGAAACAGGAACATGATCTTGTATGAACCGACTAAGAGGATCACCAGATTAAGCCCGAAATGTAAAGATAAATCATCCAATCGAACTGAAAAGAAGAAAGTCACTCCACTATCTATGATTGGAGTGACTCGGGACTCGAACTTCGGGAAAACCAACACTCCAAAGGTGACCAATCTGAACAGACACCAGTTCAGACTCAGGTATGTGATGCCAATGAAGATGTGGTCACAACTGAGGCAAATTCTGAATCTATCAACCAAAGGGGAACAAATGTCTCTGACAATGTTCTGAATAGAATTTCCCCTGAGGAAGATGATTCCCTTTCTCCTTTTCTGTTGTTCCCTGAGTTTACTGATTTAACTGAACCTAACATTTCAAATGTTGAGGATACTATTGAAGGGGGAACATCAAGAAGGAAATGGTTAGATAGTCATCCTACAAGTCAGATTGTGGGTGATCTAACTGAAGGTGTCAAAACAAGAAGGTTCCATGGTGAGAGTGCACTATTCTGTTTTGCTTTCTATCGGAGAAAGAACCTCTCACCGAGATTGGTGAAGCTCTACAAGATTCTCATTGGATTCTTGCTATGCAAGATGAAATTTGAATCAATTCTCAAGGAATGAAGTATGGGAGCTAGTAGATAGACCAGAAAGGCACAATGTCATTGGAACCAAGTGGGTTTTCAAGAATAAAAGAGATGAAAACAACAACATTGTAAGAAACAAGGCAAGGCTAGTTGCACAAGGTTATTCCCAAGAAGAAGGCTTGGATTATGATGAAACCTTTGCACCTGTTACAAGACTAGAAGCCATCGATTGTTTCTTGCATATCTTTTTACATGAAGTTCACAACTATCAAATGGATGTGAAAAGTGCATTTCTGATCGGTGTGCTTAAAGAAGAGGTTTATGTGGAACAACCTCCGGTTTCAAACAGAATGACCAAGTTTACAGGGCTCGGAAAAGCTTTGTATGGTCTCAAACAAGCACCAGAGCATGGTATGATACTCTTTCTCAGTTTCTTACTGACCATGGTTTTGTCAAAGGAACTGTTGATAGAACTCTGTTCAGGATAGAGGATGGGGAAGATATCTTACTAGTTCAGATATATGTTGATGACATCATTTTTGGATCTCCAAACCATCACCGTGTGTGAAAAGTTTTCAACATCGATGAAAGGCAAGTTTGAGATGTCAATGATGGGAGAGATGAATTTCTTTCTAGGTCTTCAAGTGAAACAATCAAAGGAAGGAATATTCATCAACCGCATAAAAGTACACCGTAGATCCGATTGCCAAATATGGTGTATTGAATTGCAATGCGCTTTTGGATTCCCATGAATACTAACTACAAGATGGATCCCGATTACGAAGGGAAGTCGGTGAGTCATCATTGATTATAGAGAATCATTGGATCATTGCTCTATCTCACGACAAAGTAGGCGGATATAACATTTATTGTTGGGATATGTGCAAGATACCAAGCTAATCCTAAGACTAGTCACATGGAGGTCGCCAAAAAGATCTTGAAGTATCTTAAAGGCACAATGAATAGAGGATTATGGTATCCAAATTGATGATAACCTTGAATTAACCGGTTACTCGGATCTCGATTATGGTGGTTCTTGAGAATTGACAGAAGTCCACTTCAGAACTTGTCAATTTCTTGGAAGTAAGTCGATATCTTGGTTTTCGAAGAAATGCACCTCAATAGCAACAAGTACTCTTCGTTTGAATACATGGTGCGGAAGAAGTCATTGGTTTCGGTTCTTTAGCTCGCACAAACAATTAAGGGATTATAAAGTTGTAGCCAATAAAGTACCAATATTTTGTGACAATAATAATGCCATTGTTATTTCACAAAATCCGTTGCACACCGAGATGCAAGCATGTGGATATCGGACATCACTTCATCGGAGATCATGTCGAGAAGAAGGACATAAGGATAGAGAAAATTCATCTTGATAAGCGAGAGAGAGCGATATCTTGACTAAACCTTTGGGTGAATCAAGATTTCGTGAACTTTCGATTGAATTAGGGATGTTAGAACCCGTGTATAGAATAAAATCAAAAATTGAAGGTTTTCGGATGTATGAAGTTTTCTCGAATTCTCTTGAGAAGCTCGGATAAAATGGAAATACCGAATCGAGTCTCGAAACTCAGATTTCTCAAGGTCAAGATTTCGATAGCATCTTGAACCAATTCAAGATTTCGATTATTATCGACATTTTATCAAGGTCAGTACTCAGTAAGACTGATAGAGGGAAAAAATAGTCTGAAGAAGTAATGACTCATGCGACTCATTTATTGCTTAAGTGAAGCTCAGTAATCATTTGCAATAAATACAAAATACCTGAGGAATGTTTTTGGGCGGGATCGTTTTAAATTCCGAAGAAGGGCAACAGTCATTTAATGCTCTGCTACATTAATGACCAATGAGGATGTTTTGGCGGCTTACTTTTCGGACATCGTCTGTTCGTATACCCGATTAATCGGAGATTAACCTCAACCGTTGTTTTTCACCTAACCAACGCGATTCCCCACGATCTCGAAGCTATTTATACCCCAATAAGCCATTCAAGCCAAAATTTTATCAAACCCTTCGTTCCCAAATCCTCTGCAAATAAAAAAATTCCCCTTTGCCCAGAAAATCTCAAACCCTAAATCTTCATTTCTCCAATCAATCTCTAAAATGGCTCCAACCTTGTTCAAGAGATTAGCCAAAACCAACAAGCCTTGGTACGAGTTCGTTGTCTCACTCGAAAGCACAACCAACTCAAAGCCAGAAGAGGAGGCTCTGCATATGATTCGACTAGCTAAACTCACCCATCTAGTCGCCAGTTTAACCGCACCAGGAGTTTGCGAAAGAGGTAATCAATTCATCTATAACTTGAAGATAGATGAAGAGGACCAGTATGCATTCTAAGATTATCAGTATCACATTTAGAGCAAATATCCAAATACATCGATTTTGAGAGGGATTTGTATATAGTTCCAAAAAATCTGAATGATGTTTTTGAGCTCTGTGATAGAGGAGAGGATCCTGCGATGTATATGTCGGGTAGAGAGCAGGAGTACTTAGATAGGATTGCTGAGAATCCTGTTAAATTTGAGGCGACATTGCATAAGAGGCACTTAAAGCCACAATATCGTGTGTTGATGGATATTGTGAGCAAGAGCATCATGAGTCTTATGGGGAGTTTTGAGCGGATCAAGACCGAAGCTCGAGTTGATGGCGGCGATAGAGGCCTCACCCACCACCGACTTCAACCGGCTGAAATTTTGATTCAGGACGGTGAGTGAGCAGACCAAAGTTTTGAAGAAGGTTGACGGGGCGATCTCAATAAAAGGCAAGATCCACCATGCCACCAAAATTGCTTATATTTTGGAGATGTGCAGAGAGGAGGAGGATATCTTCGCCAATTCGACCTCATTCCCTAAGTCCGAAATTCTCTTTAAGCCCATTGCTTTGCAAAGCCAGCCATCGGGGAAGAGAGAAAAAGAAGGTAGAATCACCGATTCTTGCCGAAAAGAGACTCAACAAACCAGGGGAAAGGTTTTGTTGGAGGCAAAGATGGAGCAGGTGCAAAAATAATGAAGCGAAGAACCTTGCCCCAAAAGCGCAGAAGATTGGTGGTTCTCACCGATGAAGATGGCGAAGATTCTCGAGGAGATTCAACCCGAGGGCCAAACCGCCAGAGTTCGCCATTGCAAGTTTTGGCCCAGTTATCTCAAAGGCACAAGAACAGATGAGGAGCGAGTCTTCTCGAGGTGCTTGAGACATCTCTAAGTTCGCATAAAAATTTCTCAGAAATTTTCAAAGGAACTCAAGCCTCGAGATTCCCTATCGAAAAAGTGCTTGGCTCGGGGCAGCCCAGAGCCATCTCGAGAACCAATATGAGGAAGTGTCACCAGGGCCCCAGAACCCACTCGGGATGCAACCGAGGACCTGATCGCACAACCTTCGGAGGTCAGCTTGAGACTCAGGAGCAGATTATTCTTGATGAGCTCCTGAGTGATCTACTTCTTGATCCTCAAAGGAAGCTTCAACTGAACCGTAGAGCCCGAGATGGAAGAAGGGCGGTCAAGAAGGCGCAGTGGAGGAGCAAGGAAAACGGTTCATTCTTGATCAAGCTACCACGAGCTCGGCTCATACCCTGATCTGCAAGATGTTTTCTTCAGATTAAGGACAACTGTGTTCATCCTCAATCAGACTCTTCCCGAGATGCTTGATATTGCTGCATTAAGAGGGGAAGACTGGTGGAATGAGGAAACAACCTTTCTAACCGACTTCTCAGGGTTCAGAAGGACAAAGCTCAGGATGAAAAACTCCGATTTTGATGAGCTGGTTCAGAGGAAGTTAGCTGAGAGAAAAGCTACCGAAGTTGGTGCCCCGAGCAGCGGAGACAAATCTCAAGATGGAGATGGGGACCAACAGGGAGATGCTGAGGATCGATCTCGGATGGAGAAGGAAACTTCATTCTTTGATCAACTCGAATTGGTCAACCTCGGATCGGTTAACACTCTTCAGGTACCTTTTGGCACTATTAACAATTATGCCAAAGTTACTGAAAGTTCTATCTTTAATTCTGAATTGTCGATAAAATGATCGAGGCTCGATTGGAGACCGGAGCTCGGGATTGAAAGTCAAGCTCGGGATGATCAAATAACACGTATGTCGTAAGGTTCCCGAGATTGATCTTACCCCTTGATGGAGAAACTTGAGAAGGTTGAGCCAATGATGATCAAGATTGCTCGATGGAAGAAACATTGGCCAATCAAGCTCGAAGATGGAAGGTCTTAGTCACTCTTGGAAATGGTGCTAATCCAAAACACTCTGACCTCACAGATGACCTCCATGGAAGATAAGCTGAATGAAAAGCTGGAGGGAGTCAAGACTGAGCTCAGTACTGAAATGAAACAAAAGCACCAGGAGTCAACTGCATTTCTAGAGGTGAAATTGGTAGAGAGGAATGATGTGATGATAAAATCTGCTGTTGAGGAAATGAGCTCAATGCTCATGACCAAGATGACAAAGATGTTCAAGGAATCACTCTCTGGCCAGTTTGCCCATTTATCTGAAGAATTTTTATGGCCAAGAACCATCTAAGGAGGCTGGAAGACGAACAAGATCAGATAGCAGGAGAGGTTCGCTGTGTGAGCAAAGAGCAATATCACATGGACACAACACTCTCCAGACTTCTTCCAAATTACGGTGCCAAGAAGGGGGAAAAGGAAGGTGAAGACCTCAGAAAGTTCATGACACGTACTTTGGAAAAGAAGGCTCAGAAAGATGCTGAAATGTATAATCTAGCCAAAGCCTTAAGAGAAGTCGAAGCTACTGAGAAGTTGAAGTTCGCTCAGGTGGAGAAGCCTATCTACACTCAAGTTTCTGAGCAAACCATGCTTGATGTTGCAAGAGTGAAACTGAGTGCTAGAGCAAAGGTTGGAACAAGCCAGGCTGCTGCTGAATTGCCTATAAAGAGGAAAGCCTTGGGCGGTGTTCAACCTGAAAGCAAGCGTGCAAAGGCTTCTAAGCCAATCCAGAGAAAGCTGATTCTGGATGATGAAGAAACGGAATAATCTGAGTCTCAACCTCAGAAGAAAGTCTTCAACACGAGAGATGCTCTGAAGACACTCCAACTAGAACAAGCTAAGAAAGCTGCTGCTTCGGTCTCAGGAGCGTCTGTGATCAGAAAGAAGATAGACGAAGAGCAAAAGCGAAGGAGTGAATTCAGGAAGTTTGCGAGCAAGAGGAAAGGGACATCAAAAGCACTAAAGTGGCCCCACGTTGATAAATGGATGCCTATCAAACTCAACGATATGTGGGAAGAAGTCAAGAGAACCTTCTGGTTCAATTATGATGTTCTCAGGGAATGGAGAGGGGAAAACTCAGATCAGAACGAAGCATTCATTGAATATCTCATAACCTTCTATCCAAAGTATCTACAAAGCTGGATTAACCTTGCAGATGAAGGAGAGGTACAGATAGTAGCCCCTGGTCCATATTCCTATCCTCCTCTGAGACTTGGTAATGGCTTGGTGAATGAAAAGGCCATTACTCAAGAAATTGCTCAGTACGCTGGTCAGTTGGGTTTAACAGGAAACAATCCGGATATTATTAAGGAGAGAATTGAGCTGAAGAAGAGATTTTTCGGAATGTTCGACCTGGAGGTGCCAACCGATGAAGTTGAGAATGAAGCAAATCAAGAGCGTAAAGATCAAGAGCCAAATCAAAAGATCAAGATCAAGACTCGTAAGATTCTGTAATCTTTAAATTTTTTGTCTTTTTGATTTTGTTGATAAACTCATTGTAATCTGTAACTCAAGCCAATCATCAATGAAGATTTATCATTATGCTCAAAAGATAATATCTCATTATCTTATTTACATGTCTTTTATTTTGATATGCTGAATGAATGTCTCTGAACTGATTGTATGTTTATATGGGGAAATTGTTTAAGTATTTTGTAATGAACTACTTAAAGAGATTCATTACTGAAGAAATTGCTGAATGATTTAAATTGTTGGGAGACAACCAATCTTGTAATAGGATAAACTGAAACCTGAGTATAGGTTATATGTTTGTAACAAGATAAGGTTTTGGCATCATCAAAAAGGGGGAAATTGTTGGGAGATGAATTTAATAAAAGATATATGATTTTGATTAGATCCCAAAACCCCTGAGTATGACATGTTCGAATGATCTTGATAGTTGAGTCGAGATTCGGTTTTAGAGTATTCGTGATGTTATCTCGCAAAATGTATAGTCGGCAGATATAGTTCAGATATGTTCAAAGACTCAAGAAGAACTTCGGTATGTTTCTGAAGAAACTGAAGTTTCAGTATGAAACCAAGGTTCAAGACTCGATCGAAATCGAGATATCAAGACTCAAGATGATATCAAGAATCAAGACTCAAGATGAAGATTCAAGATCGGTCGAAGAGACTCGAAGACCACAAGACTCGTAAGACTCAAGATCAAGACCAAGATTGAAGATCAAGAATACCGAAAAGACAAAGAATTATCAAGACTAGGTAAAATCTTGAATGCTCAAGATGAACACGAATGTTCCGAGGCACTGAATATATCTATCTGAAGGATGCAATACTGAGAAGATCGCGATTCCTTAGAAAATAGATATTTGCCAAACCATTCAAATGCGCATAAAAAGGAACTAAGTCGGAAGTGTTGTTAAGGTTATATCAAACTCGAGTTTGTAACCAAAAAAAGCCGCTTGAAGGTGCTACCTTTAACGGAGACAAAAGTCAAAAAGAGGAAGACAACATCATACCATACCGACAATCGACAAAGGATGTGTCACGAAAAATGATGTCATATGTACAAAAGTTCCAGACTGCAAAAAAGTGAAGACCGGCTACATGAAAGGCTATTACCTAAAACATGTTAGGGAGTTTCAAACCCTAAATATAGCCGTTTATCACACACCATAAGAGGAAACTCACGAAGCTATCTCTCCAACGGATAGTTTTCAAAAGTAACCTTGGTGTATGCCTATAAATACTGGTGACCCTCTACATTGTAAGGTTACGGGAAATTTATACGCAACTCAAGAGCTCAAACTTATTCCTGCAAAAGTTAAAGCACTCGAAAAACTAAGAATTTCCCAAGTGCTTCTATATTGAACAGAGCTCACTATACTAAGCCTAGCTTGATAAGATTTATCCAAAGCTTAGTCGAGATATCCTAACCCTTTGCATTGTGCTTCATTGTAAAGGATATCTCATCCTAGTTGGAAACCAACCGAGAAACCCCAAACCCTTGAGAAGGTAGTTGGAGTGTGTTTGTTGGTGAGAAGAGTTAGTAAACTACGCGGAGTAGTCAGAAAACTCTAGAGGAGAAGTTAGTAAGCTACAGGGGTAGTCTGAAAGCTTGTTTGTGTTTGAGTAAGTAAACTACGGAGGTAGTCAGAAAGCTCAAGGTCGGGTTGAGTAAGTAAACTACGTGGGAGTAGTCGAAAACTCGTAGGCGAGTTGAGTAAGTAAACTACGCGAGGTAGTCGGAAAGCTCATAAGTGATTAGTGAATTTCTCTGAGGATCAGAGAGAGTGACGTTGGAGCTTGAGTCTCTGAACCACTATAATTGTTGTGTTCTTTATTGCTTTCCTTATCTGTGCTTAACTGTTGCATTGACTTGATTTTGAAAGCATACTTTTCACTGATATTCAGTTGGAATCAATCCACTGAAGTTGCATGTAAATTGAATCACAGCCTAATCACTATTTCATAAAGGGAAGGTTTTCAGCAAAGCTTAAAACGAGTATAAACTAAGGGCCAACCATTCCGACGATAAAGTAGCTAGAAACGGAGATAGTTACCAAACTGAACTCTTTTCCGAGGATTGATAAGTTAGTTATCTGATCCAAGCAACTCAGGATCTCTGACACTCAGGACTCAGTTGGGATTATCTGAGGTATCTGAAAGCAGCTCAGGATCACTGTCTCAGTAGACTTTGACTCAGAGCGATCTGTGCTTCTCAGAACCTAATCTTCAGGATTATCTGACCCAAGCTGACCTCAGTAAGAAAAAGTTTTAAAAACACTGAACACGTGTATTCCCCCCCCATACACATGTAAGACTCGTTTGCACCGGGACCAACAATTCCATTAACGCCCAAGCAGCCATGTGTGTAATCTCAGAAGGTGACAATCTCTTTTCGTTCCATACAATGTAATTTATACACCTCCAAATAGCCCATGTAGTTGCCCTGACCTTCTCGCACTCCCCCTTACTAAGATTTGCCATGATCTTCAAAAACAATTCAGTGGCCCCGTCAACCGAATAACAAAGACCGTTGATAACTTCCCACAGGCTAGCCTGGACCCAGCAGGATCTTGCAAAAGAGCAGTCTATAAATAAGTGCCAAATACTCTCCGACATACCTGCCTCGTTACAAACCGGGCAAATAGTTCCCGTACCTGGGTACCAGCGATTGAGCTTTTGTTTTACCGCCATATAACCTTTGCATAGCCTCCAATAAAACGACTTAATTCTAGGCTGGATTCTAAACTTCCAAAGTACCATCCATTCACTGTTAGGAGATGAGTTATTTTCATGAATCATGGCATCCGCAAGTCTATATGCCGATTTTACAGTATATTTCCCTTTTCGATCAAAGTGCCAAACTAGAGAGTCAGTTGAGCCCTCAGGCCCTGGGGTTGTCCGAAGAATCCTCTCACACTCGTCATCTGTAAACACCTCATGAAGGATCTCGACATCCCATTCTCGACTTCCCGGGATAAAGAAATCATTGACCACTATGTCCTCAAACGACGAAGGTGGCGAAACATTAATAACAAAAGAGAAATCGTCATCTATCCAAGCATCTCCCCAAAACAAAACACTCTTGCCATCTCCTATTTTCCACCTTGTCCCTCTTCTAACCAGCCCTTGTACCGAATGAATTCCTCACCATGCGTAACTCGGGTTGTTTCCTATCGAATCTCGAAGAAAATCCGTGTGGGGGTAGTATTTTGCCTTTAAAATTCTCCCAATAAGTGACTCCGGCTGTTTTAACAACCTCCAACCCAATTTACCTAACATTAGAGAATTAAAAAGGTGTAAGTTACGGAACCCCATACCACCTTCCACTTTCGGCCGACATAGTTTCTTCCAATACTCCCACTTTACCCCTTTCTTCGGGTCACTGCCATGGCCCCACCAAAAGGAGTTCATCATTTTATGCAGATCGTCCAACAATGAATTAGGTAGTTCAAAAGTACTCATACAAAATGCTGGGATACTTTGGGCCGCCGCTTTTATTAGCACCCATTTCCCGGCTTTAGATAATTTTTTAGTTCTCCAAAATTGAAGTTTATTCCACAATCTATCTCGAATAAATTGAAATATCTCCTTCTTGTTTTTGCCAATTAAAGATTGCAATCCCAAATAATGGCCCGTATTGAGATTGGTCGAAACTCCCAGGATCCACTTCAGCACGTTTCTTGTGTCGTCATCCACATTAGCACTAAAGAATACACCCGATTTCCCATAATTAATCGCCTGTCCCGACGCCCATTCATACACATTCAGCGTGGATTTCAATGCAATACACTCCTGCCTAGTGGAACGACAAAAAAGAAGGCTATCGCCGGCAAACAAAAGGTGGGACACCGAAGGAGCCCTACGACTTACCCGACCCCCATGAATCTCTCCACGCCTATTAGCGTCTTTGATCAAGCTCGACAGTCTCTCAGCATAAAGAATAAACAAATATGGGGACAATGGATCACCTTGTCGCAAGCCACGGCCTTACGTAATCGGCCCTACTAACAAATCATTAACCACAAAGGAGTAAGAAACTGTACAAACACACATCTTTATCCACTTCACCCACTTATTTCCAAACCCCATTTTCCTCGGAATACATACCAAGTATCTCCAATCCACCATATCGTAGGCTTTAGATATGTCTATCTTATGCGCCACATTCCCCATCTTTCCTTTCCGCCTATTTTTCATTGAATGCAACATTTCAAACGCAATTAGGACATTATCCTGTATTAACCGTCCCAAGATAAAAGCGGATTGTGACTCATCCACAAGATATGGAAGGAATTTCTTGAGACGAGTACAAAGCACTTTGGAAAGGATTTTGTACACTACGTTACACAAAGATATAGAGCTTAAATCTTTCATGGATTTTGGGTCATCACATTTAGGAATCAGGACCACATTAGTGTGATTAAGATTAGAGGGGAAAGTACCATTGTCGAGCCACTGTTTACATGCAGCGACCATATCATCTCCAATAATCCCCCAAAACTTCTTATAGAATGCCGGATTAAAGCCATCCGGACCCGGGGATTTGTCGTTGTGCATTTGCCCTATAGCAATCCTGAACTCCTCAGAATCGAACTCAGCCACCAAAATGATATTGTCCTCAGCAGAGATACTCGAATTAACCACTCCCAGAATGGCATCTATATCAACCACGCTTTCTGAAGCGGCAAAAAAGGTATTAAAATAAGATTTCACCACTTCCTCCATTCCCAGCTGAGAATTAACCCATACATTTCGATCATTAAAGAGACCTGCAAGCTTCTTCGTCTTCTTTCTTGCCGGCGCTACTTGGTGAAAAAATCTGGTATTAAGGTCCCCGCCCTTAAGCCAATGGACCTTGGCCCGTTGTCTCCAATGGAGTTCTTCTTTTACAAGTAGGTTAGCAAGGTCTTTTTTTGCTTGCACCAGTCTATCGATCGAAGCTGAATTTCCAGCCGATTGCAAATTCTTAATCTCGACCTCCAGGTCTTGTTTGTTATGCAGCCAAGCAGTTGATAGGTGATGACCCCAGTCTCCCAATACGTCGCCAGTTGCCTTCAACCGTGACAATATATCGAAGTCACGAAACCCATCCCAACAATTTGTAACAATCCTTCTAATATCCGGTTCCTCCAACCACTTATTCTCAAAACGAAACGTCCGCTTTCACCAAGATTGGACAAGGGGTTTTGAGTTCAAAACAATCGGGGTGTGATCGGAAATAGGGGCGAGAAGGTTCGTGAGAGTGGCATTTGGAAATCTTTGATGCCAACTTGTATTTGCCATGGCCCTATCTAACTTAACTTCAACAAAATTGGACTTCATTCGACCTCTACTCCATGTAAAAGGGTACCCCGACATGAACACCTCAGAAAGGTTGCAATCAAATATTGCCTCCCGAAATCCCTGCAACAACCAATTCGGATACTCGGCCCCCCTTTCTTCTCAACAGGTGAGAGCACATTATTAAAATCACCCATAACTATCCATGGAAAATTGTTTGCCACAGACAACGTCCGTAAAAGATCCCAAGATAGATAAAGTCTCGATCTCTCCGGAAAACAGTAAAAACCAGTAAATCGCCAATTGCCCTCATCATCCGAGATAATAACATCCACATGTTTTTGTGAATAACTCGAAATAACGCATTGAGATGAATTATTCCAAATACAACATAACCCCCCACTATGACCACAACTATTAACAGTGAAGGCACAATCATAACCCAAATGCACACGACATCATCAATTAACATTCTAAATAGGCATAATCTTACTCTACCTAGATATATGTAATTAAGCAACCTAAATTAATAAAACAAACTAAAATTGTAACTCCTATACATTCCAATAAAGTAATAAGACAAACCTGACAGCTGACACCATCAACCACGTGACTCTACCATTATCAAACATGCCACACACCCACTATCACTCGCACACACACATACACATATATATACATATATATGTATATCGCGAGATCTGTTCGAAGAAAGAAAGAATATGTTTGAGAAAAATTGGCTACGCCGCGAGGAAGAAGGGTCACGAGTCGTGGAGGATGTCGATGACATGGGGACGCCGCGTGGAGAAGATTAAAAATGGAGAAGGGTTTTCTAAGCTGCAAGTCTTCTGAAATGGCTGTGCTGGTGAGATTTTTTAGGGATTAAAAAAAAAAAAGAACGGTTCGAACGGTTTGGCGGTTTGCCCGGTTTTTTCCGGTTCTGACCGGTTTTACTCGGTTAAACTGGAAAAATGGTTATTTGGGGCAATTGGACCGGTTTTCCGGCCGGTTCTCAGGTACGGTCCAGTTCTGAAATCACTGATTTGATGTACCTCTATTAGGGAAATGTCTTATGTGATCCTATATGAGTGGGTGCAAAACTATCTTTTGCCTTTTCTAATAAAAAAAGTCATCTCTAACGCCAAAAGTCATCGGCTCTATATTTTTCTTCTTTCTGATCAGGGTCGTCAGCTCTATTTTGGCACTACCACCTTTGATTTCACCATATATTTTCACATTTTAGTGATATTTTTTTTTGAAGGCTCACAGCACAAGAATTACAGAGAAGGGTGCTTTTGAGCAAAAGACAAGATATGTCTAGGAATTTCATCTCCAACCCAAGCTTGAGGGATGGGAGTTTTCATAGCCATTTTAGCCAGGTTATGCGCTTCAATGTTATTGTTGCGCGGGCGATATCAAATTCCCGTCACTTGGGAATTTCGTATCAGTTTTTGGGCAGCGAGGATCAGACTCTCCTCATACCCCTTATAGGGAGTATCTGAGTAAATGACATTGATAGATTCTCTTGAATCCGACAAGATTGTGATAGTCTCTCGAGAGGTCGTGTTCCAGTAGGAGATCCCATCCATGATGGCAATAATTTCAGCAGCAAGGATCGATCCTGGTGGTTTGATCTTATGATACCCGACAGCGTGGGGGTTTCTCTCGTTGTCTAGTATAAAGAAGCGTACTGCAAAGGCCTTGGATGATTCTTTGTAGGCTGCGTCTACTTTCATAATGAAGTTATCATGGGTACGATCTGTGTAGTATACCGACTCCGAGTTGGGGGCCGGGTTGATTCCGAGTTTGAGCTTTTCCTTTTCGTAGTGAAACTGCTCCAGGAATGCCTCAGTCCAGCTAGCATGGACTCTCCACCTTAGATGAGTTTCACCTTTAGAGTGTAGAAAGTCACATCTCTCTTTCCAAACTCCCCACATCTTTGTGGCCACTTGTTCCAGTTCACCCTCGTCCAGGGTAAGAATAAGATGGATGGCCAGGCTATCATCTGAGATTCCTCTCGCTTTCTTTATAAGAGGCCACCACTTCATTTTGTTCCAAGCATTTTTCACTCCCTGACAAAAGAAAAGCACATGATTAGTATTCGCAAAAGAATGTCCACATACCGTGCACCTGGGGTTACAGGGGACATGATGAGCAACAAGGTTAGCTTCAGCAGCAATCGCGTTATGGGTTGTTTTCCACAGGAAGATTTGGACTTTGGGGGGTTGTTCAGGTTCCATGTTTTGGACCAAAAGGTAAGAGTCTTGCTGGATGAAGTTATAAATACACTGTCGGAATTGGAGGGAGTTGTGTGAGTGTTCCAATAAGCAGATTTGACAGTAAAGAGACCCTTTTTCGTGTAGTGCCAAAAACGAGAGTCGGATTGGCCCTATTGATCTATGGGGATTTTTTTAATAGCTTGTGCTTCATGACTGGGAAAAAGGTTATCGATTCTCGACTGGTCCCATTCATGAGAAGGAGTGATGAGTTCATGTACTTTGATGTTGTTGACAAATGTGGAGCTGGATGTGATCTTTCCGGTGGAGAGTTCAGGAACCCAACGATCACTTCTAACGTGCACCTTATATCCATCGTGAATTTTCCAAAAGAGACCCTCGGAAATGGTTGGTTTGCTCCACATTAATGACCTCCAAATATAAGAAGGGTTTGACCCTAGGGTGGCTTCCATTATGTCAGTGTGTTTGAAATATCTGGCTTTCAAAACCTTAGCAACCAGAGAGTCCGGGTACATGATGATTCTCCAGATTTGTTTTGCAAGGAGCGCTTTATTGAAAGTGACCAAATCCCTAAAGCCCATTCCTCCGCCCCTCTTAGATTTGGTAAGCAATTTCCAATCCTTCCAATGAATCCTCTTGTCCTCCTGGTTACCTCCCCACCAGAATCTAGCACTCATCGATTCTATTTCTCCACAAATAGAAGTAGAAATCCTGAAGCACGATATGGCATATGTTGGTATAGCTTGGATAATGGATTTTAGAAGGATCTCACGTCCTCCTTCCGTGAAGAACTTATTTTTCCAACACCCCAACTTTTTTGAGACTTTATCTCTTAAGTAGCCAAACTGTAGTCTTTTGCTCTGGGTAGAGAAGGTAGGGAGACCAAGATACAGATCATGGCCTTGACAAATCTGGATTTGGAGGCTAGCTTTGACCGAATCGATATTGGCCTGGGTGGTATTCTTGCTAAAGGTAATGGCGGACTTGTCAAAATTGATAAGTTGGCCCGATGATTTTTCATAATCTTTAAGACATTTTTTAACTGTCGGCACGTCCCTTCTGTTAGCCTTAAAGAAAATCAAGCTATCATCTGCAAAGAAAAGATGAGTGATAACCGGGCTTTCCCTGGCAACCCTGACCCCAGTGATATTTCCTGCTGATGCATTGGCGTTGAGTACTGAGGAGAGGCCTTGAGCCACCACCACAAAAAGGAACGGGGATAGGGGGTCTCCTTGTCGAAGTCCCCTGGAAGGCATGACTTTTCCTGAGATGTTGTTGTTTACTCGGAAAGAGTAGGAAGGAGAAGTGACACATTCCATGATGAGACTAATCCACTTTGTGTCAAAGCCCATTCGAAGCATGATTTTTCAAGGTAGCTCCATTCAACTCTGTCGTAGGCCTTACTCATGTCCAGTTTAAGAGAAGCATAACCTTGTTTACTCTTGTTATTTCTGAGCCAATGCATGCATTCGTACCCCAGGATAACGTTGTCCGAAATTAGACGACCCGGTATGAACGCACTTTGGTTAGGGTCAATAAGAGATCCAAGGACCCTTCAGAATCGGTTAGTAATAGCTCTGGCCACAATTTTATAGGAGACATTACAAAGAGTGATCGGGCGATAATCTTTCAGCGATTTTGGCTCTTTGACCTTAGGAATAAGGGTAATATTCGTCGGATTTTGACCGTACAACCCCTGTTCTCCATTAAGAATTATGAGGCACCCCAAAGTGATATCCTCCCCGATTTTCCCCCAGGCATTTTGAAAAAATAGAGTTGTAAAGCCGTCTGGCCCGGGGGCTTTAGAGGGGTTTAAATCAAAAAGAGCTTTCCTAACCTCTTTCCCCGGTAAGGTTAAATCGTCAGAATCATCTGCTTCATTTCTTCAGAATCGAGGGTGGATCGAGTCGATGATGACTTTTATATCCTCCTCGGAGGGATTCTGGGAGCTTAAAAAGTTTACTATATAAGCCTTCAATGGTTTCCTCAATCTTCTTCTGTTCCGTTTGGAGAATTCCATCATCATCGAGGATTGACCTAATAGTATTCTTCTTTCTTCGATCCAAGGCCATCTTATGAAAGAAGGAGATATTTCTGTCTCCGGAGTTAAGCCAATTAACTCTGGACCGTTGTTTCCAATGGGTTTCCTCTTGGAAGAGAAGTTTCTCCAACCGATTCTCAATAGAATTGATCTTTGGTCAGTCAAAACCGTGATCTTCATTATTCAAGAGTTTATTAAGAAGGGCACAAGTATCTTTGATTTGTCTTCCAAGATTTCCCACAGAGCTCTTGGACCAGAATTTAAGGGACTCGCCACTTTCGTTAATCTATCCCCCAACCCAGTGGAATTAGAATAACCCTTCCAACTATTGATCAAAATGTTTTTATACTCCTCTTCGAAGATCCATTTGTGTTCAAATTTAAACGAAGAAAGGGCGGTACCGGATATAGATTGATTATTACTACGTAATTTCAAAAGTATAGGCCGATGATCCGAGCCATAAAAATCAAGATTCACGGATAGAGCATCCGGAAATGTGGTAAACCATGAGCTGTTTGCCGCAAAATGGTCCATCATAAAGATCTGTTGTTTTTACATAGTAAATTTGGAGGATTTCATAAAGATCTGTCCATCATAAACAACGGGTTCATCATAAAGATCTGTCCATCATAATATGAGATCGGGAATAAAGATACATGGTAAACCATGAGTTGTTGTGATCTCCCGATCTCATATTATTCCAAGTAAATTTTGGACCCGTTGTTTTTAAATCATAAAGATCAACTCAGCTTAGACCTGATTGAAATGCAGTCATATATTTACAGGAACGGGCAATGCTGTTGGGGAATAAGTTGCACAGATCTATTCGGGGTGAATATTTAAATACAAATTTAATTCTTATAATTATTACTAGCATGAATTAATCCTATATTAATTCAAATAATAATCCAACAACATATCATGCATATAATAATTCACGTAAAACCTACGCATGCGGAAAACTACGAGTTTACGTGAACGTACCTCTTGGGATGGCAACAGTGTGGTTGATTAGACTAAACAAAAGGACTTCCCAAGTATTCTCTTAGCCCTCGTTCGACTATCCGGTGGAAGGACTCTTGTGAACAATTTAAGAAAAGGAAAATAAATTATGTTGCACCACCATTGTGGATTTACTAATTTTTCCAGCACATGGAATTTTCCTTGGGAATGAAATAATCATCCCCTATTTATAGAGCATGAGGTGGTCGAATTTTGTGCCCTAAAATAATAATGGGGACAATGGATCACCTTGTCACAAGCCACGACCTTACGTAATCGGCCCTACTAACAAATCATTAACCACAAAGGAGTAAGAAACTTTACAAACACACATCTTTATCCACTTCACCCACTTATCACCAAACCCCATTTTCCTCGGAATACATACCAAGTATCTCCAATCCACCCTATCGTAGGCTTTAGATATGTCTATCTTAAGCGCCACATTCCCCATATCTTTCCTTTCCGCCTATTTTTCGTTGAATGCAACATTTCAAACGCAATTAGGACATTATCCTGTATTAACCGTCCCAAGATAAAAGCGGATTGTGACTCATCCACAAGATATGGAAGGACTTTCTTGAGACGATTACAAAGCACTTTGGAAAGGATTTTGTACACTATGTTACACAAAGATATAGAGCTTAAATCTTTCATGGATTTTGGGTCATCACATTTATGAATCAGGACCACATTAGTGCGATTAAGATTAGAGGGGAAAGTACCATTGTCGAGCCACTGTTTACATGCAGCGACCATATCTTCTCCAATAATCCCCCAAAACTTCTTATAGAATGCCGGATTAAAGCCATCCGGACCCGGGGATTTGTCGTTGTGCATTTGCCCTATAGCAATCCTGAACTCCTCAGAATCGAACTCAGCCTCCAAAATGATATTGTCCTCGGCAGAGATACTCGAATTAACCACTCCCAGAATGGCATCTATATCAACCACGCTTTCTGAAGCGGCAAACAAGGTATTAAAATAAGATTTCACCACTTCCTCCATTCCTAGCTGAGAATTAACCCATACATTTCGATCATTAAAGAGACCTGCAAGCTTCTTCTTCTTCTTTCTTGCCGGCGCTACTTGGTGAAAAAATCTGGTATTAAGGTCCCCGCCCTTAAGCCAATGGACCTTGGCCCGTTGTCTCCAATGGAGTTCTTCTTTTACAAGTAGGTTAGCAAGGTATTTTTTTGCTTGCACCAGTCTATCGATCGAAGCTGAATTTCCAGCCGATTGCAAATTCTTAATCTCGACCTCCAGGTCTTGTTTGTTATGCAGCCAAGCAGTTGATAGGTGATGACCCCAGTCTCCCAATACGTCGCCAGTTGCCTTCAACCGTGACAATATATCGAAGTCGCGAAACCCATCCCAACAATTTGTAATAACCCTTCTAATATCCGGTTCCTCCAACCACTTATTCTCAAAACGAAACGTCCGCTTTCGCCAAGATTGGACAATGGGTTTTGAGTTCAAAACAATCAGGGTGTGATCGGAAATAGGGGCGACAAGGTTCGTGAGAGTGGCATTTGGAAATCTTTGATGCCAACTTGTATTTGCCATGGCCCTATCTAACTTAACCTCAACCAAATTGGACTTCATTCGACCTCTACTCCATGTAAAAGGGTACCCCGACATGAATACCTCAGAAAGGTTGCAATCAAATATTGCCTCCCGAAATCCCTGCAACAACCAATTCGGATACTCGGCCCCCCTTTCTTCTCAACAGGTGAGAGCACATTATTAAAATCACCCATAACTATCCATGGCAAATTGTTTGCCACAGAAAACGTCCGTAAAAGATCCCAAGATAGATAACGTCTCGATCTCTCCGGAAAACCGTAAAAACCAGTAAATCGCCAATTCCCCTCATCATCCGAGATAATAACATCCACATGTTTTTGTGAATAACTCGAAATAACGCATTGAGATGAATTATTCCAAAGACAACATAACCCCCCACTATGACCACGACTATTAACAGTGAAGGCACAATCATAACCCAAATGCACACGGACATCATCAATTAACATTCTAAATAGGCATAATCTTACTCTACCTAGATATATGTAATTAAGCAACCTAAATTAATAAAACAAACTAAAATTGTAACTCCTATACATTCCAATAAAGTAATAAGACAAACCTGACGGCTGACACCATCAACCACGTGACTCTACCATTATCACACATGCCACACACCCACTATCACTCGCACACACACATACACATATATATACATATATATGTATATCGCAAGATCTGTTCGAAGAAAGAAAGAATATGTTTGAGAAAAATTGGCTACGCCGCGAGAAAGAAGGGTCACGAGTCGTGGAGGATGTCGATGACATGGGGACGCCGCGTGGAAAAGATTAAAAATGGAGAAGGGTTTTCTAAGCTGCAAGTCTTCTGAAATGGCTGTGCTGGTGAGATTTTTTAGGGATTAAAAAAAAAAAAGAACGGTTCGAACGGTTTGGCGGTTTGCCCAGTTTTTTCCGGTTCTGACCGGTTTTTCTCGGTTAAACTGGAAAAATGGTTATTTGGGGCGATTGGACCGGTTTTCCGGCCGGTTCTTGGGTACGGTCCAGTTCTGAAATCACTGATTTGATGTACCTCTATTAGGGAAATGTCTTATGTGATCCTATATGAGTGGGTGCAA
This sequence comes from Stenogyne calaminthoides, assembly GCA_037126765.1. Taxonomy (NCBI): domain Eukaryota; kingdom Viridiplantae; phylum Streptophyta; class Magnoliopsida; order Lamiales; family Lamiaceae; genus Stenogyne; species Stenogyne calaminthoides. Next base: position 5,224,130 of record JBBCBC010000007.1, read on the forward strand.
AACTATCTTTTGCCTTTTCTAATAAAAAAAGTCATCTCTAACGCCAAAAGTCATCGGCTCTATATTTTTCTTCTTTCTGATCAGGGTCGTCAGCTCTATTTTGGCACTACCACCTTTGATTTCTCCATATATTTTCACATTTTTAGTGGTATTTTTTTTTTTGAAGGCTCACAGCACAAGAATTACAGAGAAGGGTTCTTTTGAGCAAAAGACAAGATATGTGTAGGAATTTCATATCCAACCCAAGCTTGAGGGATGGGAGATTTCATAGCCATTTTAGCCAGGTTATGCGCTTCAATGTTATTGTTGCGCGGGTAATATCAAATTCCCGTCACTTGGGAATTTCGTATCAGTTTTTGGGCAGCGAGGATCAGGCTCTCCTCATACCCCTTATAGGGAGTATCTGAGTAAATGACATTGATAGCTTCTCTTGAATCCGACAAGATTGTGATAGTCTCTCGAGAGGTCGTGTTCCAGTAGGAGATCCCATCCATGATGGCAATAATTTCAGCAGCAAGGATCGATCCTGGTGGTTTGATCTTGTGATACCCGGCAACGTGGGGGTTTCTCTCGTTGTCCAGTATAAAGAAGCCTACTGCAAAGGCCTTGGATGATTCTTTGTAGGCTGCGTCTACTTTCATAATGAAGTTATCATGGGTACGATTTGTGTAGTATACCGACTCCGAGTTGGGGCCGGGTTGATTCCGAGTTTGAGCTTTTCCTTTTCGTAGTGAAACTGCTCCAGGAATGCCTCAGTCCAGCTAGCATGGACTCTCCACCTTAGATGAGTTTCACCTTTAGAGTGTAGAAAATCACATCTCTCTTTCCAAACTCCCCACATCTTTGTGGCCACTTGTTCCAGTTCACCCTCGTCCTGGGTAAGAATAAGATGGATAGCCAGGCTATCATCTGAGATTCCTCTCGCTCTCTTTATAAGAGGCCACCACTTCGTTTTGTTCCAAGCATTTTTCACTCCCTGACAAAAGAAAAACACATGATTAGTATTCGCAAAAGAATGTCCACATACCGTGCACCTGGGGTTACAGGGGACATGATGAGCAACAAGGTTAGCTTCAGCAACAATCGCGTTATGGGTTGTTGTCCACAAGAAGATTTGGACTTTGGGGGGGATGTTCAGGTTCCATATTTTGGACCAAAAGGTAAGAGTCTTGCTGGATGAAGTTATAAATATACTGTCGGAATTGGAGGGAGTTGTGTGAGAGTTCCAATAAGCAGATTTGACAGTAAAGAGACCCTTTTTCGTGTAGTGCCAAAAACGAGAGTCGGATTGGCCCTGTTGATCTATGGGGATTTTTTTAATAGCTTGTGCTTCATGACTGGGAAAAAGGTTATCGATTCTCGACTGGTCCCATTCATGAGAAGGAGTGATGAGTTCATGTACTTTGATGTTGTTGACAAATGTGGAGCTGGATGTGATCTTTCCGGTGGAGAGTTCAGGAACCCAACGATCACTTCTAACGTGCACCTTATGTCCATCGTGAATTTTCCAAAAGAGACCCTCGGAAATGGTTGGTTTGCTCCACATTAATGACCTCCAAATATAAGAAGGGTTTGACCCTAGGGTGGCTTCCATTATGTCAGTGTGTTTGAAGTATCTGGCTTTCAAAACCTTAGCAACCAGAGAGTCCGGGTACATGATGATTCTCCAGATTTGTTTTGCAAGGAGCACTTTATTGAAAGTGACCAAATCCCTAAAGCCCATTCCTCCGCCCCTCTTAGATTTGGTAAGCAATTTCCAATCCTTCCAATGAATCCTCTTGTCCTCCTGGTTACCTCCCCACCAGAATCTAGCACTCATCAATTCTATTTCCCCACAAATAGAAGTGGAAATCCTGAAGCACGATATGGCATATGTTGGTATAGCTTGGATAATGGATTTTAGAAGGATCTCACGTCCTCCTTCCGTGAAGAACTTATTTTTCCAACACCCCAACTTTTTTGAGACTTTATCTCTTAAGTAGCCAAACTGTAGTCTTTTGCTTTGGGTAGAGAAGGTAGGGAGACCAAGATACAGATCATGGCCTAGACAAATCTGGATTTGGAGGCTAGCTTTGACCGAATCGATATTGGCCTGGGTGGTATTCTTGCTAAAGGTAATGGCGGACTTGTCAAAATTGATAAGTTGGCCCGATGCTTTTTCATAATCTTTAAGACATTTTTTAACTGTCAGCACGTCCCTTCTGTTAGCCTTAAAGAAAATCAAGCTATCATCTGCAAAGAAAAGATGAGTGATAACCGGGCTTTCCCTGGCAACCCTGACCCCAGTGATATTTCCTGCTGACGCATTGGCGTTGAGTACTGAGGAGAGGCCTTGAGCCACCACCACAAAAAGGAACGGGGATAGGGGGTCTCCTTATCGAAGTCCCCTGGAAGGCATGACTTTTCCTGAGATGTTGTTGTTTACTCGGAAAGAGTAGGAAGGAGAAGTGACACATTCCATGATAAGACTAATCCACTTTGTGTCAAAGCCCATTCGAAGCATGAATTTTTCAAGGTAGCTCCATTCAACTCTGTCGTAGGCCTTACTCATGTTCAGTTTAAGAGAAGCGTAACCTTGTTTACTCTTGTTATTTCTGAGCCAATGCATGCATTCGTACCCCAGGATAACGTTGTCCGAAATTAGACGACCCGGTATGAACGCACTTTGGTTAGGGTCAATAAGAGATCCAAGGACCCTTCGGAATCGGTTAGTAATAGCTCTGGCCACAATTTTATAGGAGACATTACAAAGACTGATCGGGCGATAATCTTTCAGCGATTTTGGCTCTTTGACCTTAGGAATAAGGGTAATATTCGTCGGATTTTGACCGTACAGCCCCTGTTCTCCATTAAGAATTCTGAGGCACCCCAAAGTGATATCCTCCCCGATTTTCCCCCAGGCATTTTGAAAAAATAGAGTTGCAAAGCCGTCTGGCCCGGGGGCTTTAGAGGGGTTTAAATCAAAAAGAGCTTTCCTAACCTCTTTCCCCGAGAAGGGGTTCGTCAGGAATCTGTTCATTTCTTCTGTAACCGAAGGGTGGATCGAGTCAGTGATGACTTTTATATCCTCCTCGGAGGGATTCTGGGAGCTGAAAAGTTTACTATATAAGCCTTCAATGGTTTCCTCAATCTTCTTCTGTTCCGTTTGGAGAATTCCATCATCATCGAGGATTGACCTAATAGTATTCTTCTTTCTTCGATCCAAGGCCATCTTATGAAAGAAGGAGATATTTCTGTCTCCGGAGTTAAGCCAATTAACTCTGGACCGTTGTTTCCAATGGGTTTCCTCTTGGAAGAGAAGTTTCTCCAACCGATTCTCAATAGAATTGATCTTTGGTCAGTCAAAACCGTGATCTTCATTATTCAAGAGTTTATTAAGAAGGGCACAAGTATCTTTGATTTGTCTTCCAAGATTTCCCACAGAGCTCTTGGACCAGAATTTAAGGGACTCGACCACTTTCGTTAATCTATCCCCCAACCCAGTGGAATTAGAAGAACCCTTCCAACTATTGATCACAATGTTTTTATACTCCTCTTCGAAGATTCATTTGTGTTCAAATTTAAACGAAGAAAGGGCGGTACCGGATATAGATTGATTATTACTACGTAATTTCAAAAGTATAGGCCGATGATCCGAGCCATAAAAATCAAGATTCACGGATAGAGCATCCGAAACGTGGTAAACCATGAGCTGTTTGCCGCAAAATGGTCCATCATAAAGATCTGTTGTTTTTACATAGTAAATTTGGAGGATTTCATAAAGATCTGTCCATCATAAACAACGGGTCCATCATAAAGATCTGTCCATCATAATATGAGATCGGGAATAAAGATACATGGTAAACCATGAGCTGTTGTGATCTCCCGATCTCATATTATTCCAAGTAAATTTTGGACCCGTTGTTTTTAAATCATAAAGATCAACTCGGCTTAGACCCGATTGAAATGCAGTCATATATTTACAGGAACGGGCAATGCTGTTGGGGAATAAGTTGCACAGATCTATTCGGGGTGAATATTTAAATACAAATTTAATTCTTATAATTATTACTAGCATGAATTAATCCTATATTAATTCAAATAATAATCCAACAACATATCATGCATATAATAATTCACGTAAAACCTACGCATGCGGAAAACTACGAGTTTACGTGAACGTACCTCTTGGGATGGCAACGGTGTGGTTGATTAGACTAAACGAAATGACTTCCCAAGTATTCCCTTAGCCCTCGTTCGACTATCCGGTGGAAGGACTCTTGTGAACGATTTAACAAAAGGAAAATAAATTATGTTGCACCACCTTTGTGGATTTACTAATTTTTCCAGCACATGGAATTTTCCTTGGGAATGAAATAATCATCCCCTATTTATAGAGCATGAGGTGGTCGAATTTTGTGCCCTAAAATAATGTGGGAAAATCTTTTCTTGATCTCCAAGAAATCTTGAATATATCTCCTATATTCTTTTTCCCATAATTATAATATTCCACAAAATCTCATCTTCTCTATTTGCTATGGAATTTTCGAAAATATGATGATCAAGATTCCAAAATTTGGATCTTCTTGAATTTATGAGATATTCTTGTATTTCAAGAAATACATATCTTCCATAATATCTTTTCAAGAAAATCAAGAAAATCTTTCTTGCTCACTATTTTCAAATATTTCGAAAATCTTAATATAGATGACCAAGTGGGAGATTTCTTGAATTTAATGAGATAATCTTGTATTCCAAGAATACATATCTTCATTCCATAACAAAATTCAAAGAAAATCTTTCTCCAACTTATCTATAAATTTTGAAAATTTAGGGAAAAATTAAGCAACAATATTTATTTTATTTTAATCACCTTTTTCAGTTATTGGACTATATGTTGGGCTACTCATGGGGCCTTTAGGAGAATTAAGATTGGACCTTCTAATGGACCTTGAATATCTAATATTGAGCCACAATATTATTCAAGCCCATAAATATTAATTAATCCCACTACATAATTAATATTGCACTATCCATCTTAACCCATATTACAGTCAATATGGCTCCCGGTAATTATTTCCCGGGTTTAAGATTATCTAGCCCATTAATTAATTCAAGCCACTGAAATAGCTTTCCATTAATTAATATCTTTTATCCTTGGTCAAGGAACGGTTCAACATTATTATCCATACCGAAAACTAATTCCACTTGCAAGATTTGGTATGATAAAGCTTATGAACCTCCCAAGGGGGGCAAATCGAACAAGCGTACTTGCACACGATTCTTCGTATTAAATCTTAGCAATCACATGTGACTGATAATATTGCCCAAGATAAAAAGTATTGAATCTCATTGATTCGCTACCCATGATAAGTCAAAGCAATAGTTACCAATCCCACGTGATCCTATTTAAGGAACGAAGATTAAGAAATAACGAACCACTGAAGTCTAATTCTTCCTTGTTCAGTTCTGAAGAATTTGTCCTCATGTAGGTCCTATTCAGTGCATCAGTCATGCACTAGTGTAATCTCTTGGTCAAGACAAGCCAATCTGAGCCTTACACTTCAACCTTTCACGATGGGCTGTTCATTTCCATCTAGGTCGTGAATGGCGTACTTTTAGTTACAAGGGACAGTTAATTTAATCTTCTGTGATCTGGTATCACTAAATTAACTACAATGTAACACGTACGACTTATTGAACAATTATGCAGTAAATATATGTAACATTCGATAATATTTAAAGCATCAATGATAAACAATTTATTTCAGTAAATAAGTCCGAAATTCACTTTTGATTATACAAAGTAAAAAGCATACTTTCTAGTATAATCCCAACAATCTCCCACTTATGCTCAAAGTCTGCTTTTAAGTATACTACAACATATCTCGTGTAGTCCGTGACATCTAATGTCACCTACACGAACCTAATAATTTCTCCCACTTATACTCAAAGCAGATTGACAACGGTCTTGACACCCATTCCTTCCACATGTCTCTCGAATGTATTCAGAGGCAGACTCTTTGTGAATGGATCTGCTAGGTTGTCCTCAGACGCTATCTTTGTCACATCTATATCTCATCTCTTAATGATTTCTCGTTATAAGATGTCTTTCCTTTAGTGTGTTTGTTTGACTCGTGGACTCTTGGTTCCCTTGAATTTGCAACTGCCCCTAGCAAATATTGCTAGACAAATTCGGAACTCCATCCAAGTCCACTAAGAAGGTCTACAGCCAAATCGGTTCTTTCACTGCTTCACAAGCAGCTACTTACCCGACTTCCATGGTTGAGTCAGTGATGCATTTCTGCTTCACACTCGTCCATTTGATGGCTACACTTCCCAAATGGAAACACACTAACTGAGGCAGATAGTTTCTGGAATCTAAGTCTGATTGGAAATCCGAGTCCGTGTAGCCGATGGGATTGGACTATCTGGCTGATAAACCAACATTCTATCCCGAGTTCTTTTCAGATACTTCAGAATGTTTTTAACTCCGTCCAATGCTCTTTCCCCGGGTTACTTTGATATCTTGCCACCATGCCTACGACAAAGCAGATATCCGGTCTCGTGCACAGCATTGCATACATAAGGCTTCCGTCAGCCTAAGCATAAGGAATGCCTTTCATATCATTTATCTCCTTTTGCGTCTTAGGGGACATTTTCTTGGATAGATGGATTCCATGTCTGAAAGGTAGGAAGCCTTTCTTGGAATCTTGCATGCTGAAGCATTTCAAGACAGTGTCTATGTATGAAGCTTGCGATAATCCGATCATCCTTTTCTTGCGATCTCGAGTGATCTTGATCCCAAGGATGTGTCCGGCTTCCCCTAAGTCTTTCATATCAATCTGTTTTGAAAGCCATGCCCTTACATCTGATAACACCTTCACATCGTTCCCGATGATTAGAATGTCATCTACGTATAGTACTAAGAATACCAATGCAGTTCCGACAAGCTTTTTATACACACAACTTTCAAACTCATTTTGATCGAACCCATAAGACTTTATAACATGATCAAAACATTGGTTCCAAGCTCTGGATGCCTGTTTGAGTCCGTAAATGGACTTCTTGAGCTTACAAACTAGGTGTTCTTAGCCTGTTTCAATGAAACCTTGGGGTTGTTGCATATAGATCTCTTCATCAAGACTCCCGTTAAGGAAATCTGTCTTGACATCCATTTGCCAGATTTCAAAGTCGAAATGCGCAGCAATCGATAAGATAATACAGATGGACTTAAGCATGGCTACTGGCGAAAAAGTTTCCTCATAGTAGATCCCTTCTTTCTGAGTATAACCTTTCGCCACTAGTCTTGCTTTGAAGGTTTGAACCTTCCCGTCTGGTCCTCTTTTTCTCTTGTACACCCACTTGCATCCAATGGGTTTGACCCCATTAAGTGGTTCGACTAGCTCCCACACTCTGTTATGAAACATAGAACCCATTTCGGCTTTCATTGTTGTTTGCCAAGAATCTGCATCCTTATCTTGGAGTGCCTCGTCATATGTCCATGGGTCTGATTCATCTTGTCCGGGAATCAAGTCCGAGGACTCTCCTATTCCCATGAATCTCTCGGGCTGTCTTACAACCCTCCCACTACGATGAGGTTCCGGTTGTGAAAGCGTATCGTTTGGTATATCATCTAGTACAGTTGACACTGAGGTTTGCCCTCTAAGCTCATTTAAGGTAATCTCACTTCTGGGTTTTCTTTGGTTCATATAGTCTTCTTCCAAAAATCTAAAATGGATGCTGATGACCACCTTTTGATCTTCGGGACCATAGAACATACACCATTTTGTTCCCTCGGGGTAACCTACAAACAACCTTAATTCTGATCGAGGATCCAATTTACCGGCTTCCTTGTCCAACACGTAGGCCGAACACCCCCAAATTCTCATGTGTCTCATACTAGGCTTGCGCCCGGTCCACAATTCTTTGGGAGTTTTGGGAACCGATTTGGATGGCACCAAGTTCAGAATGTAAGCCGTTGTTTCCAAGGCATGACCCCAGAACGACTTGGGAAGATCCGCATAACTCATCATAGATCTAACCATTTCCAAAAGAGTTCTGTTTCTTCGCTCTGCAACCCCGTTTTGTTGAGGGGTTTCGGGTGCAGTGAGCTGAGATACAATCCCTTCATCAGATAAGTAGTTCAAAAAACTCATCGCTGAGGTATTCGCCTCTACGATAAGATCGTAGAGACTTGATACGTTTTTCCCTATGATTCTCTGCTTGAGCCTTAAATTCTTTGAATTTCTCAAAGGTCTCAGATTTAATCTTCATAAGGAAAATGTAACCGTACCTTGAGTAATCATCAATAAAAGTGACAAAATACTCATAACCTCCTCTTGCTTTGGTTGACATTGGACCACATACATCTGTGTGAACGATCTCTAACACTTCTTTGGCCCCTATTCCCTTGGCTCCAAATGCCCTCTTGGTCATTTTACCCTCCAAACATGATTCGCAGGTTGGAAACGGTTCAACTTGGAGAAGCTCCAAAGGAACCGTCTTTCACCAACCTTTGGATCCTCTTTGGATTTATATGACCTAATCTTAGATGCCAAAGAAGTGTCTCGCTCACGCCCTCGATGAACGTTTTTTTTCTCGAAAAGCTTGATTGATGTTTATAGGATGCATTTTAAGTGAGTGGTGTGCATGCTTAATTGTATAGAGATTATTCGACAACGTTCCATGACGAGATAAATTTATCAAAACGAGAAATGGTAACAACTTTATTAAAAGTAACCGAATATCCATCATAAAAAAGTTTAGAAACCGAAATCAAATTCTTTCTAAAATCCGGACGTAAAAGAACATCTCTTAAAATTAAAACTCTGTCTTCAAAAGATAGGTGCACTTCTCCCATCGCTTCACCGCCACTCAGAAGATCGCCCGGTGTGATGAGGACCTCACTCCCACTAAGTTCCCGTCCGCTTGAACCCCCAGTAATGTGAAACAAACATGATCGGTGGATCCTCAGATCCACCACCCATAAATGGGAGGCATACGCCGCTAAACAAGTTTCAACAACTAGTGCGTGAGAATTACCTTTCTTTCCATTCCTTTTGGGTCTGGAACAGCCTGACCTCCAATGTCCTTTCTCATCGCAGTTGAAGCACTTCCCCTTAGCTGGTTTGTTCACTCCACCACCCTTCTTCACCTTATCTTTGCCATTGGCAACACTTGAGTTCACTTGCTTGTGGCCTTTGTCCCTTTTCTTGTTCTTACCACCCCTTGGCCTAGAGGAAGAAGAAGGTCCGTTTGCCACCAAGGCTTGGCTCTTTTGCCCCAATATCGCCTCTGCCGAGACTAAATCTTGCAACAGATCAGTGTTGGGATTATACTGAAAAGTATGCTTTTTACTTTGTATAATCGAAACTGAATTTTCAGACTTATTTACTGAAATAAATTGTTTATCACTGATGCTTGAAATATGATTGAATGTTATATATATTTACTGCATAACTGTTCAATAATTAAATGACGTGTTACATCAGTAGTTAATTTAGTGATACCAGATCACAGAAGATTAAATTAACAGTCCCTTGTAACTAAAAGGTACGCCATTCACACCTAGATGGAAATGAACAACCATCGCGAAAGGTTGAAGGTGTAAGGCTCGGTTGGTTTGTCTTGACCAAGAGATTACACTAGTGCATGACCGATCTTATTTGAATAGGACCCTCTGGGAGGATAAATTCTTGAGCGAACAAGGAAGAATTAGACCTCGGTGGTTCGTTGTTTCTTAACCTTCGTCCTTAAATAGGATCACGTGGGATTGGTAACTATTGCTTTTGACTTATCATGGGTAGCGAATCGGAGAGATTCAATACTTTTTATCTTGGGCAATATTATTGGTCACATGTGATTGCTAAGATTTAATCTGAAGAATCGTGTGCACGCTTGCTTGATTTGCCTTGATTTTCATAAGTTTTATCATACCAAATCTTGCAAGTGGAATTAGTTTCCGGTATGGATAATAATATTGAACCGCTTCCTCGACCAAGGACAAAAGATATTAATTAACGGAAAGCTATTTCAAAGGGCTTGAATTAATTAATGGGCTAGATAATCTTAAACACGGGAAATAATGACCGGGAGCCATATTGACTGTAATATGGGTTAAGATGGATGGTGCAATATTAATTATGTAGTGGGATTAATTAATATTTATGGGCTTGAATTATATTGTGGCTCAATATTAGATATTCAAGATCCATTAGAAGGTCCAATCTTAATTCTCCTAAAGGCCCCCTGAGTAGCCCAACATATAGTCCAATAACTGAAAAGGTGATTAAAATAAAATAAATATTGTTGCTTATATTTCCTCTAAATTTTCGAAAATTATGGATAAAAGAGGGAGAAAGATTTTCTTTGAATTTTGTTATGGAATGAAGATATGTATTCTTGGAATACAAGATTATCTCATTAAATTCAAGAAATCTCCCACTTGGTTATCTATATAGTAAATTTCGAAATTTTGAAAATATAGTGGGCAAGAAAGATTTTCTTGATTTTCTTGAAAAGATATTATGGAAGATATGTATTTCTTGAAATACAAGAATATCTCATAAATTCAAGAAGATCCAAATCTTGGATTCTTGTAACACAAAATTTTCGAAAATCACCATAATAGAGGAGGTGGGATTTTTGTGGAATATTTTAATTATGGGAAAAAGAATATAGAAGATATATTCAAGATTTCTTGGTGACCAAGAAAAGCCTTTTCCCACATTGAAATATCACATAAAATTCGACCACCCTCCCTCCTATAAATAGGGGATGATTAGTTCATTCCCAAGTACAATTCCATGTGCTGGAAATATTAGCAAATCCACATAAGTGGTGCAACAAAGTTTATTTTTTCCTTTTGTTAATTGTTCGCGAGTATCCTTCCACCGGATTGTCGAGCAAGGGCTAAGGGAATACTTGGGAAGTCCTTTTGGTTAGTCCGTCCGACCAAAGCCACTGCCATCCCGAGAGGTACGTTCACGAAAACCCGTAGATTCCGCATGCGTAGGTTTTACGTGGCTTTTTATATGCATGTTATGTTGTTGCAATTATTATTTGAATTAATATAGGATTACTTCATGCTAGTAATAATTAATGAATTAAATTTGTATTTAAATATTCACCCCGAATAGATCTGTGCAACTCATTCCCCAACAATCAGGCATCGAGAACTGAAATAAAAGCCAAGATGGTACACTTTGCCATTTCGTTAGACCGCTCCCAGTCAGCATACTCTTTCTTAACCGTTTTAGTGGACTCATCTTTTGGCTTTTCCGGTTTAGGTATGGTCAGAACCCAGTTATGGCTTTGTGCAGTGAGGACAATAGTGAGTTTTCGATTCCAATCAACAAAATTTTCTCCAGTGAGCAAATTGTCTTTAAGTATATTGAATAGTGGATTAAAAGGTTGCGACATGATGAACTAAAATAAATAATAATATGCATAAGCACAAATATATCACAAGGTTTGATCACATGCATCATATTAAAATCTCAAAAATATGAACATGCATCAGCCAACATCTCAAAACAGTTTAAATAAGCCACGTGGGGTGGGTCATTATTTAAACACATTCAAGCAGGTTACAAACAAGAACAATTACAAACCTTTAATATCCAGATTAATAGTTGGCTCCCACTTGACCAATATAAAATTGACAGGGACTTCGGGGAAGTATATGCATATCAATTTTATACCTAAGTAATAACCATGATTAAATACAGAATTATTATTTCGCTTTGAACGAGCCTCGTGGGGAGGGTCATCGTCGCCACTAGTAATAACCCCAATCATCCGTTTGAATTCATTCATGTGAAAAGCTGTCGCGAGTCATTTTTATTTGAGGAATATGATGTGGCTAATTTGATAACAACTCACAAACAAAACATGCACGTGTAAAATAAACTGTAAATAAGATGAATTTGTTGACCCAGTTCGTCATGAAATGACTACTCTGGGGGCATACCAAGCCAGGATGTGGTATTACGAGCTTTACACGTACAATATTTGATACACCTTATGAAGATGAATCATTACAGATGAAGATAATTTGGATTGTTAACCTCTGAGTGCTAGGGTTTCTAGTATGCATAAATGATCACTCGAATTTTTCTGTTCCTCACCTCTCTCTGGAATTTCTTGTGCGGGTATGACTTTTTCTGGGAAATTTTTCTGAACCTTTCTCTTCTTCTTTTTCCAAGGATATCTGAGTTGCGAGCATACTGACCCTCAGGATATCTGAGCCTTTCAGGTTATCTGAGTTGCGAGCATACTAACCCTCAGGATATCGGAGCCTTTCAGGATATCCGAAAGGCGAAAGATACTTGACCCTCGGGATATCCGAAAGGAGCATCTTGACCCTCGGGATATCCGAGAGCCTTCGAGATATCTCGAAGTTGAAAGCATCTTGACTCTCGGGATATCTCGAGTCTTTTCGTGATATCTGAGTATTTTTTGCCGCCTGAGTCCTCAGATTTGTTCGTGGCCTTCTTGACTTAGCTCATCTGATTCCTTCTTTCCTGACCTGAGTGGTGAGTATGTTTGTTTTGGGCTGGTCGAACAAACTTGTTTGGTCAACGGACGGCGAGCACACTTGTCCACTGGATATGATTATTTTAAAGAATATTACACGTGTCGCTCTTACGTGTTCGATTAATCCTGATTTATTATATTCGAACACAACAATACCCCCCAGCCGGGTCGCTTTGTATTCAACATGGGGCCCGGCTGTTATAATCTTATTGGGCCATAGTCGATGTCGTTTCGTATTCTGTGCCAGATTTTCAAAATTGATTCTGGTATCTATATATATACCACATTTCACCGCCTTAAACCCTTTTCTCCTTCCTTGTTCTTTTTTTGCCTCTGTCTTTCAATTTTTTTCCCGTAATTCGAAAATTTCCGTGAGGGCTTCATCATTCCGTGAAGAATCTTTCTCGTAAACCATTGCATTCTTTCTCTTATTGCGATTATGGCCTCTTGCTCAAACCCTTCGTTTCCCTAGAATCGGACCACCATAGTTCTTCTTCCCCTCTCGTTAGTAGAATCCCCGTAAGCGACGCTTAATGCTTGAGGAGACGAATGTCTCGGATTCAGGATTTCGCTGGCAAGTTCGGCAGCCGTTTGCCATTCTTTCCTCCGATTCCGACGAAGCCCTAAATGAATTGGATAGAGATTTGGTCCGTAATGATTTTTCGGACCATTCGAGTGATAATTCTTTGCCCCAAATTCAAATTAGGTCTCGGGCTGTTGATAACGTTGATGTAGATAGGAATGACGATGTTGTGAGGGGGAAATTTTGATGGTCAGAAATGTAACCGAATCGATCGTGGGGTAGGTGGTGAGCAAAATTCCGAGCTTGATATACTGTTGGTGTCCCTCATAGTCCAACATATAACGAGTATAATGCTCGTTATAGTTTCGATTGGCCCGAGCAACCTCATAGGATTAGGGTTGAGAATGAGTACCCAGCGATCAAGATAGCGAGCATAATTGATGCGGATATGCTTACTCGCTGCATAGAATTACTTAAACCCCAAGGATGTCTTTTTTTCGGCACCGGTCCTGATGAGCGGGACCAACCAACCCCCAAGGTTATGTCGCCGTGAATTTGGACACCATGGAAGTCGGGCTTCGATTCCCCCATCCGGCCATCACCCGCTTGCTCGTGGAATGGAACATCACCATCAAGCGCCTTAAGTTTAATGGGTGGCATATGATCATGAGCTTCGACTTTGTTCGGTAAAATGAAGCCAAGATACTATCCCTCCGCAGCTGAACTTGCTCGATTGGTGCACCTGACCCGTCCGAAGGGAGAACATGGGTGGCTGTTCATGCAAGCTAATGCCAAGTGCAAAATTATTGAGGACGTGTCGAACAAAATTAGTGACTGGAAAGAGAAGTTCTGGTTCGTTGGGGGCGATTGGAAGAGCCCGGCTTCTGGGAGCAAACCAGATGCTCGATTAGACATCCCTACTGACTTCGGGGTGTACCGAAGTAAGTAATTTTGTGTCTTTTGTCCTTCAATTTGAACTGATTTTAACTTGCTCTTTATTTCAGGGATTCTAGCTGCGAAGGACAAGGAGACAAACGACGGCTACTTTAGCAGCGTTTGGCAAATTGATCTGGAGTCTAGCTCAGAGCGATCTGTGAGAACTCTGAAAACCGCCGATCAGAGGAAGAAAGGAGGTTTGTTGGTGCCTCCTCATCATCTTGTTGTTGTTAATCCTGCTGGTAAGGATTGCCTCTTGTATTTGTATAAGTTTTGTGCCATTTTTCTCGCTGTTACTCTTTTGTGCGTACTGAATTATTTTGTTTATAACTTTCCCCGCTGTGACCGTTGCTGTGAGTACATCCGAACATACTGAGATGGCTCGGAGAAAAAGGCCACAGGAGCTTGTTTCGGATTCAGCCGAGCGGAGGCTCAAATAACAAACAGAGGAGAGGCGGGCAGGGCGAGCAGGGCTAGTCAAGCATCCGCATCCGGTCCTGGGGAGTCAAGCCGACCGTAAAGGAGTACCCAGTTGGCCGAGCAGGGGAATAGCGAGCAAGTTCCATCGCCGAAGAGGCCAAGGATGGAAATTGGCAAGCAGGGGCCGATCGAACAAACTCGGACGAGCGCGCCGAGCGAACAAGCTCAGACGAGCATTGAGGCCGTTAGGGTGACTCGGACCCCTACTACCGAGGCGATCAGAGCGGCCGCCTCGTGGTCGGTCCGGTTTAAGAAAATTGTTGAAATGGAGGTTGGCACATCTTCTCCACCTCCTGCTGGACCCCGATCATGGACTCCATTGAATCCTGAGCTTCGGTCCCCTGAGGATAGATCATTCTTGGGATGAGATCTTGCTCGTGTGAATAGGTACATTTTGTTCGCCTTGCTTCTGCTTTGATTAATCCTGTTCGTTTTTTCATATTGTTTGCTCGGGTGTATGTGTAGGTTGAGCAGGTTGGCTCCTTGATGCCCAATCGAAAAACTATACCTTTCGCCGAGTGTTCGCAAGGTTCCGGCATTCCCCGAAAGCATGTTCGAAAGCTTGCCAGACTCCCGTTCGAGCATGGACTACCGAGCTGGAAGAGTCCACTACGGGTTCCACTCCGCTGGAAAATATGAGTCTTGGTCTGGTACTTCAGGGCCAATCTATGGTCGTTCTTGAAAGCCTATGCTCACCCATAACCTCCATGCCAACTACTTGGCTTTGATCAGAACTTCAAGAAAAGGTGGGCGAAATAACAGACTCGTGGATGAACCGAGGTTGGCTCGAGAACAGTGCATCCTCGGCACAAGCCGAGGCTCGTCGAAGCGAAGGAGGATGCCCGCAAGGCTCGGGAAAATGTTCGCGGGTTCGTGAAAATGCTCGCTTGCTCAGAGGATGATGCTCGCCAGACGAAGGAGGCAATCAATCACTCTCGGGAGGAGGTGGTCAAGATAATGAAGAGCTCGAGGAAGAGATGAATGTTGAGCCAGAACTCCGAAATCAAGGCCGAGGCCATGGAAAGTGAGAGGGACGTGCTCGGCCAACAGCTCATCATTGCTGAGGAGACCAACACCTGCTTGGGTCTCAAAAATTCAAAGCTGCATAATGAAGAGTATGTTGATTCCATGTCCAACTTCTCCTATATTTGTGCCTTTCCAGATGCTATCCGGTCTGTTCGCCATGCACTTAATGGCGAACAAATTGCCCCTCTTATATCAAGTTTCCATCAGTACCTGATCGACAACCCACCGGATCTCAACCTTCCAATGTCAGATTTGAACGATCTGTGTGATTTCTCCATTCTTCCTGAAGGGATCAAAGTTGATGATCCTATTCTGGATGAGGAAGATGGCTCGGACGTGAATACTGGTGGTGCAGCTGGTCAAAATCTCCAAACTGAGTTCGGGATCGATCAAAGCAGCCGAAAGAAAGGGACCTCTCAGGACCGAAAGCGAATGTACCTTCTAGCGAGCATTTGGTACCTAGCCATACTGAAGGAGTTATTGCTAAGGGGGCTGAGCACGATTTGTTCGACATCTCTTCCGGCCCACCCCCCCCAATATGAATTTGCTCCTTAGTGTTATTTTTGTTTTGTCGAACATATGTTGTGTAATTTTTTGTCTTCTTCACCTTTTGTTCGAACAATGTCTTCAATACTTGTATTTTTTTGCTGACTTCTTCTTTTTGTTCGAACACTTTTATAACTGATGAATTACATATTGAACTATCTCCTCTAACCTGATTGTTGTTGAGGATGAATGTGGTTGTCGATAAATGATTGATACTTGTGTTGCTTGATGTTTGCTTTGTTGCTTTGTGTTCGCTTTGTTGCCTTCTAGTTTTTGCCCCTTTTCTTCTGAATGAGTTCGAACATTGGGTTTGCCTATGCCCGCTCCTGACTTTTTTCGGTTTTGATTATCTTATTGACGTTGCAATCGGTTGATCGTCTTATTTAGGTGCGACCAGATGGGTTACTTTATGAATCCCCCCTTTCTTGGTTCGCGATCGTCTTATTTAGGTGCGATCACTTCGTACTAGGGTCGTCTTATTTAGCTGCGACCCCGTACTCATCACCCTCTTGCACTATGGGTATCTGTAAGTATGAGTCGTCTTTTGCGACTGCATACCCATTACTCGCTTTTCTTTGCGGGAATCGAGTCTGAACTCGTTAAATCGGTGAACATAGACTTGGGCTCATTCGTCTTTGTTCGGGCCGTCCCGGCTTAGGTCACGACCTCAAAATAGGCTTGAACTAGAAAATCTTAGCGAACAAAAGTACATAATATTTTTTTTTTTTTTTTGCAACACTTTGTATTCTATTACAACCTTCACATCCAAGAAGACTATCTATTACACAACTATAGATATCGGACTAAGGTTTTGAATTTTAACCTTGTCTTGAGTAGACCTGTAACCGCCTCACCTTTGTCTCAAGAATTGATGTTGACAAGGATGTGGCACATCATCCTGTCTACCCTTCTTTCTTTTAGTAACATGCTCAAGCAAAGAAGAAGATAAGCTTTCGTCCCTCCCGGACAAGCCGTGATTATCTTAGGCGGCCGGCCATGGTATGAGCATGTGGCGCATTCCTCGCCGCTTAAAGCAAAAGCTTGCAAAATTTTTCGGCCGCACCATTCTCGTCCCCTTCAAGATGCTTACATCGGCCGATATTGCATTGAGCGGACACTATGACATCCCTCCTTCTGGAAAGATTTTGGGGATGCATAGGAGACTAGTGATTTACTACTGCATAAGCAGTGAGTCACGTGGAGTGGCAACCATAACTCTGCCGAGCATCTTGAGTCCGGCAACGAGCTTCAATCTATGCTCGTAATGTCATATGGGGTATAAATCTCGTACCGGGCCAGATGCTCGATTCAGCTGAATGATTGCTGAATCGAGAGCTGGATTCTTCTACGTCTGGGGGCATACTAAACCAATTTTCTTCTGAGAATCGTAGTATTTTTCCTTTTTTCTTCTTCATCTCTTTTTTTTCTCTGCTTTTCTCAGCTATCAGTATGCCCCTATTTATAGAACTATCCCAAGCTAGTGCTGCCATAGCTAGCTGGTGCTAGCTCTCTTACTTTTGCTCCCTCTTTTGACATCTGTTCAGCTTTTTGACAGCTCTTGCTCAAAGATTGACTCATCCTTGCTTGGTTGCCACCACTTGTCAACTCGTTCTGATACGTATCTTCTGTTGACAACTCGTTCTGACACATATCTTCCTGCTTCATCGATAGTCTTTGGCAAAGATTTCTTTCCTGAAGATATGTGTCGAACATAATGTATTCTTCTTTCAGGATTGTCCTACTCGTTTTAACTGGACGACTGATTATGTTCGGCCACTTGTGTTCGTTTCAGCTACATCGGCAATTATGTTCGGCCAACTATGCTTGTCTCAGCTGTGTGGACAGCTTTGTTCGACCGACTATGCTCGCTTCAGCTGTGTGGATAGCTTTGTTCGGCCGACTATGCTCGCTTCAGCTGTGTGGATAGCTTTGTTCGGCCGACTATGCTTGTCTCAGCTGTGTGGACAACTTTGTTCGGCCGACTATCTTCGCAATTATTGATAATATTTTTTCAAATTTGACGCATTCCACGAGTAGGACAATGGGACTCCATTCAAGTCTACCAAATCATAGGTCCCGTTTAGCAAACGTTCTGTAACTCTGAACGGACCTTCCCATGCTCGGCCGAACACACCACTTGATACCCCCGTTGCTCGCCTTAAAACCAGCTCGCCCACATTGAACCTGCGTGTTCGGGCTTTGGAGTTGTAGAACTTCTCTGATCTCTTTTTGTACATGGCATTCTTGAAATCAGCCTCCGTCCTTCTTTCTTCCAACAGGTCTGCGCTCAGGGCGAGCTCCTGGTCATTAATGTGCTCTCCAAAAGTCATTGTTCGATGACTTGGAATCTTGATTTATGCTGGTATAACAGCTTCCGCACCAAATGCCAAGGCAAACGGGGTCTCCGCAGTTGATGTTCTGAAAGTTATTCGATAAGCCCATAATATTTCAGGCAACTCTTCAGCCCATCCTCTAGCCTTGAGGGTATGCTTGATAATTTTATTAGCGGCTTCAACTTGTCCGTTTGACTGGGGATAATACGGAGTTGAGTAATGCTTTTTTATGCCCCAGCGAGCACAATTCTGTCTGAATTCACTTCCATCGAACTGTTTGCCGTTATCAGTTACTAATGATTGGGGAAGCCCAAATTGATAAATGATATTTTTCCAAACAAAGTTCCACATACTTTGTTCGGTGATTTTGACAATGGCCTCGGCTTCTGCCCATTTAGTATAGTAATCAACGACAACTACAACAAATTTTACTCCTGACGTGCCAGTAGGAAATGGGCCGATCAAATCGATCCCCCATTTAGCAAATGGCCATGGGCTATAGACTGACACTAATTCTTCAGGTGGGCTATGAATAAGTGGGGCATGTACCTGGCACTTGTGGCACGCGCGAGCATATGCGAGCGAATCTTTTTTGAGGGTTGGCCAATAATAACCTTGTCTGATTATTTTATGTGCCAGAACGAGCCCACCTGTATGATTTCCGCATACTCCATCGTGGATTTGTTCCAGAAGTATACGACCCTCTTCATGAGTAATACACTTCAATAGTGGAAGTGAGAAGCTTCTTTTGTACAAATGCTCGTCTATGATAGTATAACGAGCAGATTGTAATCTGAGGCGAGTAGCTTGTGCCGTATTTACAGGGAGAAGTCCCTTTTGTAAGTAACTCAGGATTGGAGTCATCCAAGTTTCTTGTTCGCCTGTTACTTGGGCGATCATAACTCTGGGAACTGATGGCGAACAAGTTGTGACGACCACAATGTCTGTTGTGTTCGTCACTCCTTCTGCTGTTGCCAGGCGTGCCAAAGCATCAGCGAACGAATTACCCAATCGTGGTAATTGTTCTATGAAAACTTGTTCGAAATGCTCGAGCAACTCTTTTGCTAGTTGCTGATACTGTGCCATTTGTTCGCCTCGGGCCTCGTACTCGCATGTTACTTGATAAACGGTTATCTGAGAATCGCTGTAAATCATCAACCTCTGAATTCCCATTGTCATAGCCATCTGTAGTCCAGCGATCAAAGCTTCATATTCGGCTTCATTATTTGTAGCTGGGAAATCAGAACGGATGACTGTTGTGAATGTTTGTCTGGTTGGGCTGATGAGAACTATGCCGGCTCCGGCTCTTGAACATGTTGATGAACCATCAACATACATATGCCATGGTTGGTCGATAGTTTTTTCAAGCATTTGTGGATATGTCAACTCAACCATAAAATCGGCCATATCTTGGCCCTTCATCGCTGTTCGCGGAGCGAACGTAATGCCAAATTGTCCTAACTCCACCGCCCATTTGAGTAATCTGCCTGCAGTATCTGGTCGGTGGAGGACTTGGCGCAATGGGAAAGTGGTCAGTACCTCGACTGAGTGATCGAAAAAGTATGGTCGTAATTTTCGAGCACTCATTACGAGAGCATATGCTAATTTTTCCAGTGGAGGGTACCGAAGCTCGGCTTCTTTAAGCACTTGGCTTACATATTAAACGGGCAAATGTGTGGTCCCTTCTGCCCGTACGAGCACATCACTGATCGCATGTTCGGATGCAGCAAGGTACATATAGAGTTGTTCGCCTGGGACAGGCTTAGACAGTGTCTGAGTATCTGCAAGGAACTGCTTTAATGATTCGAATGCATTTTGGCAATGCTCGGTCCACTGAAATTTCCCCTTCTTTAATGCATCAAAGAAAGGTTTGCATTTATCCCCAGTTCGTGATATAAATCGGCTTACGGAAGCTAAACATCCGGTTAACTTTTGGACCTCTTTCACACTCCTGGGGGCCTGCATATCGAGCATGGCTTGAATCTTTGATGGGTTCGCTTCGATCCCCCGTTGACTGACCATATGTCCGAGGAATTTTCCTGAGTGAACCCCAAAGCTGCATTTCTTCGGATTTAGCTTCATGTTATACTCCCTGAGTATATCAAACGTTTATGCGAGGTGGGTGATGTGGTCTTCCTTATGTTCGCTCTTTACCACAATATCATCAATATATACCTCAATTGTTCGGCCGATGTGTTCGTCGAACATTTTGTTCACCAAACGTTGATATGTTGCTCCGGCATTCTTTAATCCGAATGGCATGCGTTGCCAACAGTACATATTCTTTTCACTGCAGAATGCCATATTCTTTTGATCGTCCGGATGCATGGGTATTTGGTGATAACCAGCGAATGCATCCATGAAAGTCATGAGTTCATGGCCTGCTGTATTATCGACCAAATAATCGATATGCGGCATCGGGAAGTTATCTTTCGGACACGCCTTATTTAAATCCATGAAATCAATACATAGTCTCCAAGATCCATTAGACTTGCGGACGAGCACAGGGTTCGCAAGCAATCTTGGGCATTTCACCTCTCGAATCAGTTTGTTGTCGAGCAACTTTTTGATTTCACTATTCATTGCCGCATACTTTTCCGGACTAAACTTTCTGCGCTTCTGGATAACTGGAGTTTGTATTGGATCAAGGTTGAGGGAATGACATGCATGTTTTGGATCAATTCCAACCATGTCCTCGTGCGACCATGCGAACACATCCAAGTTTGCTTGAAGATAAGCAATCGTTTCTGTTCGAATTGGCTCAGGTAATTCTGAACCAATGAACACTTCTAACTCAGGTCTGTTCGGGTCGATATTTATAGGCTCCAGTTGTTCGACAAGTGTTGCTCATTTTCTTTTTTGTTTCCACCGAGGATCTTGAATGGACCCCCAGTGTTCGTCATCAACCTCCATGGGTTCGAAACCTATGCGAGGTTCTAGGTCCGTTGGCTCGTTTAACGGATCAATGTTCATTAGATCTGGGAGATCTGGGACATGAATTGCCTTCTCGGATTGTGTGTTCGCGCATTCTGTGTTCGCGCGGGGAGCTGTGCTCGTCAAATTTGTGTTCGCCCAAGATATGTTCGAACATGTTGGTAACATATTTGCCTGTTGGCTTGACTCACCGATCTCCCATGTTCGCTCCATCATGTTAACAATATTTTGTTTTCCTGGTGCACATGATAGCAAACAATCTCGAGCTTT
The DNA here is from genome assembly GCA_037126765.1 of Stenogyne calaminthoides. Classification (NCBI taxonomy): domain Eukaryota; kingdom Viridiplantae; phylum Streptophyta; class Magnoliopsida; order Lamiales; family Lamiaceae; genus Stenogyne; species Stenogyne calaminthoides. Next base: position 5,245,697 of record JBBCBC010000007.1, read on the forward strand.
CTTCTGATCTTCTTTTACGCTACCTGTTCCATCTTGTGTTGGAAATTTAACACAGTAGTAATACGTAGAACAGGCCGCTTTAAATTCCTGAATAAATGGGCTACCTAGGAACCCGTTCTAAGTAGACGGAGCATCAACGATTACAAAATCTAGCATTCTAGTTCGTCGGATCTCCGGATTCAGAGTTGATTCTAACTCGACTCCTAACCTAATCATACCGTAGGGTCGGGTTACAGATTCCCCAAAACCTATTATGGTATGATCACACGGTTAATATAACTGCTCAAGTCCCCAACTTGCTTTTCCATCTGGTGAAGGGTGTTGACGAACAAAATGTTCGCATAGGCTCCGGTATCAACCAGGAGGCGGTGCACCTTCAACCCGAGGAGACGAGCACTAATGGTTAAGAAGTCATTGTGGGGAGTTATTATACCGTCAAGATCGTCGTCTTGAAAACATGATTTGGTGTGAGGGTGGCGTGCTAGCTGATGTGCTCGCCACCTTTACCTGATGAATGCTTTGCATAGCACGCATCTCCATCTTCTTACGTCTGTTCGATAATGATGGTGCCTGGTAACATCCACCCACTGGACCATATTCAGGACGTATCATGTGAATCTCTTGACTTTCTCGACCTCTTCCCACAGTAGGAGGCCCTCTTTTGGGTATTTCAGAACTTTTACGTGATTCTTCGGGATCACTGTCAGATGTTTGTTTGGCTTTACGTTTACCCCTTCGATCTTCTGTGTTTTCTGTTTGGGAGTCTCTGCTCGTCGGCTTTTTTAAGAATTGGGTAAGACAATTTTCTTCGTATAGCTTCCAAAGTTGGCGGAGTAAATTGCGACAATCTTCTGTATTGTGCCCGATGTACTCGTGGTAGTTACAATATTTGGAAGCATTGAGCCGATGTTTGTCCATTATAATTCTTCTTGGCCTATCCAACATGTCCCGATCTCTAATTTGGTTAAAAATTGTTTCCGCTGAAACGCCCAGAAGACTTCATAGGGCGTTTGCTTCTGCTCTTTCTTCGAATGGTTTGAAAGAGCCTGGGGATTTGTACCCCCCTTCATTCATCACTTTCTTCCCGAAAACTTTTCTAGTTGTAGGTTCCTGACCTAATCGTGATTGGGCGAGCAAATCTTGCATGACTATGATTTTGGCCGCTCGTTCTCGGAATTCTGAATATGTGTTCGGCCAGTCTTGATGCATGGCCTTCCACATGTCAGTGTTTAGAGTCAGGCCCCCGACCACCGCGAGGATCTTGGCATCCTCTTCAACTGGGGCTCCATCATACAAACATTTATCAAATCTTTCTATGTATGCTCGATCAGACTCACCTTTTAGTTGGGAAAAAATCCAACCTTTGTTTTGGAGTCAAGCGAGCACACATGGACGAAAAGTGGGACAGAAATTGTTGTCCCAATTGAGCGAAAGATGTGATAGACGCAGCGGGCAAAGTAGAAAACCATCTATGTGCCCGATCACCCAAAGTCATAGGAAATGATCGGCACTGCGTTGCGTCTGTGGCCCCCATCGCGATCATAAAATCTGAATATTTGCTGAGATGGACATGAGGGTCGACTTCAAAGATCGAACATGGGGGCCCGGTGGTCGAGTCTTTGCTACTTTCTCTTGTATTTCGGCCGCCATGATCGCCCGGTGATAGTGGCGAAGTAGGGTATCAGCTTTCGCCGGGCGCTGCCTTTGGTGTCGCGCAAAGGTCGGCCTGTAATCCTCGATGGCTTTACAGATTTCCGTAAATTTTGTGGAATCGACAGACTTGGATCGGGGCAATTTTTTCCCATCATGAGGACCCGATGGGTCATGCTCGCGGATGGGGCAAATGCCTTAAACTTGTTCTTGACTACCCAATCGATGATGGATAGACAATTTTGTTCTCGCCGATTTTTGTTCTCGCATGCGACGATCATGAAGACTCGAGTGTGCGGGCATGTTTATTGGTTGTTCCTTCCCCGATCTTGTCGCCTTATTATTGCCGATTCGGTCATTTGGCGGAGAGCCTCAAAAGCGTCCAAACGCCAAGGTCCTGAACCGAGGTACGCTTTCATCATCGACGATCATTAGCTTTTTTATTCACCCGCATGATTTTCCTTTTAACTTGCTCGCTATCGTGTATCGAGCATCGTTCTTCATCTTCTTGAGTTTTTAGCTTAGCTAACTCTTTTTCGCCCTCTCTTTTGTGCTCGCAACAAAGAAAGTGATGGCCTTTGTTGTATGCGCCAGGATCATTGGCAATATCCTCAAGATTGATGGTCTCCCCTATCCGATCTTTGTGAGGGTCGGGCGGCCGAGCCTCTTTTCCGTCATGTGGTCGGCTTTGTCCCCGACCTCTCCGTTTGTGTGTTCCTAGATTGAGGCATTTTATTTTTTTTTTTTCGCTTTTCGCCTAACTAAGGGTTTGTGTATGGGTTGGTTTTTGGTGAAGTCACCCCTCCTTCTAGCGCCAATTGTCATGAAGTCGTTTTATTTGAGGAATATGATGTGGCTAATTTGATAACAACTCACAAACAAAACATGCACGTGTAAAATAAACCAGAAATAAGATGAATTTGTTGACCCAATTAAATGGAAATGACTACTCTGGGGGCATACCAAGCCGAGGATGTGGTATTGCGAGCTTTACATCGCATAATATTTGATACACCTTATGAAGATGAATCATTCTGAGATGAAGATAATTTGGATTGTTAACCTCTCGAAAGTGCTAGGGTTTCTAGTATGCATAAATGATCACTCAAATTTTTACATTCCTCACCTCTCTCTCGAATTTCTTGTCTTGGTCTGACTTTTTTAAGGGAAATTTTTTCCAACCTTTCTCTTCTTTTTTTCCTTTTTTATAGCACTCAACAAGCATGAAATTTGGGTTGGCAAGCATAAAATTTGGAGACTTGGTCATGCAAGAATCCGGATGATATTGCCCGCGTTCCCCAACTTCGTCTTCTAGATTGATCTTGGAGCTTGCTCGTCCCAGCGACACTCTTTGGTCGTCCAAATTAATCTTTTGCTCGGTTGGATGCTTTGTTTGCCCCTTTAACCATGTCAGTTTCATACTGGAATACTGTCCTCCTCGAGCATACTGAGCCCTCAGGATGTCTGGGTCTTCGGGATATCTGAGTGGCAAGCACTCGACCGCCCGGGATGCCCGAGTCTTGAAAAGTTGTCTTTGCGAGCATCTTGACCCTCGGGATATCGAGCCTTCGGGGATATCGAGTTCTTGATATCTTGACCCTCGGGATATCCCGAGCCTTTTCAGATATCTCGAAAGCGAGCATACTGACCCTCAGGATATCTGAGCCTTTCAGGATATCTGAGTTGCGAGCATACTGACCCTCAGGATATCTGAGCCTTTCAGGATATATGAGTTGCGAGCATATTGACCCTCAGGATATCTGAGCCTTTCAGGATATCTGAGTTGCGAGCATACTAACCCTCAGGATATCTGAGTATTTTTGGCCGCCTGAGTCCTCAGATTTGTTCGTGGCCTTCTTGACTTAGCTTATCTGATTCCTTCTGTCCTGACCTGAGTGGTGAGTATGTTTATTTTGGGCGTCAAGTGGCGAACTGGTCGAACAAACTAGTTTGGTCAATGGACGGCGAGCACACTTGTCTACTGGGTATGATTATTTTAAAGAATATTACACGTGTTGCTCTTACGTGTTCGATTAATCCTGAGTTATTATATCGAACACAACAAAAGCTATCTTTTGACCGTCCCGTGGGGGGAATTTCTCCAAAATAATTCACAAATAAATAAATCATGGAGGTCAAAATTAATTCAATTTTATTATCCGGAATAAAATTGTCAATTAATTATTTAAACATACTTAGTAATTTTGAAGGTGAGATTTTTCATTTGGCAACTCTCATGCAAACACATTTAAACCAATTAAATAAAGCATAAGATAGCACAAAATAAATCAAGCAAAACAGAAAAATAAACATATTGGGCACAAATTATCCAATTGTCATGGTTTGATTTTTCTTGGCTTGATCTTGAAGAAACACCGTCTTGAATTTCTCCCACTCGATCGTCTTGAAAAAATACTCCGTCTCGAAACGCCACCCCCAGCGGCTTTCGCGGCCGGATGCACGCCTTGATCCGGCCGGCCACTTGGCTAGGTTCACCAGCACCCTCGGCAGCATCTGGTATATACCGCCCGGGCTCAAGCGACCTTTGGCGAGGGCTCGGCGACAGCGCTCTGTATGAGCATCTGCCTTTTCGCCCGGCCATTACCTCGCCCGCCCAGTTCGGCGAAACCGTCCCCTTCACGCCTCACGCCCGTGCGTTCCCGCGCCGTCACGCTGGTCGCTCGCGCCGCGGTGCCTCGTCGCCTAAGCGCCCGCCCGTCGTACTGCGTCGTCCGCGTCGCCTTGCCTCCTTGGCGTTTAGCTACAAGCCTTGGCGCCGCTTCTGCCTGGGATTCGGTTTAATCCTTTAATTCTTCGTCTCCGTCCTCGTTTTCTCGATCCGGTTACAATTTATTTATAAAAAATAAATAAACCTAGATCTAGACTAGTCTATTACATTGATCAAATCAAACAAATTCTAATCTACTAGTGGATTTTCTCACTAGGTAAAATGAATCCGAACGAATCGAATTAAAACCACAATTTATATGCATGCATAAATAAACAAATTAAATTCCATGACAATTGGATACATGCAAAACAGATCTAGCAATTCTACTATCCAATTTCAAATTTAATGCCAACGAATTAAATTACAATTAAAAAAAATTCAGAGCCCGAAACCGTGGCTCTGATACCAGTTGTTGGGGAATAAGTTGCACAGATCTATTCGGGGTGAATATTTAAATACAAATTTAATTCTTATAATTATTACTAGCATGAATTAATCCTATATTAATTCAAATAATAATCCAAAAACATATCATGCATATAATAATTCACGTAAAACCTACGCATGCGGAAAACTACGAGTTTACGTGAACGTACCTCTTGGGATGGCAATGGTGTGGTTCATTAGACTAACCGAAAGGACTTCCCAAGTATTCCCTTAGCCCTCGTTCAACTATCCGGTGGAAGGACTCTTGTGAACGATTTAACAAAAGGAAAATAAATTATGTTGCACCACCTTTGTGGATTTACTAATTTTTCCAGCACATGGAATTTTTCTTGGGAATGAAATAATCATCCCATATTTATAGAGCATGAGGTGGTCGAATTTTGTGCCCTAAAATAATGTGGGAAAATCTTTTCTTGATCTCCAAGAAATCTTGAATATATCTCCTATATTCTTTTTCCCATAATTATAATATTCCACAAAATCCCATCTTCTATTTCTTTATGGAATTTTTCGAAAATATGATGATCAAGATTCCAAGATTTGGATCTTCTTGAATTTATGAGATATTCTTGTATTTCAAGAAATACATATCTTCCATAATATCTTTTCAAGAAAATCTTTCTTGCTCACTATTTTCAAATATTTCGAAAATCTTAATATAGATGACCAAGTGGGAGATTTCTTGAATTTAATGAGATAATCTTGTATTCCAAGAATACATATCTTCATTCCATAACAAAATTCAAAGAAAATCTTTCTCCCAACTTATCTATAAATTTCGAAAATTTAAGGAAAAATTAAGCAACAATATTTATTTTATTTTAATCACCTTTTTTCAGTTATTGGACTATATGTTGGGCTACTTTCGGGGGCCCTTTAGGAGAATTAAGATTGACCTTCTAATGAACCTTGAATATCTAATATTGAGCCAAAATATTATTCAAGCCCATAAATATTAATTAATCCCACTACATAATTAATATTGCACTATCCATCTTAACCCATATTACAAATAATATGGCTCCTTCATTCATTATTTCCCGTGTTTAAGATTATCTAGCCCATTAATTAATTCAAGCCACCCAAAATAGCTTTCCATTAATTAATATTTTTATCCTTGGTCAAGGCGGTTCAACATTATTATCCATACCTAAAACTAATTCCACTTGCAAGATTTGGTATGATAAAGCTTATGAACCTCCCAAGGGCAAATCGAACAAAGCGTACTTGCACATGATTCTTCAGATTAAATCTTAGCAATCACATGGATCGATAATATTGCCCAAGATAAAAAGTATTGAATCTCGTTGATTCGCTACCCATGATAAGTCAAAGCAATAGTTACCAATCCCACGTGATCCTATTTAAGAACGAAGATTAAGAAATAACGAACCACCGAGGTCTAATTCTTCCTTGTTCGATTCAAAGAATTTGTCCTCTCTGTGGGTCCTATTCAATCATCGATCATGCACTAGTGTAATCTCTTGGTCAAGACAAGCCAATTTGAGCCTTACACTTCAACCTTTCACGATGGGTCATTCATTTCCATCTAGGTCGTGAATGGCGACTTTTAGTTACAAAGGAGTGTTAATTTAATCTTACGTGATCCGTATCACTAAATTAACTACAATGTAACACGTCATTTACTTATTGAAATGTTATGCGGAAATATATGTAACATTCGATAATATTTAAAGCATCGATGATAAACAATTTATTTCAAGAATAAGTCCGAAATTGATTTTGATTATACAAAGTAAAAAGCATACTTTCTAGTATAATCCCAACAAATGCCACCATGTTTTTCCTTTTCATAATCGATTTCATTGAAATCACCTCCTACTAGCCAATTTCGGAGGATTAGAGTGAGTTCTAGAGATTTTATTCAACAATTCCCATGAAAGGTAGCGGAGGTTATGGTTTGGGTTTCCATAAAAGCTCGTAAAAATCGACTTTTTACAATCGAAGATAATCGAACAATCAATATGACCATGCGAGTAGGACAAAATAGAAACATTGAGTTTATCATTCCAAAATAAAACCAGACCACCACTCTTGCCTATTGATTCAACACAGAAACAACTAGCGAAATTGAGACGCGTACTAAGTTTAGAAACACCATACTTAGACAATTTAGATTCTAAATAAAAACCAAATCGGAGAATGGTCGAGGATAAGTCGTTGAAGATTCTTGAATGCCCGTTGTCCCCCGAGGCCGCGGGCATTCCAGCATATGCAACTCATGGCTGGTGGCGGGGTTGAGCCGAGTCGACCTCCGCCGAAACAACAATGTTGGTCTGTGATGGGTCTTTGGTCTGGGACGGTTCTTTCTTCCCGTGTCCCGATTAACGCCAAAACCAGTGATGAATCTATAAAATTGGGAAGAATACCGATTGAAATAATCCCTAATCGGCGAATCCATTCACCGTGATCAGATTGTCCCCTGTTGGGGAATTAATTGCCCGGATATATTCGGGATGAATATTTAAATACAAATTTAATTCTAACAATTATTACTAGCATGAATTAATCCTATATTAATTCAAATAATAATTCAACAACAAATCATGCATATAAACAGTTCACATAAATCCTACTGACATGCGAATTACTACGGGTTTATGTGAACTAACCTTGCTTTGGAATGTAATGGACTCGATTGATAAGAACACACCAAAAAGCCTTCCCAAGTATTCCCTAGCCCTTGCTCGTCAATCCGGTGGAAGGAAACTCGCGAACAATTAACAAAAGGGAAAATAAATTATTTGTTGCACCACCTTTGTGGATTTCTAATTTTTCCAACACATGGAATTGCACTTGGGGATGAAAAAATCATCCCCTATTTATAGATGAGGTGGTGGTCGAAAATTTGGGGAAAAATAATATGGGAAAATCTTTTTCTGGATCTCCAAAAATCTTGAATATATCTCATATATTCTTTTCTCCATAATTAAAATATTCCACAAAAATCTCACCTCCTCTTGTTATGGGATATTTCGAAAAAAAAATAAGGAAAAAGAAAACAAGATTTGGATCTTCTTGAATTTATGAGATATTCTTGTATTCCAAAAAATACATATCTTCCATAATACATTTTCAAGAAAATCAAGAAAATCTTTCCTTCCTTTATTACTTCAAAATTTTCGAAAATATCAAATAAATAACAAGTGGGAGATTTCTTGAATTTAATGAGATAATCTTGTATTCCAAGAATACTTATCTTCATTCCATAACAAAATTCAAAGAAAATCTTTCTCCCTCTATTATTTATTATTTTCGAAATTTATAGAAAAATTAGGCAACAAAATTTATTTTATTTTTAAACACCTTTTTTCAGTTATTGGACTTTATGTTTGGGCTACTTGAGGGGTCTTTAGGAGAATTAAGATTGGATCTTCCAATGGATCTTGAATTATCAATATTGAGCCACAATATTATTCAAGCCCATAAATATTAATTAATCTCACTACATAATTAATATTGCACTATCCATCTCAACTCATATTACTGTTAATACGGCTCCCGGTAATTATTTCCCGTGTTTAAGATTATCTAGCCCATTAATTAATTCACGCCACTGAAATAGCTTTCCATTAATTAATATCTTTTGTCCTTGGTTAAGGAACGGTTCAACATTATTATCCATACCGGAAACTAGTTCCACTTGCAAGATTTGGTATGATAAATCTTATGAACCTCCCAAGGGGGCAAATCGAACAAGCGTACTTGCACACAATTCTTCGTATTAAATCTTAGCAATCGCATGTGATCAATAATATTGTCCAAGATATAAAGTATTGAATCTTGTTGATTCTCTACCCGTAATAAGTCAAAGCAATAATTACTAACCACACGCGATCCTATTTAAGGGACGAAGATTAAGAAATAACGAACCACTGAGGTCTAATTCTTCCTAGTTCAGTGCTGAAGAATTTGTCCTCCTGTAGGTCCTATTCAGTGCATCAGTCATGCACTAGTGTAATCTCCTGGTCAAGACAAGTCAATCTGAGCCTTACACTTCAACCTTTCACGATGGATTGTTCATTTCCATCTAGGTCGTGAATGGTGTACTTTTGGTTACAAGGAACTGTTAATTTAATCTTCTGTGATCTGGTATCACTAAATTAACTACAATGTAACACGTACTATTTATTGAACAGTTATGCAGTAAATATATGTAACATTCAATGATATTTAAAGTATCAGTGATAAATAATTTATTTCAGTAAATAAGACAGAAATTCAGTTTGGTTATACAAAGTAAAAATATACTTTCCAGTATAACCCCAACATCCCCGACAAGCACAGATGCTTGGGGAGGAAGAGCTCACCGCCTTAAAGCGAGAGAAAAAAATATAATAACTTTGCAAGGAAATAAAATTGGGAAGAATACCGGTTGAAATAAACCCGGAAAGGAGGCAGAGGTGATCTCACAAAGGAGTAGGAAAATCCGCACGGAGGCGGTAGGAAAATCCTCACGGCGGCGGCGGAAAACCTAAAAAAGGAGGCAGAGGAGATCTCACAATGGAGCAGGAAAATCCGCACGGAGGCGGCAGGAAGAAAGTCTTATACACAGATGAAGGTTTGGTGGCTGCTCAACGGCGGCGGCTGCGGCGGCCACTGCTACAAATCTGTGAAGCGGCTGAGCAGGGTAATAGTGATGGGAAGGCAGCGCTCGGAACCTGGGACGTGCGCGGGGATGGTGCAGTGTGGAGGCTGTGCTTGGTCGGAGACGGGATCACATTTTTAGTGGTTAAATCTCCCGTTAATTTACTTTTATAGAAAATCATAATTTGTTATTAAATTGATGAATTAATACTTTTAATGTTGTTTAAATTATATGATGAGTGTTGGTTTGTTTGTAGTAGGAACACTTTTGTTAGCTAATTCTAAAAATTAAAATTTGGATATAGTCATATACAACCAAAACTATGTCCTGTACTATTTTTTTTTTTTTTTATAACGTAGACACATCTAATTAATGAAATATATATGGAATATGCAAATCGAGTTTGGATGCATTCGAGGAAGAGAATAAATGAATAGGAGAATGGAAGAACAATTAAGAGAATGTGGGGTATGTTTAAGTTTTCATGACTATCCCTACGGGACTTTTGAACTTTATAATCTCAAACTCTCATTTGTTTTGAGAATTAAAGTAAGGATTTTGAAATCCTATTAATCTTACTCTACCTCATAACCTACTACTACTCTACTTTTTATTCTCTCAATACACTCACATCATCTACTTTTTTATTCTTCCAATACACTCAAAATAATATAATAATATCACATCAATCATTTTTTCCACCATCTCACCCTATAAAATCCAATAACAAACATACATCTTAACTATTTATCAATATTTTAAAATCCTAGGACTTCAAAGTCTGGATTTCCCACGCTCACTATAAGCACAAAACGAACATGAAGGACTTAGAAACCCGGAACATCGCAGAAGAGACGCAGAAAAAAGACAGGTTCATATATCAGAAATGTTTGTAGCTATTGAATGGGTTAGTATTGCAATTGCATGGATATTATCTTTGTAAAATATTGTATAGGAGTTTTTTATCAACAAATTAAATATAGGGACGGAAAATGAACTTTTATTTTAACAGTCAGTGTCCATGTTAGCTACGAGTTCGAAAACCTGCAATTTTAATCGATACGTGACTTGCATATGACTGATTTTTTTTTTAATTTTTCGGTGAAAATGGGAACTAAATTTGGACAATTAAAATAGTTAGGGGGCAAAAATTGGATACTTAAATATTTTGGGATGAAAAACGAATTACAGGAAAGTTATGTGACCATACAATTTTTTCTCTCTTTAAAATATGTGTCCATTTTTAATTGTCTCTTATTATAACATATTTATATTAATGAACATTATCTATCTATAATCTATATAATGCAAAACTTTTATAAAATGATGTATCAATTAATAAAATGATGTGGCAAAGTCACATTTCTCTATTTCAAATCCCTCTAATCTCATTCATTTGTAGTGTTGTTTTAATCTCAATCATTGATTTCTTTTACTATTTTCTATAAATTGTCACATCTTTTATTCATTTTTCATTCATTTTCGAAAGCCTATTCATTCATGGTACGCAGAGATTATCGTTCTTATCTCTCCCTCTCTCTCTCTCTCTCTTTTTTTTTGCAGGTAATTATTTTGATTCATTGTGATTATTTGTTTTGTGTTTCATATTTGTGCAGATATTCTCATATTTCTTGATTTGTGTAGATCATTCAAAAACCAATCATATTCTCTCTTTTTTTTTTTTCCAGATCATTCGTATTGTGCGCACATGAAGAAGATTACTTGCAAATGATTTGAAGAAGTATAGATGTCTAGATCATTCTAATTGAAGCATATTCAGAAGGTATTCGTAGATTCATTAGATCCTATTTGTTGATTTTTGTTTTTTCTATAGCAATTAGAACATGAATTTTATTATTTGTTTGTATTGTTTTTTAAAGTTCTAATAACCATTTTTTGATTTTCATATTTATATATTATTGTGGAGAATGAGGAGATTACACATGAAATTGAATACATGAAGATTATTCGTGTTTTGCAATGATGTCGATAACAACATTATTGTAGAAAATTAATTAAACGAGTAGATCATTGTAAATTTGTATGTGCATTATTCAAATGAATAGATTATTGTACAAATATACCTGACCAAATTTCATTTAATGTTTAGATTGTTTGTATCTTCTATTGTAAATATGATCCGATCTTAGCAAATTTCATACATTTGTCCGTGATTTTTTTTTCTAATTTAACAAATTATTCTACTTAGACTTCCATATATATATGCATTAATTTTTATTAGACCTTGACGTATAATTACCATAAATTTAGTTGACTTCCAATAGAATTCAATAAACTATATATATATATATATATGATCATATGATCTAACTTCCAATAATGTTTATTTAATTTAGCTAATACATCATAACGATTAATTAAGTTAATATTCAATTTAAGTCAGCTAAATAGTTATATAAAATTAGCTAATAGTTATTGGAAGTCAGCTAAATTGATCATATAACTTAATATAACGATCATAAACCGATTTATTCAATTTAGCTAATAGATCATATAACAATTAAAAATTAGCTAACTTACTTCGAATAGATCATATAACGATTAAAAATTTAAGTCAACTTTATTTAAGTCATACTATAATTATTCAATAAACTGTACATACAATAGATCATATTTTAGAGTCACTCTCCTGTGCACCACATGCACCAATAAAAAATGGTGCACTCTAAACCCTAACCTCTAAATAGTGAACCCTAAATCATATTTGAACCATTTGGGCCGGGTGAACCATGAACCACTTGGGCCGAGTGAACCATGAACCACTCGAGCCGGGTTTGGGGTCGGGTCGGGTATTAAAAAATTAAAAATTAAAAAAAAACATCTAAAACTGAAATTAAAGTTAAAAGAAAACCGAAATTGAAAAAAGAAAAAAAAGTTAAAACTAAAAAAATTTAGAAAAAGAGCTTTTAAAATTAAATTGCACCAATTTTATTGGTGCATGTGGTGCACATGAGAATTTGCCCATATTTTAATACAAAATTAGTGTTATTAAATAAGAAAAATTATCAATTACATTGATCATAAATAATTTAACATCTTAGGATATCTCAATTAATATTTTGGATTCATACTATTTTTTTAATTAGTATCATAAGAATAAAATTTCACTAACTTCATCACGTAACAAATTAAAAGGAAAATTATAAACGATTTAGATTGAATATTATTAAATAATACCTTAACTATAATCACACATGATTCACTATAAAATTAGATAATTCCAATATGGCAGTTCTTAATTACCTTAATCGCGTATAAGATGAATAAGAAAA